>HG995339.1:8807499-9407499 GCA_905333045.1 Lysandra bellargus | reverse complement strand
ACTCTAGTCTTATTAGATCCTAAAATAAAATGCTTTGAATGCCTCAGCAATCTTGAAGTCAGGGACCTCTGACCTGAAGACCTGTTTGCGACTTTGCTCTTGCGAACGACTTAATACAACGCCTTCGCGAATCCCAGATGTAGATGGTCAGAATCCTCTGTGGGACTTTCTGCTGACTTCGAATCCTGATGGCTACCAAGCATCCATGACCGCACCACTTGGTTCATCGGATCATTGCCTTGCTACTTACGACGACATTGCGACAGCGTGCTGTTAAATACCGTCGTGTGTGGCTCTACAAGTTAGCGGACTGGGATGGGATGCGGTCGTTTTTTGCATCCTATCCTTAGGGGCACTTGTGCTTCTCGCCGGATGATCCCGACAACACTGCCAACTCCGTTGCCAATGTGGTGATGCAAGAGATGAAGCTTTTCATTCCGTCCTCTGTAGTGCCAACTTGCGGCAGATTTCGTCCCTGGTCTGGTTCATCCTCCAAAAAAGCTTCTCGCCGGAAGCAGAAGGCTTACCAATCCTAGGCCAATGCAGTGTCTGCTCGGGATTTAAATATCAACACATATAAGATGAAGTACTCAAGAAATAGATCACTCGGGCAAAGAAACAGCACGTCAATAGAATTGGTGAGAGACTCGAGCGCCTCCCTTCGAGAACCCGTACATTCTGGTCTCTGGCCAAAGCTATTGAAGGAAATTTCTGCAAGCCAACCCTACCATCACTATACGTCGAAAATGGCATTATACCGGCTTCCTGGAAAACTTGGTGTACCCGATCCCTAAAAAAGGTGACCGCTCAAATCCATCCAATTACAGACCAATAGCTATAACCAATTTATAATATAATGGAATCAATTATTATTATCAATAGCCAGCTCCTTCAATACTTGGACAAACGGTATGGGTTCCGTAAGGGTCGCTCGGCTGGTGATCTCTTGGCGTACCTAACTCATAGTTGGGATCAGGCGATTGTGTCGAAGAGAGAGGCATTTGCTGTTAGTTTGGACATTGCGAAGGCCTTTGATCGGGTTTGGCACAAAGCGCTGCTATCAAAACATCCATTCCATCATACGGGCTCCCCGAGAAATTATGCAAATGGGTCATGCGGGATCCGCGGATCCGCGTTTTGTAGGTGCGGGATCCAGCAGATTAAAAATTGGCGCGGGATTGCAATCCCTAATTCCAAAAAGTTCAAAAGATTAGGATGCTTGGGAGCCCTCGCAGGGCTGGCAACACACTTTCGATCCCTCTCGTATTGTAAATCTTTATAGAGGCACTTCACATGGCTATTTGTATTTGCGTATTTGATGTATTCGCCAAACAATCACCATGTGTAGACCGTATGTTTGACAAATATTGGCCTTATTTGCCTATTTGACAAATATGACCAATACCAAATACACGTATCCGCACCTTGATGCACATCAAAGGAGTCAAATAGGCAAGTAAAGAAAATTAAGTAAAAGTTTGGTATTTGACGTCCATTTGTTGAAGGCCGTATTTGCCTTTATTTGCTTTTTTGCGTATTCGTCAATAATATTGCCAAATACAACAAATAGCCAATAGCAAATACAAATAGCCATGTGAAGTGCCTGCATTATAGTGCTTGCTATCTCATAATTACCTTTTCACGATAAGTTTGTAGTGAATCATCGGAAAAGTGTCAAATCTACCTCGGCTTCCGTACAACAAACGAACTCGTTCGATGTATTGATTTTAATGATAATATTAGTTTATTATCAACAAAATAATACTCTTTTTGGCCATTCATTAAATAAACAACATAATTATTCAAATTTCATTGCCTCATACATTAAAATGTGTATTACTATGCTATAAATTTTTAAATAAATTATGTCTAGGTTAAAAACCTACATTTTATTTTAATTGTATCTTTTTATTATTGTATATTTATTTTAATTATATACTAGTACTTGTTTAGTATGAATAGGAAACATACATTTTTAAACTTAGGGATTTTAAAAATTATTTTATTTTGAGCAACCATAAAATTATTACATGTCTCTTGTGGGACAACCCTGCAATAAATTTAGCAAGCGGTCATTTATCACTGCAGTGAGGGTCAAGAACCAGGGCCTCCGAGGAAGCACTCTTATACCCTTTCGTGCTTTCAAACTTTCATATAAATACATTTTTTGTGATTTGTATGGGCAAGTGCCCCAAGCATTACGAGTTTTCTGATACAAAAGTGAAAAAGAAGCTCTTTCAACGCAGCAACTTTTACAGTGAACTCTGTACACGGGACTCGTACACACCCTAAAGTATTATCTCTTAGTTTTGTTATACCCTGTATATTAAAACATTCGTATGGATTATATTTTGCCATGCGTCACTGGCGGAATCGGAATTTTCGAAAAGATGATCCAGGACCTGAAATATTTTTTTGTGTTTTCTCACTCGTTCTTCGTATTCATGAAAAAGTAGACACGTTTTAGCAAACGCAAACAATAATAAAAATTTTAAGAAAAAAACGAACTGGGCAATGATTCCACGTCATCCTTTTTCACCTGGCATATGAAAGACTGTGAAGTGAATGAGTGTGAAGAGAGAAGGACGATGTTTAATTTTTTGCTATAATCGCCCAATAAACTGTGAGCAATCAAACTTGATGTTGACTGCGAAAACTTGCCCAAGGCCACGAACCCCTACACTATAATATACTATGAGTTATGACATCGTTAAAGCGTTTTATGTAATAAGACACGATATCGGACCGATATTAATAGATATATTAAGGATATTTTCATTATTCATACACTATAACAGTTCAATAATATGTCTAACCATTGTAAAGCTCTAAGGGTAACGATTCTAATAATCATGTCGACCATCTTATCTTATATATAAAATTCTCGTGTCACAATGTTAGTCCGCGAACTCCTCCGAAACGGCTTTACTGATTTTAACCAAATTTTATATGCATATTCCGTAGGTCTGAGAATCGGCTACTCGGTACTTTATAATATATTGATAAGTGCATTTGTTGAAACCTGAGACTGACGGCGACCATTGTTTGTGCGACGGGATAGTGATCGACGTTGCCATGGTGACATACTTATTTAGTCACTTCAATAAAATAATATGGGCCAAATACTTTACATTATGGCAAAGCAACGTTTGCCGGGACAGCTAGTCTTCTATATAAAATTCTTGTGTCACAATGTTAGTCCGCGTACTCCTCCGTAATAATCAGTAGGTCTGAGAATCGACTACTGGCTACTGCACTTATCAATATAAAATTGATAAGTGCAGTTGTTGAATAAAAAATAGTAAATTATGAGAACTCGAGAGTGACGGCGACCATTGTTTGTGCGACGGGATAGCGATGGACGTTGTCATGGTGCCATACTTATTTAGTCACTTCAAAAAAATAATATGGCCAAAATACTTTATATGGCAAAACAACGTTTACCGGGACAGCTAGTTTTCATATAAAAAAATAAGATTTCGATCGCTTGTTGCGGAGTCAACCTATAACCAGTCTTTGTTATTTTATTGAAATTAATAAAAGGAGATCGTATGTCTTGACGGTATGAGATATATCGCATCCCAAAAAAGAATAATGGTTATGGTAATCAGTAATCAGTTATTCATTAGTAAAAAAAACGGCAAATTAGCTCTTCGATATCCGTATAATATAAGGGCCAACCCACACGTACCACAACCACACGATATCGCAACCACAAAATGTCGTCGAGCTGTGGTTACGTGTGAATGGTGTCGCTGCAGCATTTTGTGGTTGCGTTGTGGTACCGACAAAATGACGACGGCCAGTGGTTGCGATGTGGTTGCGACGTGGTTGCGTCGTGTGCAAGTCGAACTATTGTAGTTCGACTCCGGCTTTTATAGCGGAAACACGTCTTGCCCAAAGTCATGGATTTCGAAGAGGACACTTTATTGTTGCTATCCTTGATATAATATATCAAGGATAGCAACAATAAAGTGCTTATGTATTATGTATGTATTACATAAGTATATAGTACACTTGTGTATTAGTGTTTATGTATTATGTATTACATATTATGTATTCTTTTTTACTTTGTTTCTTTTTGAGTCTACATCAATTTTGGTGTAAGAGAATTCCACATAATTTCTTCAGACTAGAAGCTTAAAAATCAGTCTTTTCGAACTGGCCTGGCCTTAAAAGATATTTTGTTTCATTTTACGCAGAGTATATAACACGTTTTGAATTCCCACTTTCCAGGAAAAATGACGTTTATTTTCCCCCCCTCGGTACGCCTGCGCGGGTACTCAGTACCAACTTTTGATACAGCTCTAATGAATTATAAAAACACAATATTATCTACATATAAAAACCTTGACTGATGAGTGATGATAGCTACCAATTTCGAGATTTTTCGCAAATTAAAATGTTATTTGGAATTTTTGAAGTGAAAACTTCTTTAGCGGCGTTGAGCACTTTTGTGGGATGGGTAAAAAATGTGAAACTCGCGCCAGATTTTCGTGTTGATCGAAAAACCATACAAAACGCGTAAGACGGTTGGAGAGTAGTGTTTTGTGTCGAACTCGAACTCGAACGAAATGTACAGTCGGGGAAATGAGTTGTTTAGCAGAAATGTAGTCGGGGAAATGAGCTGTTTAGCAGAAATGTACAGCCGGGGAAATGAGCTGTTTAGCAGAAATGTACAGTCGGGGAAATGAGCTGTTTAGCAGAAATATACAGTCGGGGAAATGAGTTGTTTAGCAGAAATGTACAGTCGGGGAAATGAGTTGTTTAGTAGAAATGTACAGCGGGGAAATGAGTTGTTTAGCAGAAATGTACAGTCGGGGAAATGAGTTGTTTAGCAGAAATGTAGAGTCGGGGAAAATTGTGCTAAGCAGAAATGTACAGTCGGGGAAATGAGTTGTTTAGCAGAAATGTACAGTCGGGGAAAATTGTGCTAAGCAGAAATGTACAGTCGGGGAAATGAGCTGTTTAACAGAAATGTACAGTCGGGGAAATGAGTTGTTTAACAGAAATGTACAGTCGGCGAAAATTGTGCTAAGCAGAAATGTACAGTCGGGGAAATGAGTTCTTTAGCAGATGCGCTGATTAAGGCTGCGTTTCCACCTGCAAGACAACTGTCGCGAGAACGAGAGTCTGACAGTCTGTCTGACAGCAGCATTTTTTTTTAATTGTCGATATTTTTTAATCGATTGTAAGCATTCGATGAATTAATTACAACGATCGTTTTTTTATTATTTTTTTAAATCGATTTTCATAAAAAATGGGTTGAAAAAATAATGCACAACGTTAATAATCAAGTTTTCACTTCTGCCGGCACTCCCGGAGTGCCACCCATCTTTTTTTTCTTTCTTTTTCATTAATTTTTTTATTTTTTATTTTATTTTTTTATTTTTCTTTATTCAATACCAACAGCGTATTACAATTTAGAACTTAACAGTAAACATGTAACAATTAGTAAGTAACAGGTATTACATTGTTTGACAAAATATAGTAGTGCTATTTAACATAATAATAAAAACACCATCATCGTAATTATCGACACATTGTGAAGTCTTGAAATGGTTACTAATTACTTTAAAATAAGCTAAACAACTCCCAGTATTGTGGTTGTGATAAAATATTTTTGTCTCCTAATTAATATTAATAATATATTATAATGTTAAGTGTGTGTGTGTGTGTGTGTGTGTGTGTGTGTGTGTGTGTGTGTGCGCATGTAAGTGTGTATGTGTGTGTGTGCATGTGCGGCACCCTAGCCCTACGACACGAAGTCTTGGGATCAGTGAAAAATACCACTAGGGTACCGCATGTCAGGTTTGTATAACACGTTTATGTAATTTTTTTTTAATCTTCCTTTTTTAATATTTTTATAACTTCACTCTTGAATTTCCTTTTAGAATTGTAAGCAAATAGGTCTACAGAATTAAATTTTTTTGTGTATGAGCGACTTATACGTGAGATAACAGAGTTCTGTCCATAACTAGTGTTTGATGCAGGTATGTCCAGTAGGGGGGTGTTTCTAGTGCGGAATTTGGGCGTTCGGAAGGTAAGTTGTGACACGAGGTCAGGGCAATCTATTTTACTGTTAGCGATATCGTACAGTAAACACAAGTCCAAAACAGTACGTCTCTGCTCCAGGGACAAGAGATCGAACTCAGCGCAGTTCTCGTCATAGGAATCAAATCTATGTGAGCAATAAAGTGTTTATCTATCTATCTATCTATCTATCTTTTACCACAGCGGTAAGTCAGGTAAGTTATAAATTTTTTCTGAATGCGTTCCAGGCGATAATGTAATGAGGGGACCATATCGGACTATTGTACTCCAATACGCTCCTCACGTATGCGGAATAAACGATTTTGAGTGCTGAGATGCTTAAGAATGACTTACATGTCCGGAGAACAAAGCCCAAATTCTTGTAAGCTTTACAAATTACGTTTTCAACATGGTCCGAAAAAGTCATTTTACTGTCTAGGTGTACACCGTTTCCTTAACGATACGTTTTCTTTGAATTAATACACCATTCATGTAATAATTATGGGTTATGGGCTTTGGTTTTCGAGTGAATGTAATACATTCGCATTTAGTGGAATTAACAGTGATGTTGTTGCGAGTATAATAATTAAACAAGTTGTCTAGGCCTGCTTGGAGCTGTAAACAGTCCTGGATAGAATTAATCTTGCAAAAGATTTTTTTGTCATCCGCATACATGAGATAGTACAAAATATGTTGAAGGCACGAACCGATATCATACAAGTAGGCGTTGTAAAGTAATGGTCCCAGGTGTGAGCCCTGAGGAACTCCAGTGGGCATCTCGATATAGTCTGAGCGATAACCACCCATTACGACAGCCTGGGAACGATTCGATAGGTAAGATTCCATCCAACGAAGTAAGTCCCCGTGAATTCCTAGCTCCTGGAGCTTTTGTAGAAGAATGAGGTGGTCAACCCGGTCGAACGCTTTTTCGAAGTCTGTGTAGATAACATCTATTTGTCCACCGCGTTCCATATTCTCTAAAATAAAGGAAGTGAAACAGGCTAGATTAGTAGTCGTCGAGCGATGTCTAAGGAAACCGTGCTGTTGGTAGGGGATCAATCGGTGGAGTGTCGGATAGATAAAATTGAGTACTACTTTTTCCATTACTTTAGCAGTAGTGTGTAAAATGGAGATGCCCCTGTAATTTTTGATGTTCATATGAGAGCCTTTTTTATGTATGGGAACAATATGGGCTACCTTCCATTTTTGTGGGAACACACCATCACGCAGCGATCGATTTATCAAGATGGTCAATGGAGTAGCTAGAGATTCAGAGCAGCGTACCCAAAATAGAGATGAGAGCATATCACTGCCAGGGCCTTTTTTTATATCTAGATTTCGTAAAATACCTTCGACATTTGAGGTCGATACTTGAATGTTTGACACTACATCTGAATTGAAGTTTAATGATCTACAAGGAGTAACATTACTAGGCTTGCCGA
Organism: Lysandra bellargus; assembly: GCA_905333045.1. Taxonomy (NCBI): domain Eukaryota; kingdom Metazoa; phylum Arthropoda; class Insecta; order Lepidoptera; family Lycaenidae; genus Lysandra; species Lysandra bellargus. The sequence goes on along the minus strand of HG995339.1, from coordinate 9,400,024 downwards.
AAACGCTTCTAAAGAAAGAATTAAAGGCGTCACACATGTCCCTGCCTTCAGTGTATTCTACTCCGTCGAGCAATAGCTTTTTAGGATACGCTGAGCCACCGCGTAGGGCCTTTACATACGTCCAGAATGTCTTAGGGTCAGTTTTCAATTTTTTTTCACAGTCGGATGTAAATTTCCTAAAACATTCTTTTTGTATACGACGTTCACGGGACCTCAGGAGTGCAAATTCGTCGTAATCCAAGTAGTTACCGAACTTCTTCCAGCGTTTGTGTGCCCTACTCTTCTCTTTGATAATGTTAATGAGCGCTGGAGAGTACCAATTGGGGTACGTGCGTCGCCCGGAGATATTTATAACGGGGACGTGTGATGCGATTAAAGTTTCGCCCTCCTGAAGAAATGAATGAAGAGGGGGGGGGGGGGGGGGGGGGCGTGTCGTTGCATCGACGCAACGTTGTGGTTGCGATGTGGTTGCGACGTGGTTGCAACATGGTTGCGACGTGGTTGCGACGTGGTTGCGACGTGGTTGCGACGTAGTTGCGATGTAGTCGGTATTTTACAAGTGGTCGACAACGACTGCAAAATGTGGTACGTGTGAATGGTCCAGTTCATTTACAATACGAAATATACGCCCGACCACGTCGTGTGGTTGCGGTTGTCGTGTGGTTGTGGTACGTGTGGGTTGGCCCTAACGATTAAGAGCCCGGGTTACCCTCGAAATTCTCATACATACGTAATACCAAAATCATTTTCTCATACGAAAATATTTAAGATGTTTGAGTTATTTTTCAGCTTCAAATAGTAATTACCTAGGTTCCTGTACAAAAATTAACTTCAAAATATTTATACACTAAAAGATTCTTTTTTTGTGTATATTTTTTTTTTACTAAATTTACTACTAAATATTTAAACACAAAAAAATAGAGTAAAATACTAAAAATATATATAAATAAATATTAAATTTACAACAAAATATTTCAACTCTAACAAATATTTTTTAGTATTTAAATATTTTGTAGTAAATTTACTATTTATTTATATATATTTTTAGTGTTTTACTCTATTTTTTGGTGTTTAAATATTTAGTAGTAAATTTAGTAAAAAAAATTTATACACAAAAATTTTTTTTTTAGTGTTTAAATATTTTGAAGTTAATTTTTGTTCAGGAACCTAGGTAATTACTATTTTAAGCTGAAAAATAACTCAAACATGTTAAATATTTTCGTATGACAAAATGATTTTGGTATTACGTATGTGTGAGAATTTCGAGGGTAGCCCGGCCCCTTAAGCAATAATAGTTACGATAGACATTTGTTATTTTAAATCTACTTGACTCATCGTATCGCGAATGCCAAAGAAGTTTGAGCGTATACAGATTAAATAGTTCAGGTGTTATTTATTATTATGACAGTAATACAAACGGAAATGCAAATTGCAACGATAATTTGATAATGTAAAACCAAAACTAGCGTCAAGCGTAGCCACGAATCCTGCGTAGGTTTATGTGTTATTAATTGTTATATTCATAATTCACTATATTAGTAGATACATTATATAATAATAATATTCAATGAGTTCTGCGTTAAAAAGTTTCCATCCGCCGAGCTCCGGGTATTGCCTCTGACGCAGCCATTATAATGTGTTATTCTGATATCAAAACATAAGTACATCACGTGTTGGCATTTCGCTTTTTTATAATATAAATAGGAATAAATAACACTTTATATTTAAAAATAATATTGTTTTAGTAGCTTTTTCTTAATTGTATTCGAATTATATATAGTCCAATTAGTATAGTAAGTTCACCTCGGAATTCGAGATACCCAGCTGTAAGTCTGTGAATATTTGTATATTGGCACCCTTAATGTTGTCTCAAAACCTACATATGGTAGGGTGTGCGCAACTATTAAATTTCAAGGTCAAAAGTCACAAAAATCGGTTTTTGCACTTTTTTTGTAAATATTTCATTTCCTATGGGTTTTTTATATATATTTATACCAGTTTTTTTATTTATACCAAAAAACCCATAGGAAATGAAATATTTACAAAAAAAAGTGCAAAAACCGATTTTTGTGACCTTTTGACCTTGAAATTTAATAGTTGCGCACACCCTACCATATGTAGGTTTTGAGACAACATTTAGGGTGCCAATATACAAATATTTACAGACTTACAGCTGGGTATCTCGAATTCCGAGGTTCCTACCTAATTTAAGCCTAATTTGACTGGACCAATAATTAATTTATTTTTGTAGTCGCAAAAGTTGTAGGTTATGACAAGATGTAGTACGTATGTATCTTCCTACAGTGATATGCATTGTATTGTTTTTAACAAAAATACTTGTTTTGTTTCAGGTCATGTCCAGATGTAAAGAAAGTGTACATCCTCACACGACCGAAGAAAAACAAAGATGTCAATGAGAGGATACGAGAACAGTTCAACGATGTGGTAAGTACTAAGTTCCGCAGCTACTCATCTATACTAATATCATAAAGCGAAAGAGTTTGTTTGTTTGTTTGTTTGTACGCGCTAATCTCAGGAACTACTGGCCCGATTCTTTCAGTGTTAGATAGCCCATTTATCGAGGAAGGCTATAGGCTTAGATATTTTATCATGCTAAGACTAAAAGGTGCGAAGAAATAGAGGAAAAAGTGGATAAAACGGGGGGAAATTATTAGAAAGGGCTTATTTGAACGCGCTAATCTCAGGAACTACTGGTCCTATTTGAAAAATTCATTCAGTGTTAGATAGTCCATTTATCGAGGAAGGCTATCAGCTATATTTTATCACGCTTAGACTAACAGGAGCGAAGAAATAGAGGAAAATGTGGAAAAAACGGGGGAAATTATTTGAAAGGGCTGATCTCACGAACTACTGGAGCAATTTTTCTGTTATTAGGTACCGATAAGAAGTAGACCACGTGAATGATCATAAGCTATTTTTTTAGGAATAATTTTTCTGTGAAATGTCTAATTTACGCGGGCGAAGCCGCGCGGAACGTCTAGTATTACAATATATTTCAAACGTTACCTTAAATTCTATAGGTACATAAACAAAGTTAGTACTTACTTGCCACCGCACGTTTATATTTTCGTAATAAAATATTTAAATAATTTTTCGTATTATTCTCTATTTAAATCGCTTCTATGGTTTCTAATCTAATAAAAAATCTACAAAATTCATAATTAGTACGCAACTCAGAATACATAATTTTTATGTTCTTTTTCCAGTTATACGACAGACTACGGAAAGAGAGGCCAGACTTCCTCGACCAGATTGGCCTGGTAGAGGGGGACATAGGCGAGCTGAATGTGGGCCTCAGTGAGGAGAGCAGAGCCAAGCTTGCCAATGAGGTAAATGCACACACACACACACACACACCACACCACCATACACGATAATATAACTGAATAAAATGTATTGGTGTGTGCGTCACCAATACATTTTATTCAGTTATATTTTGTTACTTGTAAAATGCTTGTAAACTTATTTATGGTCAGTAAACTTTTTGCGTTTGTAAATATTATACAGATAGAGAAATTTATTACGGTTAACGAAAGGTACTCGGGTAAGTTCTACAATCGTACCATACATAGAGTAGAGAAATATCAAATAGGTACTAAAAATGGATATCGACAGAGATAATTAATTTTAGGGCGAACTGCAGAAATTGAAAGAGATTCAGCAAGCTATAGGTAAGCTATAGTTTTTAGCTTTATGGCATATAAATAGTGAAGAAGATAATATATGATTTGCAAAATAAAAATATCTTTTCATTTATGATCTGAAGGTAAACTATAATACAAAGAAACGATGCCGTGCAATCGACTTCCTTTAATTATAATGAAGGTCATATTATTATATTAAAACACACCATATAAATCATAATATACTAGTTATAATAAAACTAATAATATTTTACGAGACTTTGGCAAATATTACTTATAATGGTACTATTGTTGTTTGAACATTATGTAAAACATTTGAGTGCACATAATATTAAGCCACATTAGCACTGACTTGCCACGAAATAATCGTAGTGCAGTTAGTGCTAACGCGATGTTTGTCAGTGCTATTATAGCTATTACATAATTATTATAATTTCCAGATGTTTTGCTGTTTGTTATAATGATTTTTAACTTACGACGTTACAACGCGTTATGCATTTTTTCTAAGGTTACATTTTTCCATCGTTTCGATGCAAATGTACTATCGAAGAAATCGATTCATAGGCAGTTGCGAATTTTATCACCCTATACTGTAAGTACTCGACGAAACATGGCGGTAGCGGTCATTGACTCCCTGTCAAAAACTTGTCATTTTCTATATAAACCGCGATTGACAATAAAGCGTCAGATCACAGATGTTGTCAATCGTGGCTTTGCAGTATAGAAATGACAAGTTTTTGACAGGGAGTCGATGGCCACTACCGCCATGTTTCAGCGAGTACAGTGTGGCGGTACCCACAATTCGCCCACGACACCTATCTACGACTTAGTCTTCGGGGGGGAGTGGTGTGGCGGTACCCACAATTAGCCTAACAATCCTACATCGCGCTATCGAAATTTCGGCGAACGGCAAGATATTATATACAACGTCTGAAATGACGTCAGTGGGCTTCGGCCTGACCGAGCATGCTATCTCTCTCAGTCGGAAGATCTTCCTTTTCGGCCGCCACCAACAACGTTAAAACAGTATAGGTTATTTTGGTCGGATCATGTCAATTCAATGTTAGTTGTGAGTTTGACATAACTCGACCAAACTACGTAGGTCCGCCATCAGCCTATAAATCAACTTCTCTGATAGTACTTAAAACAATAAACTGCTTCGTAACAAAAGTTAAATTTTGCTGCCTAAGAAAGAAGTTACACTAGTCACTTTACAGGATCGAAAGAAATAAACATTGAGCTGTCTTGTGTAAGGGTGAAGCCAAACGAGCGTAATTTTTGAGTTGTGAGTCGCAAAATTTCTGCCGCGTAAATATATTTTCATACAAATCATTACTCACAATCATTAATCAAACAGAACTTTTGTATGAAACTGAATGCAGCAGAATTCTGCCGAACCGAAATTCTGCGACTCACGACTCACAAATTACGCTCGTTTGGCTTTGCCCTAAGACGCTACTGCAAAGATATTATATAAAAAACTCAAAGCAGATATGTTACTACCGCGCGCGTTGTGAAGACTCAAATACGACCCAATTGGGTTGTCTTTTATTTAGGCTGTCTCTTTTATGTAAATGGCATTTCGTATCTTTTGTTTCACTTATCTGTCAAAGTTCAATTTTGAATTTGAAAATTGTGCGGAAGAGATTTAAGCCGGAAAATAGTTTGGAAAATATTTTAGATATAATGTATAAGTAGAAAATCATTGCTCTACTGTCTGTATGTCTCTCTATACTATAGATAGCTATCACGATTCATTCTATAGAGTCTATAGAATGAATCGTGATTGCTGAACGTGAGTCAGACGGCACACTTGTTATGGTTTTTACATTTTATTATAGGTTTCCTTTCCTTTACTTCCCTTTAAATTATTCCATTGTTCATAGTTTTGACTCTTTATGCATCTGAGACTTTAGGAATGGTCAATTAATTTAAAACAGTTTAAATGCATGTTTACAACTTTGAAAAATTAAAATAAATTTCCTGCAGTTTTTTTTACTCGTCCCCATTGTTGTTTCGATTATTACAACAAAAAATAAGTGATTCATACAAAATCCCACATTTAATAAAATTATCAATTTGCATTTATCATTAAGTGGTATAAAAACAGATTTGTATGCTTTTTAAGCAGGTGATAAAGTAAGTGTAAAAAGTTGGTTTTAAATTATCAAAATATTATAATAAGTAATACTAGCTGTCCCGGCAAACGTTGCTTTGCCATAATCTTCTTATATATAAAATTCTCGTGTCACAATGTTAGTCCACAAACTCCTCCGAACTGGCTTTACTGATTTTTACCAAATTTTATATGCATATTCAGTAGGTCTGAGAATCGGCTACTGGGTATTATAAAGACGTATTTCGCTCATATTATTTTATTGAAGTGACTAAATAAGTATGTCACCATGGCAACGCTATCCCGTCGCACAAACAATGGTCGCCGTCAATCTCAGGTTTCAACAAATGCACTTATCAATATATTATAAAGTACCGAGTAGCCGATTCTCAGACCTACGGAATATGCATATAAAATTTGGTAAAAATCAGTAACGCCGTTTCGAAGGAGTTCGTGGACTAACATTGTGACACGAGAATTTTATATATAAGAAGAAGATGAATATGATGTTTTTTAATCATATTAAATAGTGTCACGTGACGCGCAAGGCCACTACGTCAAGGCAGTTTGTATAATGCTGAAATTCATCGACGATATTGATACGTACATGATAACGGACGGCGGACCTACGTCATTTACTCGAGTTGTATAAATTCAACGTAATTGGGTGGGCTTAACATAACGTTTTTTTTTCTTATGCAATAAGGGGGCAAACGGGTCACCTGATGGAAAGCAACTTCCGTCGCCCATAGACACTCGCAGCATCAGAGCTGCAGGTGCGTTGCCGGCCTTTAAGGGGTAATAGGGGAGGGTAGGGAAGGAAATAGGGGAGGGTAGGGAAGGGAAAAGGATAGGGGATTGGGCCTCCGGTAAACTCACTCACTGGACGAAACACAGCGCAAGCGCTGTTACACGCCGGTTTTCTGTGAGGACGTGGTATTTCTCCGGTCAAGCCGGCCCATTCGTGCCGAAGCATGGCTCTCCCGCGTCAAAACGTTACGCCACGTTAGTACGTGGCCAAATTACGTAGGTCATCTGCCAATAAAGCTCTGATAATCGTTATGCCATTTCCAGGTAGACATAATATTCCATGGCGCGGCGACTGTGCGCTTCGACGAGGCGCTACCAACCGCCGTGAACATCAACGTACGCGGCGCGCGGGAGATGCTGCTGCTGGCACGCGCCTGCCCCCGCCTGAGAGCGTACGTCCACGTCTCCACCGCGTACAGGTAACACTCTCATAACTAATGTCACCATACCACCACCTCATAGGTAACTTCCATGGCTGGTGTCATAACCATAAAGTTAATATATACCTAGCGGAATAAAGAAACATAGAGCTGAGCAAGCGATATGCGTGGTAACAACACTGCGTGGTAGAAAGAGATGCGAGATTTGAAGTGGCAAAACCCTTTTTTACATCTGTTTTGACATTCAGTCTGCACTTATCGGCACGTTGACAATTTGAGCTCTAAGAAAAATGTATGTAGGAACATCATTTTCACGCACACGTAAACAGATTTGTACACACAAATGTAATTCGATTTTGGTTTCGTTTGACAGCTCGGGATTGTTTCTCTATTCCACTAGGTAGGTATAACTTTATGGTCATAACACGGTCCACGGGTAGTGTCACACGGTCCATGGGTAGCGTCACATCTCCAACGGGTAGCGTCATACTGGGAGCAGGTAGTGTCACATTTTATGTATATTGTCACACAACCCCGTCTACGGATAGCATCACAGCGCCTACGAACAAAGGCATCCTAACCGTATAGCAATATACCGTCACATCGTTAGAATTAGGTTTATGGATATTGATAATATTATTTTTGTATGTATGTAGATGGGACATGTATTACATTACTAAAATCCGACATAATAGCTTCTAGACTGCCTATCTCACTTTTTTAAGCTTGTGATTAATACAGTGTTTGTTATTCCAGCAACTGCAATCTCAAAGAGATCGAGGAGCGGTTCTACGAGTCGCCCATCGACGCGGAGAAGCTGATCACGCTCACAGACAACATCGACGCCAACACGCTCAGCAAGCTTACACCCATGTGAGTAACACTGCAAGTCCAATCCGGAGATCGAATAGCTCACCTGATGTTAAGGACATCTTTGTGCAGTTTTCTAGACGTATGTATTTCATTGAGTGGCACAAAAATATATGTGATTTTTTATTCTATTTGGAAAAGCTTGTCGAATTTAAATAATAAATAATGTACTCCCTACTGGATGAAAAAAATAACAAGTCACATCTTTCAGTAACTTTAAACAGTTCTAACTAAAGTAATAATACAATCTATGCTTTAAAAATTTGTTAATTTGATACCTTTTACAAAAATCCGAAGATTGCCGGATTTAATTTTCGGTTCTGACATCTGCGAGATCAAGGTCATTGGCAGTTGTCAGCGTCTTAAGCGATTGGTCATGGACATCAGAGGAATAGCACTATCAGAGAAGTTGATTCATAGGCACATGGCATACCTACGTAATTTGGTAAATTTACGTCAAACCCAGCTTTCACGACTATAGTCGGGGGCATTTTAATAGGCCAGATATTTTGACAGTTCATCAAAATTGCACAAGGTAACCTTGTAGCGACGTGCATAAAAAATAAATATTTTCGTTTTGTTATAAGTCACTTATAACTGCACAATTGATTATCTTTTTTCATTTACGATTACATATTTATTGTAAATATGACCGATACGAATTATTTAACGATTTGCTTTTACTGATAAGTAATTCTAAACGTAATAAACAAATTCTGATCTTAATAATTGCACGTCATTACAATATTACGTCAGCTGCCCCTTTTTTTTTAAACTCTAGGGATGTTACTCTAAAAATCGAAAGCGAATAAATAGTATCGATGCATTGATTACTTGTAACGAAATATCCCCATAAATTAATAACCACGATGTGAAAAGTAACACATATTTATGTGAAATGAATAATGTTAATACTAAATTTAACAGTTTTTATAATTCAAGCGAATAAATGCAATTTTTTTGTAAACTATGTACTTGTCTTATTTTGCTTCTTGAATTTGCAAAGAAAAAGTAATAAAGGGACAGGAATTTGTTTTTGGTTTTACAAATAACGTATAAAATTCAAATAATTATTTTAAGTCCGTATCGATTTATTCGTTTTGGTCGATGTTTTTACGCAGTTCACCTCACTATGGAGATTAATCTGACAGATGTCAAATGTGGCCTATTAAAATGCCCCGACTGTAATAGTAATTCGACATAGCTCGACTTATATGACGTAGGCCCGCCATCTGCCTATGAACTAATGTCTTCTATGGTACTTATAAATCCTCCACTTACACCAGAGAAATCGCAGTCTGTTCGTCCTCTTAAGTTGTGCACGTTTCCGGTATTTATGATGCCCAGGCGTTTGCTCACTCACTCGGCGATATACGGCGTTTGATATCGGTTTTTAAAGCTGTGGTATTTGCAGCTCTGGATTTATATATAGGCAGTATAGGCCATGGCTTATGAGCGGCAGCGTCCTATGGCGTCCTAGGGGCAGCGTCCTAGGATGGCGGCAGAGTTCGTACATAGGGGCGGCGAAATTAATTAAGGTGGCCTATACTCATAAAATTATAAAGCCGGCCCGGGGTATTCTTCCATTTAGATCGACCTCGCATCCATCGTCTATTATATATGTTACGCTAAAAGACCGAAATCGCTCAATGAGCGAAAAAAGGCTCACAACGCGTTGTGGTCACGGTGAAACAGCCACGACGCGAAATTCGCGTCGTGGCTCTAATCAAAACGGCCACGACGCGTTCTGGCAATCGCAAAAAGTCCATAACGCGAAATTCGTGTCGTGGCTGATATGATCGTTTTTCTTGATCTGTTCTTGATTGATTAATTGTCCATAGGTATGGAAGATTATATTTGAATTACTACGTGTACTAGGTACAAAATATTTTTTCTTTTACTAAATCACTGCAAACGTGTTTATCATTATTATTTATAAAATATACATACTTCCATACTATCCGTACTATTATTATTACTGTCTGTCTGTCTGGTGCAACATAGTTGCGGGCATCAACTAGTAGTATTATATTTAAATTATATATAAATAAAAATAAAACTAAATACTTATTATTATTTATTAAGATCAGATTACCTTATATTAAAAAAAAAAACAATAACAAACAATAGCACGTTGCGCCAGACAGACAGACAGTAATAATATTAGTACGGATATTATGGAATTATGGATATTTTACAAATAATAATGAAAAATTTAATATGCAGTGATTTCGTAAAAGAAAGAATATTTTGTAGTACGCGTGGTACATAATTCAAATATATAATCTTCCATACCTATGGATGATTCATTCAATCAAGAAAAACGAATAGCGTATCAGCCACGACACGAATTTCACGTTATGGGCTTTTTGTGATTGCCAGAACGCGTCGTGGCCGTTTTCATTAGAGCCACGACGCGAATTTCGCGTCGTGTCTGTTTCATTGTGACAACGCGTTGTGAGCCATTTTTTCGCTCATTGAGCGATTTCGGTCTTTGAGCGTAACATATACATATTATAAAACAAAGTCGCTTTTTTCCCTCAATTCCCCTTTAATCTTTAAAACTACGCAACAGATTTTGATGATTCTTTCATTGTTAGATTGAAAGAATCATCAAAATCCGTTGCGTAGTTTTAAAGATTAAAGGGGACTTGAGGGAAAAAGCGACTTTGTTAATTGTTTTATAATATGTATATAATAGACCCATTTATCGAGGAAGGCTATAGGCTATATTTTATCTCGCTAAGACTAATAGGAGCGAAGAAATAGAGGAAAATGTGGAAAAAACGGGGAAAATTATTTGAAAGGGCTAACTTGAACGCGCTAATCTCAGGAACTACTGGTCCGATTTGAAAAATGATTTCAGTGCTAGATAGCCCATTTATTGAGGAAGGCTATAGGTTATATTTTATCACTCTAAGACCAATAGGAGAATGCGAAAAAAACGGGGGAAATTATTTGAAAGGGCTTATCTCGCGAACTACTGAAACAATTTTTATGATATTTGGCACAAATAAGAACAATATTTGGCCACGTGAAGGATCATAGGCTATCGATTTTAATCATTTTTTCAGTGGCTTTATATTTTATACCCGTGCGACGCCGGGGTGGGTCGCTAGTATTTACATAAAATTTAATGTTATATTCTGTATAATCATACTTCCAGGCTCCTCAACGGCTTTCCGAATACGTACGCGTTCACTAAGGCCGCGGCTGAGGACATCGTCAAGAAGTACTCCAAGGGACTGCCCGTCGTCGTCTACAGACCCTCCATAGGTGAGCTGACTTACTATGTAATTTAGGGGTTAGTTCAGACCGCAACGCGATGCGTAGATTCATTATTGAATTGACAGATTTGCAAGACTTCTCACGTAATTGAAATCTGTCAATTCAGTACAGAAATAAATTGGTACTACTAATATTATTCTGTGGTTGCGGTCTGAATTGACCCTAAGGCTTGGGATATAATATTATCTGCGAAAAGTTCGACTGTGTACGTTTGGTTGATAAGTTCGCATTTTTATAAGTTACACTTTTTTTAAAGCAGAATTTCGTTTCGGATCGTTACTATTAAAAATATTTATACGCAGCGTAAGAGCCAGTCCACACGGTGCGTTGCGTCGACGCAGCGCTCCCGTTGCGTTGTTTTACATACAAATAACCAAGGTGTTCACACTGTGCGCTGCGTCGTTGCAACGCACACAGGACGAACAGCAACCCCCGAGACGAAGCGGGAGGGGGTGTTGACTGCTTCGTAATAACGCTGCGCGCTGCGCGGCTATGCGTCAAAATATTTGCGTTGCGACGACGCAACGCAACGCAATGCGCCGTGTGGACTGGCTCTGGCCTCTGGGTCGAAAATCCAAGGTTCGTTGTTTTGTCTGTCATGTAAGTTCTGTATGCTGCTAGACAAAGGCATCTGTTGAAACGCACAAAGACAAGGGAGCTAAAGTTTGACATAACGAGCACACCTTTTGCCTGATAAGCTACCACATATCACCTACCATACCAGATAGCACCTATGATGGAATAGTTAAATATTGCATTAAGCAAAATTATTAACACACGTTTCACGCCATATATTAAGTATCTTTAGTGATTTTATATCGATTATTAAAATGTCAACTGATTTCAATTAAGTTTTTAATATAAGTATTCTAGAATCCAGACAATAAATTATTATTGAACTTATAAACCAAAATACCGTATTCCGTAAATAACAGTATAGAGTATAACAGTATAATAATATTATGATCGTTAATTCTGTGACATTTTCGGTATATTGGTCATCGGCTAAGGTCAAATACCTATGAATATTCATTCATATAATATATTAAGAAACGGTTTTGAATCCTTTTGATCAATGAATCTGTAATGTAGGTCAATTCTTGTAAATATAAACTAGGTTAAGATCGTATGTTATTAAGTTGCATCCCTGATTATGTTTCTATTTCAGTAATCTCCACTGCCAAGGAGCCGGTGCCAGGCTGGATTAACAACGTGTACGGTCCCACTGGGGTAAGCGCTTTTTTAACTCACTGCTAATTTCTACAAAAAATAACTAAGTAAGTCTCTTGCATACAATGTTGTACTTATCATATTCTTTGTTTTTCCGTTTTCAATAATTATAAGGCCTGACGTTAAATAAATCGCAGTCGGCAAAATGTAATGTCCATTGTCCATAATTTTTTTTAAATATTAAAGAGCCCAATTTTGTAGGTTTCTGGGTTTTCATATTGCTATAGTAAATGTACCATCATGATCAGATTTTTGTATCATTGTGTTCAGTATCATGTATCCAAAAGATATCTAAAGACGAGAGAAAATATTTAAACTCTGGCACGTACAAAGCGCAGTTGTCGCTTGCCAGGTGAATAACTTTATGTGCTTACTTCCTCTATATGTTTCGGTAACCTCTCATGACAATCGTTTCCCAGGTGGTAGTGAGCGCAGCGGTCGGCCTGATGCACGTGCTGCACTGCAATCCGAAGGCGGTTGCAGACTTGGTGCCGGGCGACATGGTGGTGAACTGCGCCATCGCGGCCGCCTGGCGCATGGCCCGGGACTTCCCCCGGAACGAGGAGGCGCCGTCCGTGGACCAGGCGCCGGCCGTGTATAACTTCGTGTCGTCGGTTGACAAGCCGCTGCTGTGGGGTACGTAATAATATCTATGGACGCTCCACACGTGTGAAGGACTTGTCTTACGGCCTACGGGTACCAAACAACGGAAATATATTTAATATAATCGTATTACTATACACATATTTAATATTAATGCTATTATATAGCACATTAAACATTTTAATACACATCCATGATCCAGGAACATACGAAACCTTTTGTTCCGTTTGTGGGTTCGAACCCGCGACAAAGCGCTCAACCACTGAGCCAAAGAGGTCGTCATGCTTGTGTAGAAGCATTGTATTGTAGTGTCTCTAGGCAAGGAAACAGCTAAATATTGCGAACGAGCGATATAGCGAGATGCAACGAACCGCGTGCGACAATAGCCGTCTCATTGTCTTGATCTACAGTCTTTACACTTTGTAGAAAGGAACAGTTGATGTATACAGTATACTGCTATCGATTTGTGAAATGAACCTATATGTGATTGTGATATATGATCTGATCCAATAATTTAACTTTCTTCATTCTCATTTTGCCAAAATAACTCGATTTCGTAGCTTCTACTCAAAGCTTCAATTCCACTTCCAGAGAACTTCATGAAGATATCGGAGGTGAACGGTCTGCCGATCCCGCCCGCCAACGCCATCTGGTACTACTCGCTCATCCTCACCAACTCCAAGATCATCTACGAGCTGCTGTTCTTCTTCCTGCACTGGGTGCCCGCGTACATCGTCGACGGCATAGCGATTGTACTTGGGAAGAAACCGATGTGAGTGTTACGTCATTTTATTTATTTTTTTACAGTTATAATATGGACGACATATATAACTGTACACAAACATATAAAGTTCCTCACAGCTGGTTCCTTACCACAATCACAACTCACCTTATACACCAGCTAGCCAATTTGGCTTAAAATTATTCTAGTACCTTAAGTTATGCGACAATACGAATATTTTTAACTTATTTAATTACTCTATTGAATTAAAGAAAGGATAAGTATCTATCAAAGTTTATAAAGAGTAACTAACATAACGTCTATAACAGTGTATACTTGTATCTAGTAACATCAGTATTAAATGTATGTACCTATGTGACTAGTGACTACGTATGTGATAACAAAATCAAATTGAAAAATCTATTGTATGCGTGTAAGATAATAATGAAATCGTACTTTATATGTTTTTCGTTTGTCTTATAATATTCTCCAATAATTAATAACATTAAATTCAAGTTTCGAAGACTTCCTAATATTATCTACCTACCAAACTATTAAATATTCAAAGCTGACCAGCATCGATCATAACCTTTGAAAATAAATGGACACTTATCTAAGTAGAATTTTATTGTAAAATCTTGTAATAATATCCTGCTTTTAATAAGGTAGATCGATGTAATAATAACACGCCGCAAATTCTAAAACGCCTGGTTTAGATAATAGTTCGTTTAAAATCTATGATCATATTGTCTTCTCTTGATAAGACAGAAATTACACAATTAACGATTAACTTTTAACCAGGTATATGTGTAATTGACACTATCTATGTTACTTGTTTTATATGCTTTGAACTGCTTTGAAGCGTTTTTTGAACCAGAGACCTGAGTCGAAAATCATTCACCAGTTTCGACAGATATTAAAAATGTTTAGGATTTGTCATAACTCATAACGCATCCGGCATCGCAAACGCCATGATATAGCGATGCGTTATGTCCAATCCCTTACACTTTTGACGTCTAACTTCTGACATCTGAAAAAGCTGGCAAATGCATTTTGAATATAAGCACTCAGGGAACGGTTCATCTCAACACGCTTCTAACTGTGCTAACCACTAACGCCGTACCTAACCTTGCAGACTTCGGCACGCGTTCGACAAGATCAAGAAGTTCTCCAAGGTCATCAAATACTTCGGCGTGAGGGAGTGGAAGTTCGAGAACGACAACACCAAGTCCCTCTTCAGCGAGATGACTCCTGCCGACCAGGAATCCTTCAATTTCAACATCGCAGAGCTAGACTGGAACGAATACTTCAAGCACTACGTGAGCGGAGTCAGAAAGTATCTTCTCAAGGAATCGGAGGACAACCTCCAGTACGCTAGAAGAAAGAGCTTCGTGCTCAAGATTTTACATAACACGCTTAAATACCTAGTTCTTTTAGGCTTCCTGTACATAAGTTATAAGCTACTGTATATTTTGTATTAGTTTAGTGCAATGGACTGTATATAGGTTGTAGTTTGTCCCGCCTTTCCGTCAACGTGTCACTGAGCTGGCAGCGGAAAAATGAGCATAATTATGTGTCTAAACACACTAGGCTGAATTACGCCTTCGTAATTCAGCCTAATAGTGTGTTTAGAGCCAATACGTAGTAATCAATTTGGTTAGGTAAAGTTTTAGTTCTTTATATCTTAATGCAGGGTATTCAAATTTGCCGATATAACATTACTGTTGCCATTTATGAAACTTGTTCACGCATCTTTTTGCATTAGCTTTTGGTTTCTTCTTCAGTTTTATTTTTAAGTTATGAAGTATGAGGGTACCTCTTTTTTTAGTTTTATGTGCTTCAGATCGGGTTTTTTGTATAAATAATATATTTAGGGCCTCTTTCACCGCTTCCTGATAAGGTGTCCGATAGGCGATAGACTTATTTGACAGATTCTCCGTACAATGTGTCAAGTTAAGTGGTGGATAGTCTTATCAGGAAGCGGTGAAACAGGCCCTTAGTCATGAAAAGTAGAGTGGTGCCATTTTTGTAAAGAAAAAACAAAAGTGTATGGTAGGTGTTGACAATAATGTTGAAGTCATATTAAAAGAACGTAAAAAATAAATTCAATTTATTTTTATTTAGTTACAAGTATGTTATAAAAGATGAATTCAACTTTAATTTATATTGAATTTAAAGCAGGACTCTGAAGTTTCAATCATATCTATTACTAGCTTTTGACCGCGGCTTCGCTCGCGTTAATAAAAGAAGTATTATAATATTAATAAGGCATCAAAGTCTCAGCCCGATCGGTTTAAAATTGACAAAGTTTCATACAAACTTTCATTCCCTATTTTATCCCCTTGGGATTCCCAATTCTCAATTCTACCGAATTGATCGAAATCCTTTGTCAGCGGATGCCTAGGTACGTCATAATATCTACAATAATATGCATGCCAAATTTCAGGCCGATCCGTCCAGTGGCTTGGGCTGTGCGTTGATAGATCTATGTCAGTCAGTCAGTCTTTGAGTTTAAATAATAAAATATAATATTATTTAGATTGAATCTAGGGTCTTAATAAGAGGTGATAAATTTTGCTCATATTATGTGTGATGTTTTGATATGTTGATTTTGTATATTTTTAGTGAGAATAATAAATTAAGAAATGGATTAAGTTATATATTTTTAAATATGAAATAATATGCCATGTTGTTCTATATTTATTTTTCGTCCCAATCGTCACGTATTGTGTACTTATCCTTTGTGCTTTTACTCAGTGGCGGGGCAAGACCTAAATTTTATGTGGGCAAGATATATCTTGCGAGGCCCCCTAAAATATATTTAGCGAATCCCCCTGATAGATGACGCTAAAGAACGGATTTGTTGAGAGAAATATTTTTTTGATACTTAAAGTTTTATTTATCATACTTTTTATTTATGAATATTTGAGTATCACAAGTCGTAAAACCTTAAAAAAAACCTCGTGGTTCAAGGGGCGCGAGGCCCCTTAGACCGCGAGGCCGTGGGCGGTCGCCCACACCGCCCACGCCTTACGCCGCCTCTGCTTTTACTACCAATAGGATATTTATTTAATATTACAGCAATTTTTTACACTAGACGGCTGAACCAGCATAATATACAGTAGAAAAAAGTTTTGTTCGACGTTTGAGAACGTTGCTATCAGTATTCTGATTTGACATGTGCAACATATCGGGTTTTGGTCGGATTATTTACTGTAGGTACTTATGTGCTAGTAGCGCCCTCTGCTCCGACCTTTGCGTAATATTACCTTTTTACTTTTTGCGTGCTCTAAAAAAAAGGAAGGTGAAAGGACAGTGAACTCTCTACAGGGAACACGTACACATCCTAAAGGCTAAAGTATTATCACTTGTTTTTGTTACACCCTGTACATATAATCCCACGATAACATTTTATTACATCCTGTAGCATACTCTACAACATGTCGAGAAATAAACGTGTCTTTGTTATAATTTGTTAAAAAAAGTTAGGCAAAAATGTTATCTTACGTTATATGTAGATACTAGCTGTTGCCCGCGACTTCGTCCGCGTGGACTTTAGTTTATAGTTGTTCCCGTACATCGATTGAGTAGTTAACGCGCAAATCATAAAAGTATATTGTGTGGGACAATATACTTTTATGGTATGATAGATGTTCCGCGCGACTTCGCCGGCGTAATCTATACTAATATTATAAATGCGAAAGTATCTCTGTCTGTCTGTCTGTCTGTATGTCTCGCTTTCACGCCAAAACTACTGAACCGATTGTAATTAAATTTTCTACACAGATAGTCTAAAGCCTGAGAAAGGACATAGGCTACTTTTTAACTGGAAAAAGGGGTTGTAAGAGGGTGAAAATGCGTAAATTTGTTCAAATTAAGTTAGTTCCAAAAATTCATAATAGATGGCGCCGTGCGTCTCTTACATCGCGCTATCGCTTGCTCATGCATCTTTCTATAAGAGGTGGTACCATGTTAAACTTCGTTTTTTTCGATACTTTCGATTGTTATACACGTTAATAATGTATAACTCACTACTCAGTACTTCATCTATACACACCGGCATATTTAGCGGAACACAAAAAAAGGTCCATAATTTAAAAAATATGGTTTTATTTTAAAATCTACTTACTACACTTCTTTTGTTATTTAAAATTTCATTTGTTTTACTTAAAATTAGATCACATTATGAACAAAATTTGCGAGTAAAGGCTATTTGTGAAAAATGGTACATTTTTGAACTTTTCATGTAACCGGGAAAAGTGAAAATTATTATTAAAATAACAATTAATTAAATTAAAAAAAATGGTGATTAATATCGCGTATTTCCTCCAGGTGCTCTTATTAAAGTTTCTAACCGTCTACTCACTGAGAATTATGTTATCGATGGTCTCCTGGGATAGTCTCCGCCATTCCTCAACTACGGCGATTCGCAGTTCACCCACGTTGGCAGGAGCTGGAATTCTTGACTTAACTTTTCTTTTCAGCAAGGCCCAAACGTGCTCTATTGGGTTCATATCCGGTGATCTCGCCGGCCACTCCATAACATGATATTCATATCATTAAGATAAGCTTGAGTTGCCCGAGCGGTATGCGGCCGAGCATTATCCTGCATTAAAACAAAATCGTCACCGATATATGGGGCAAACGGTACGACATTTTCTTCTAAAACTTCTCTGATATAGCGGTCCGCAGTCAGACTCCCTCTGTTAATCACTACCAAGTCAGTGCGAGCTCTCAAACAAATGCCCGCCCAAACCATTATTGATCCACCGCTGTATGCAACTGTAGTTTCAAAATTTGTCTGAATGTAACGTTCTCCTTTGCGTCTGTATATTCTTTGCCTGCCGTCAATTTGATTTAAGAGAATCCTGCACTCATCACTAAACAATACCTTACTCCATTGGTCCGCATTCCAAAGTCGATGTTCCTGAGCAAAAGTTAACCTGTTTCTACGATGATATACCTCGAGCCTTGGAGCCTTGGCGGGCACAAATGAACCCAAATCAGATTCTTCTAACCTTCTTCGTACCGTACGCTCACTTACGGTTACTCCCCGCACTGCTTCTAACTCATGTCGGGCTTGGACGGCCGTCAAACGGGAGTTCCTACGTACACGAAGCCGAATGAAACGATCATCCCTACTCGAAGTGCGTCTTTTTCTGCCTTGTCCTGCTCTTCTCACATAAGTGCCAGTCTCCCTGAATCGTTTGACACTGCGATGGACGGTTGAAATCGATCGACGAAGATGTCTGGCTATTAATCTGTATGTTAGACCAAATCTTCGCATTTCGAGTGCCCTGGCAATCTCCGTTGGGGCTAAGTCAGGTATAATTCAGTCCTCAACTCCAAAAAGATACAAGATTAATTTTTTTTTACAAAAAAACAATATTTGAATGAAAAATTTAAATAAAATTCAGAAGGGAGTAATACTCGAAGTTCGCTCTACATAGGTAAGGTATATTCGAATAAAATTAAAACAATTGCATAAAATGTGATGTTCAATTGTTTTCCTAATTTGAAATTATTATTTTTTTAATTAAATGACGTATAAACCAGCCAGCAACTTTATATGATACTTATATCAAACCTTTTTTTTTATGTTCCGCTAAATATGTCGGTGTGTGTATGTAATGATGAGTGACGTAACCTTAAACCTACCAATCTATGATAAATAGTTTATGGGTAAAGCTAAAGTTATGAAATATTATGTGCACAGTGCACACTGCACAGCTGTTTTTGGCTATTTTGATTTAAGGGGTACCAGGGTTTTTAAAACCTTTAAAATTTGACACCAATTTTGTTGACACCGCGCGCTGTAAGTACACTGAAGTCCACGCGGACGAAGTCGCGGGCAACACCTAGTTTAGGAATGTAACGGAAACCGTACATTTTTCCGCAAAAAAAGAAACCTATTTCCTTTCACGTGGTCTATTCTTTATGTGTGCCAAATAACATAAACATTGCTCCAGTACGTTCAAATAAGCCCTTTCAAATAATTTCCCCCGTTTTTTCCACACTTTATTTCTTCGCTGCTATTAGTCTTAGTGCAATAAAGTATAGCCTATAGCCTTTCTCAATAAATAAGCTATCTAACACTGAAAGAACTTTTCAAATCGGACCAGTAGTTCCTGGGATTAGCGCGTTCAAACAAACAAACAAACAAACAAACTCTTCCCAATTATAATATTAGTATAGATAACTGCCATGTGGGAGCACCTTTACAAAACATGTAAGATTTGTAAGATTATAGCAGATATAATATTTTGGATGTCGTCGACAATAATTAATTTTTACTTTACTCGTCATAATATTTTTAGAGATTTAGAATTTAAACAGAAAGTATAAATGGAAAGGTATATGTCCGTAAATAAATTTTGATGTCAAGAACTTTTTAAATCATCCCCGTAAAATGTACGAGTCCGGAGGCCCACTATACTGTACTAAGCGAAACATGGCGGTAGCGGTCATTGACTCCCTGTCAAAAACTGGTCATTTTCATCGTATAGAAAGTGACCCGTTTTTGACAGGTCAATAACCGCTACCGCCATGTTTCGCCAAGTAGGTACAGTATTATAGATAGATAAACTGATTTCGGCGCAAATGAACTGATTGGAAAAACATTATATGACCCAAAAAAATAATAATACTTTAATCGCGTCAAATTTTCATAGTAAAAAGTAAAAAATTGTATTTAATTTGGTTACCTAATCTAACGGGACCAAGTGTGACACAAAGTTTTAGTAATCCATTTCAAGGACCCTTTGCCTAGTACGTACAACCCCATGCCGTTGACAAAATTATTTACTTACTTAAAATATTGTTGCAAACTGCAGAGATAAAATTATGCAGCTTTCAATTAACGATTGTATATTTTGTGATTAACCATTGTAACTTACATTGTGTCAGTATTTGTTGGTAAGTAAAACAATTGCTGTTTACTAACAGAAATGGTAAGTGCATACTTAATATAGAAATAATAAATTTCAAATCATGGTAATTTTTTCTTATTAACTATTTTTTAAATATTATAATTCTTTTATTCTGATGTTTTATGTCAATATCATACTTATTCGAAGGTATATTTTTAATCTAGTGGCAATCCCTCAAATCCATTTGCGCTAATCCGAGCTAAAGTTAACCAAAAATAATATAGGTAATATCATGCCTTTTTTTCTACTATGAAATTGAGAAATAACACAATATTATAACGTTAATTCAGATCGCGGGCTTAGCCCATCACAATCCCCAAGCGGCGGCCGGCTGCCTATGTATTGTATCTGCGATACCCACGATGGAGGTGCTTTGTAGGTATTCTAATAAATACAAATTGTTGTTGTGAATTTTTTATCCACTTAACATTTATAAAAGAATAGCAATGCGCAAAATCGCTGCACGGTTGCGCTTAAACTTTAGGTGAATAAACCTTTTGGTTTTAAGCGATATAAATTATACTCGTATTCTTCCAGGTTGCGTAACACGTACACCAAGATCGAGAAATACCTCAATGTGATCAGCTACTTCAGTAAGAGAGAGTGGGTGTTCCACAACGACGGCACCAGGAGTCTCCTCCAGGAGATGAACGAGACGGACAGACAAGTCTTCGACTTCGACATTAGCAAACTGGACTGGAACCGCTACTCCGTGGACTACATGAGCGGCGTCAGGCTGTACCTCATCAAGGAGTCAGTGGACACCATCGATGAGGGCATCCGAAAACAGAGGTGGCTCAGGCTGGCTCACTACTTCGTCTGGGCAGTGTTCGTGGTGATGATGTTGCAGTTTGTATATTTAGTGTTGAGGTTTTTTTTTTAGACCATAATATTAGGTTATCGACGGCAGATTCTCACCTAGAGTTGTTAGGAGATCCTTACAACTCTAGGTTAGAATTATATAACCGTCTTAGGATACCCTTGTATCTATTTGACAGGGCTTTGCTTGCATCAGAAGTTGCTTGACCAACCAACTTGTGACGTGGAAGAAAATATGTTGGATACCATATTAAATTCTACATTTTTATGTTATAAATTATTACAGCGGTTGAGGTAGTAAAGTTGTTAGTTTTACCGAGCCATTAAGTACTTAAATACTCTTATTTATCTTTTAATACTGTGGAAATAAATCTTATGATCGTATGGTGCTAATTTATTTATGGTTTTAAGGATTTTTAATTATATTATGTTTCCAGTAGGTTTAAATTGTGTTTCCTATAAAGGTTGTTAAAATATTATAGTACTGCAGAAATCAGAATTGTCCTAGAACCGGTGTATGCCATTAAATAAATAATAATAATATTATGTTCGCGTTCTGTTTCGCAAAATATTGCTGAAATAATAATTTTAATTAATATGTTTTTGATTACTATAATTTATTGTTACTTTTGTGTTACTTCAGCAATGACGTACCTAGTTGTTTATGGCTGTGTGAGCTTTTTAGTTTTAAATATAATTTTACTATTACTCCCATTATTTTATAATTTAAAAATATTTTTGAACCGTCTTTGTACTTTGGAACATTGGACATAAAATAGTATAAAATATCGTTCATTGGTAGTAATAATATTTATTAACATCAACTATAATATTTGAAGTTAATACTTAACATAATCTTGCTTAAAAATTATGTTTAACTAATGTTAAACATAATTTTTAAGCAAGATTATGCTTATTTATATTAGGTAATAAAAATATAGCTAAATAATAATATATATATTAAATATAATAAATAACCTTATTACTTAACCAATTCTTGTGCAAGAGCTGCACTTTTTTCGAAAATCCTAAAATGTTAATTAATTTAAAAAATTCTATCCTGTTTCACCTGCTTTATGCAGTGTTTATGCACATAATTACATAGTACAAACCTAGCTTGTAATTTAGTTAATTCTTGTACATATTATTGAAAAATTGCTCACTTTAAATGGTCATATACATATTGTTGAAAATATCGTAGTAGAAAATCGTAGAATAAATTTTTGTTATCATTGGATGTGTATTTTTATGGTATTTTTACTGCACCAAAATTTCCTACCTTTTTTAATGAAATATATATAATAATTTGTTTGTTTGCCCCCTGCAAACAAGCAAACGGGTCACCTGATGGAAAGCAACTTTCGTGGACACTCGCAGCATCAGAAGAGCTGTAGGTGCGTTGCCGGCCTTTTGATAGGGAATTATTAGGGGAGGGTAGGGAAGGGAAGGGAATAGGGGAGGGTAGGGAAGGGAAAAGGGTAGGGGATTGGGCCTCCGGTAAACTCACTCACTCGGCGAAACACGTAAGCGTAAGCGCTGTTTCACGCCGGTTTTTTGTGAGAACGTGTATATACTTATACATATAGGTAGGTAATTAATGAGAGTGTTATTTTCATAAATGTTTTTCAGTGATGATTTTTTTTCACATTTTTTAAAACTGTAAATGTAGCTTTGTAGTGTGAAGCAAATTAGACTCTAATTATTATTATTAGACCTATAAAATTTATGAAACGGCTCTTTGAAGGTATGGGAAAATCTACAAATTTGATATTTGGCTCATCTGATTGGTCTGCCGACCCCTGCCCTAGCCCATAAACGATATACCTTCCTGTAGAAAATATGAGAATAAAATATAAAATGAGTAGGTAGTATACGTGGGAGAGCCATGCTTCGGCACGAATGGGCCGGCTCGACCAGAGAAATACCACGGACTCACAGAAAATCGGCGTGAAACAGTTACGCTGTGTTTCGCCTAGTGAGTAAGTTTGCCGGAGGCCCAATCCTCCTACCCTTCCCTATCCTCCCCTACCCCTATTACCCTATTTCCTCTTAAAGGCCGACAGAAATGCAGCTCTTCTGAAGTTGCGAGTGTCCATGGGCACCGGAAGTTGCTTCCCATCAAGTGAAATATTTTGTTTTAGGTACACATCTTACCTATTAATTAATAACATAATATTTTGATTGCCTTTTGCCTTTTTTAAAACCAAATATAAGAAGAATACTGATTGAATTATAGTAGCTTAAGTAAGCATTATGTACTTATCTGTTTTGTCTTATAGTTTAATAAGGTAAATAATTTAGAAGTACTCTTTGTTTTATTCCTAAAACCAACATTTACTAGTTGACAGTAGTAAAACCTAGCATATACCGAATTTTAATGTTAATGTTCGAAAAAATCTTCGTATTATTAGAAATACTTACATTTACCAACTCGTGTCGGTAAATCCTAAGATTGACACTTAAATCTTAAGATTTACCGAAGTTCGAGTTTTTACAGTAACATATTATATATATATATATATATATATATATATATATATATATATATATATATATATATATATATATATATATATATATATATATATATATATATATATATATATGTAAAATATATTTATTGTATATATATGTAAAAGTAACATATTATATGTTACTTTATACAAGAATTGCTCGTTTAAAGATATAAGATTTCAGGCACGACTGTTTGCTCCTTATGGTCGATTTACACGGGTAACTAACGAGTCGATTTTATTCGCCCGGGAAGTCACCAGTCGAATCGCCTGTCCAAGTCGAATCGCCACCCCATTTACACATTCTACAAAAATCGCCTGTGACTAGTGCTAACAAACTATCAATTTGCAGCAAGCGATCGCTTGCGACTGAGCGTTTGCACGGTCGATTTTAGTCACCAGTCGCATTCGGCCATTGGCCGGCTTTAGCCGCATGCGGCGTAGTCGAATTGCCATTTAGACGGGTCGATTTTCGCCGTGCGGCGTAAATCGTGCGGCTTTAGTCACCCGTGTAAATCGACAATTAATTTACTTTTTAATCTGATTCATAGATGAAAATGTTTGCTCACATGAATATAGAGCCGAAGATAGATATAATAGCAAATGCTAGTTTTTCTGTCGTTTCATGTGTTGCAGGAAGGCTATTCCATGTATCAAGCAGGATTTGCTCTATTTTAGGTAATTGTTTTACAGTAACAGATGGCGAGCGCGCAAGTTGACGGAGAATTCAGTTGTTCATATTGTTTAGGTATTTTATGTATGTTTAAGCGGTACAGTTATACAGTTATGGATTAGGCAGTGAGTGAAAGAAGAGCCATATTAATCCTATGGAAGAGCCGAATGTGGTTTGATGACACCTGGGCTAGGGTATCTGTGATCTAGAATAAAGTGTTTCACCATGGTTTCACCTGTATGTATTTAGTGCTCTGTTAAAATTGAAAAAAAAAGGAAATACAGAAGACATGACACAGTCAAATTCCAGTCACATGTCACTTTCTGTTGGATGATGACAGATGCATTTTTACGAATTTATTTTTGTTACGTTAATTTATGCTTTTGAAGCAAAACTAAGCTCACCAGATGCAGGAGAGAATAAGACGTCGACAGATTTTGGAGGAATTTCCTTTTTCATTACATTCAACAATACGTCTGTCGATGATTACTATGTGAGGCTGATTCCTGGTGACTGCCACCTTACTGAGGAGACAGGGGGTAATTTTACAGATGAAATCTGCAAGTGTGTTGTGTCTGCAGGTAAATGAATTTCTCATTAGTATTTTAAAACAGGAAAATTTTTTTTAGAGTTCTGTAAGTAGTACTAATACTAAATATTATTTTAGGGCAATCTAGAACAATAAAACTAAAAGCAGGAATAGCCGAGAGTCTAGCGAGTGAAGATCAATGTTGGATTTATGTGCAACTAAGACCATACAATGAAAACAATACAAAAGTCATTGTTAAAATAATTTTTCACATTTCTTTATTGGAAGCAAATAGCCGAACAAAAATCTTTACTATAACTTGCGATAATACTAATGCAAGCGTAACAAATAGCTCTCGATCTGCGGATTGTGAAAAAATTCATAAAGATGTTAGAAAAAATCATAAAAGAAGTACAATAAAAAATTGCGTCAACATTTCCACACTTTTAGAAACCAAAAATAAATATACAGTAGTCAGTAATTCATTAGCAGCTCATGCGATGGTCAAGCGAGATATTGTTCAGGAAAATTCTGAAGAATTTGCACCACTATTTAGTAATGATAACGAGAAAGAGAAGATATCAAATAAGAATAAGCCTTTTAGAGCTAATGAAACATTTGGTCTAACTGCTACCACAAAAGATGTTTGTTCTCAAACTGCTAAAAAACACCTTAAAATGAAACACAAAAAGTTAATACATTCAAAAACCTCAACACTGAATCAAACATTTTACAAATATTTGAAACAATACTTATGGATCACGGCTCTTCTAGCTGCTATAACTATAATTCAGTGTATCTTAATTTTCACAATTTGTATGAGAAGAAAGTGCCTATGTTTTGGTGAGAAACCAGTTATTAGTCACTTATTTAGGACGTATCAACAGGATTCAGTTACCACACCGTTAATAAGCACAAGTGTTATAGATATTGAGAATTCAAAAAATCATTCTACAAGTGAATCCTCAACAACCATCGCAAACATGAAATGTTACCAGTCTTGCGATAAAGATAAAATTGAAGACACTAAAACAAGCATGTCCGATGATATACTATCAAAGTTTATAAATAGACGCGACTGGAAAAACCATTATAGGAGTTGTGTTGAAAATGAATATAGTAAGGACGAAAAACAAGATGGTCAAATAGCACGAGTTCATCCAAAGCCAAACATGGATGAAAATACTTCAAGAGCGAATAAAGAATCTATAGTCGCTAGTGGAGAACTAGTATATAATGAGAGTTCCAATAAGAAAGATGATTTAAATTTGTCAGTCAAGGAAGAGCAATTCCATAGTTTCAGCTGCTACAATACACAGGTTGATTCAGAATCAATTATTGAGAAGAAAAATCTTACAACTAATGAATCAAAATCAAGCGAAAAGGCTGCTCAGACAAATATGTCTAAAGATTCCATAGATGCTATACTTTCTGAACGTAATATTTATTTAGCTGACGAAAATTTGTCTAAGTACACCCTCTCTAGTTGTTCCGGGAAGAATAAATCCACAGAATTAGTGAGCAAAGCTTCGAAGAACATCACTAAATATTTTAACGCCCTCCTTCACAGGCGCTCCAGGCAAAGTTCTCAGTCTGAACCCGGGAAAGACAAAGACTTGAAACTGTTGCACATGTCCGAAGGTTCACTCTATTCCTCCAATGATTCTGAATGACTTGAGAACATTCGTCTGTTTTTATAATTTTGTTACAGATCAAAATATTATATAATTTATTCAACGTTTTATTTTCATTCATTTATTTAATGATACCATATTCGTAGAACACGTAAGGGTATTTAGAAAAAAACAATCAGTTTTTCAAGATTTATATTATAAACAAGTATAGAATACAAAAACTCTTAATTATATTTACAAAATCCCACAAATATTTCGTGGACAACCCCTATGGAATGTTTCAGCGTCTCCGTCTTACACTTAAAGCTTAATATGAGCTTAATATGAGCTCTCTCGCGCGCTCCGTGGACTGGTTGACCATCATTAGCGATATCTACTTCATTCCTAACAATATGGCAAACGTTTCTAATACTGCGTTTTGTTGGGTCCATAATGTAAAGCAAGCCCCATGGTATCTAACAGAACATCAACTGCGAAATCATAATAACCAACTAGTCCACGAAGATTTTAGTGCCCATACGCCCTGACCGGCAACGTTGTAGTGTTGGCCCGGCAACATACTACGAAAGGTCTCGTAGTAGTTCCGTCGGGGCATTCAGGCACCCACACACACAACACACCACATACACTATATTCACATAATATTGCCTTGACTCCATCGTATTGGAAGACATTCGGAAGACAATTTCGCAAGATATTTCTAAATCAAATTGAGCAAGTATTGTGTTCATGATATGCAAACTTTCCAATTTATATTGCTGTCAGCGCTTGTAAAAAGTTGATGCAATATAAACTATAGTATTTAAAATATTCGCCTATACAGATAAAATCAAATAAAAGGCAGGTGCATTTTTAAAATAGGACAAGTAAAATTTAGGGCTAGTTAAAATAGTAAAATATACTACGCTATAGTTAAACGTTTAAGCGTATAATTTACACCTTGCAATATCAGTTACTTATAACTTATAAGTTATAATAATAACATGTAATATTTCTGGTAACGATATATTTAGGAAATATTAAAATTATTTGTCGTCAGAAGCACCACGACGGATTTGTAACTTGCTTGTTAGTTATACTACTTTCTATCAACATCACTTTCTGTAACGACTATCGATGCTTACGATAAATTTTATTGTGTTGTTTTAATCTATCATAAAATTTATGATTCTTGCAGTAATTGAGCCGATCATAATGATGATTCACTCATAACATTTATAGCATCCACTGGTACACTGGGTAACTCTAAACCAAAAGATGATAATCAAATAAATTAACGTTTCGCATCCAGACACTAAAATAATATGCTTGAGCGAACAGATCCAAGACCCACCTTACACCTTCTGAAATGATTTTAGGAAAATAATCCAACACCACGAGTAAAACATAAATTAAAGATTATATAAAGGTTATTTTGAGCTTCGTCCTTCGTCCTCAGTTGCTTTGTTACCCGATGAAACTAACGAGAACGATCTCGTTCGTTGTCATTGGTTACTCCGGGAGACAAAACGGGACAAATTGTTTCTTTTGTGTCGCGTGGGTTGATTGTTAATAGGACTATATTACCCGCTACTACGAATATATTTGTACATTGTGTCCTTTAAATAAAAACAATTTCGTCACGTTCGTTACGATCACATTTGGTCCAAACTAACGTTGAAGGAACCTCGGAGAATGCATATTCTGTTCTTACCGTAAGAGTAGAATGTGAGTAGAATGTATTCAAGTGACATCTATAGAATTTTCTGTAAGTTTCATTTGAATAACTTCTAGTCTCGAAACACTCTCTTCCCCCGCGAAAATCCAATAGACATAATATCTAACAGTAGACTAGCATTGCACATTTTCGCGGGACGTTACTGCGTTCGTTTTATCAATTCGCCTACGTCTATGAAACTTAGAATTAGAGTTGTCCTAATAATTGGCAAAACATGATTTTCATCTACAAAAAAATATTCATAAATCAAAATTTGTTATAAGTAAATTATCATACATTTTCTTAGCAATATAAAGTTTTGTATATTATCTATTTAATTTTTTAATTTTTTATATTTGGAGGCACCTCATACCACATGTCATTATAAAATTGAGCAAAAATAGAACGCCGGGGACGACGCACAATATTAACTAAAATATAGCGTAGGAATTACTAGTACATGGCATATCATATTTCTGGTGCAGGTCGTTCAAAGTCTACTTGGTTTGCAATATAATAATCGCATTGCACCAACTATAATATCACTAAATTGTTTCACAACTTCACCACCGACTTAAAGCGTTTGGATCCTCTACACTATTTGAGAACTAAAGGATGGCCCTCGGGTGGATCAGTAGTAGTCGTCCGGCACCGAGTACAGCCTGTGCTGGTGGTGCTCCGACATTATGAAGGTGTTGTCCGAGTCTATGAGCGACTCTCTCTCCGGCTCAGAGAAGTTGGACTTGACGAAGTCCCTGTTCAATCTCCCCTTCAGCTCGTCTATACTCCGGGTGAGACTGTCTCTCTTCTTGACGAAGTTGAGCTCCTGCAGGCCGTCCTCGTTGCCGTCGTCCGGCGAGGGATCGGACTGGCTCAGCGGCTGGTACATGGTGTTGTTGTGGAGCAGCTTCTGTGAGCTATTGATGATGAGGGTGGAACTTCTGCGGATCGTCTCCCGGCCCATTTCCACGATCTCAATAGGCTTGTCACCGATCACGAAGTTCCTGTAGGTTTTGATGAACAGGGTGATCAGGATGCTGAGACCGAATATGATGAGCGAGTACGCCAGAGTGGCACCGGCCACCGGAGCCACGCGCGTCCCCAGGAAGATCCACCACCAGATCGAATTGCTCACACCTTCGATACCCTGGGCAAGAAATATTTTATTGATTAAAGGAATACGTAACAAGGTATGATAAATCATTTTCTATATGATTACACCGAGACCATCAGAAAAATTGGTAAAGGAGCTTTAAAAATTCTAGTCATGAAGCGGCTCTTCTCATTAATACCTATTAATAAAAGATTATAATTATTATGCAATTCACCGGTGCCGGTGTCTGAACCTATAAGGTAGGCATATTTTATCGACAAATTGGCAATCAATTTTTTGAAAAAAATTTCTCTGGCTTATAGCAATTTGACCAATAAAATCGTTATAACTTCTAAACTATGATCTGACTTAGAGCATATTATATAAGTAAAGGAAGCATGTAAGTAAAGGAATTTATTTAAGACAAAAACCTCCTCTATCTTTTTAAAATAAAAAATAATCAGTTATTGTGCAAAATTTTTCACAAAAAGCCATTTATTAAAAAAATCACTAACTATTTTGTTTTCCTTAAAATTTGGTGAAAATTATAACATATTGCCTGTGTAAGCGTGGTCCACAAGTCTAAACTTAAAAATAAAAAAGGTCTAAGCTATAACCACTGACCTCCATTATACAATAATGGAGATCAGTGGCTATAACTATCAAATGAGACCTTTTTTTATCTTCATAGACAATTCATAGGATATTTACATGAGAAGTTTTGGTCAGATTAGTGTGAAAGCTCGAGAAAAACTAAAATGGCTGCCATTTTACAACCATGAGAGAAAGATAAAATTTGAGAGCCAATTTGTCGATAAAATATGCCATACATCATGACATTAAAGGATCGGACACCGGTGTCGGGACACATTGTATATATTGTATTACATTAATATGTATATATTATTATATTCAATTATATATATTTAAAAAAAAGTCCATGGCGTGATGGACGACAATTACAATTAATAAATATTATTTCAAGTATCCTTGGTGCGAAAAACCTATACAAAGATAGCAAAAAAAGGATATGGGCGAATAGCCCATAGACGGCCCCAAATTACATAATAAAAAAAAAGTATTAATAAAGTAGATACAATTATTCTGATTCTTAGTTAGAATTACCTCCTGAAGCCACATGACGGGGAAGATGATGCTGGGGAACTTGTTGATGCCGTTGGTGGCGATGTTCTTGGCCTGGTCAACCTTCAGATTCAGCTGGACCCTCACCTGGCCCTCGAGAGGCACTCCCAGTTTCTGAAAATGTTATGAGTTTATTTTCTATAAAACATCCAAGAAATTTAGATTTAGATTACTGCTGCTACCGCTTTATCTAAATGCGGTTGGTCAACAGAGATAGATCAAGATAGATACCGCATGTGTATGTACTTTGCGTGCCATATCGCGCTCCTAAACGACGAGCAATGCTCGTCTTTCGAAAGTCTGTTCTTTAATCTGTTATCGGAATCAGGCGTCAATCGGAATTTTAAAAATGCCTAAAAGTGCCGTATTGAGTTGTAGAAATTCAAATAGAAACGTTGGCCTTGATAATGGACACGTTTCTTATCATCGGTACGTCACAGTAGGTAGGAAAAAAGTGACACGCTCGTTTTCATACAAATGGAGCGACATGCGGTATCTACCTTGATCTATGTCTGTGGGATGATCCAATTTTTACCCATTTCAGACTCAATGGTCACTGTAATATTATAGCCAATCTATTTGTGAAAGAAATTTAACTGTGACTTGAATAGTAATTTTAGTTTTTATTTGTTAATCATCAATTTAAACGTTTTAACGTACCGGTTGAATCTTGAAATAGCTTTCGTGCTTCTCTTTTTCAGGCTTGAGTCCTTCGAAATCCTTAAGCAACGACGGATCGGCATCGTAAAAGTGTGGATATGATAAATAGACAGGCGCATCTGGAAAAATAGTTAAATTTTAAACTATTTAAACTTAAAAACATAATAAAATGATAACTACGATAAGATAATATGTACTGTGTTCTAGGGCCTGTATTCACCTTGATTAGTGCGAGTGCAAGTGATTAGTGCAGATGATTAGCGATTAGGAGAAAATAAAGGACTTCCACTAATCAGTCGCTAACCACACTTGCTTTCTCCTGATTACTAATCATCTGCACTAATCACTTGCACTTATCACTGATCACCTTTAATAGTTAAGACAATGCACAGACATAAACGTAACTTTACTTTTGGGTTCCTCAAAGCGTAAGCTACACCTGGCTAGACTATGGTGGTAATTTTTTGTGACTAACTGCCGCACTCAGGGACGAATATTAATTGCTTATTTGTAATTAAATGAGGAATTTGACATAACCCCCTTACATATTAGCTGCCAAAGTCATAATTAAATTCTAGTCTAATCATCATTAAATATCTCTGCGTGCGGCCGTTGATGAATTCACTTAGCGTTTTATCTAACCATAATAGTAAGTGTATGTCAGACAGATCTACCTGACCTCGAGTGAGTACACCATCAGGTGACACTTACAGAACTGGCAGGGGCTGATGTTCTGCAGCCCCCGGGGCGGACACCACTCGTTTTGGCAGAAGCACTTATTGTCGGGGTTGACGTCCGGCGTCTCCAGCGTCGAGCTGGGCGGCGTGTACAGACTGGTCTGGATGCCTGCACAGATGATTCAAAACGTTATTCATTCGTAATCGTAAAAAATCTTAAACATAAAAATGGATTTTCAAAAGTCGTGCTAAAACTCGAAAACGGCTGAACGGATTGGGATGATTTTAGTCTTAAAATATCCGTAGAAGTCCAGGGAAGGTTTTAAAGTGACACGAAGTTCACTGGGACAGCTAGTCTTATATATAAAAATGGATTTTCAAATGTGTTAGTCGTACTAAAACTCGGAAACGGCTGAACGGATTGGGCTGGTTTTAGTCTTAAAATATTCGTAGAAGTCCATGGAAGGTTTTAAAGTGACACGAAGTTCACCGGGACAGCTAGTCTTCTTATATATAAAAATGGATTTTCAAATGTGTTATTCGCGCTAAAACTCGAAAACGGCTGAACGGATTGGGCTGGTTTTAGTCTTAAAATATTTGTAGAAGTCCAGGGAAGGTATTAAAGTGACACGAAGTTCACCGGGACAGCTAGTCTTCTTATATAAAAACGGATTTTCAAATGTGTTATTCGCGCTAAAACTCGAAAACGGCTGAACGGATTGGGCTGGTTTTAGTCTTAAAATATTTGTAGAAGTCCAGGGAAGGTATTAAAGTGACACGAAGTTCACCGGGACAGCTAGTCTTCTTATATAAAAATGGATTTTCAAATGTGTTTTTCGCGCTAAAACCCGAAAACGGCTGAACGGACTGGGCTGATTTTAGTCTTAAAATATTCGTAGAAGTCCAGGGAAGGTATCAAAGTGACACGAAGTTCACCGGGACATCTAGTCTTGTATATAAAAATGGATTTTCAAATGTGTTAGTCGCGCTAAAACTCGAAAACGGCTGAACGGACTGGGCTGATTTTAGTCTTAAAATATTCGTAGAAGTCCAGGGAAGGTATTAAAGTGACACGAAGTTCACCGGGACAGCTAGTCTTCTTATATATAAAAATGGATTTTCAAATGACGTGTTAGTCGCGCTAAAACTCGAAAACGGCTGAACGGACTGGGCTGATTTTAGTCTTAAAATATTCGTAGAATTCCAGGGAAGGTATTAAAGTGACACGAAGTTCACCGGGACAGCTAAACAGTATCATGCGGCTACACCTAAAATGGCTGCAATCGACTTAAGTTCAGGGTTACCCAGTGTACTTATTTAATGACTGTACAGACACCCAATAATAGTTTCAGGACAATGAAATAGGCTATTATTTTTTATTATAATTTATATACATACCATTTCTGCTTCATGTTTGAGGCAAGCTGTAACCTGGTCTGAATACTAATTGTAATAATATATTGTCCAGTCTCCACCCG
Organism: Lysandra bellargus; assembly: GCA_905333045.1. NCBI lineage: Eukaryota > Metazoa > Arthropoda > Insecta > Lepidoptera > Lycaenidae > Lysandra > Lysandra bellargus. Next base: position 9,366,497 of record HG995339.1, on the reverse strand, counting down.
ATGCTATTTCTGATTAAGCCAATGATATTCTATGTTACTAATAATTGGTGTTGGCCATAACTGCTTGCCTCAAACAGCCTCTCTGAAGCAGCAAGTAGCATGGTTGGAAAGGACTGAAACTCACCATCTTTGTATACATCCTCGCGGTACTGAAGCGGCAGGATCCGGCACAGGTCCTTGTCGTACACGTACAGCATGTCCGACTTCGTCACCGCGGGTGGCGGGAAGAACGAACCTTCTGATGCTCTGGGAAAGATCACGATCATATCGTTTAACATGTTAACGTTGTTAATATTGTGTAAAATAATATTATCTATACTAATATTATAAATGCGAAAGTGTGTCTGTCTGTCTGATATCCCTTCACGTCCAAACGGCTGAACCGATTTAGCTGAAATTTCGTATGGAGATACTTTCAGTCCAGCCCCTTTAGCATGGCCACAGTAGAATATTATATTATGTTGTCGGTCGCGTTTAGCTGCGCTAAAGATCGTAACGGTACCTTGAGTTTATCTCCATGACAGTATTTCTATTCTTTCGCATTTCTACTGTGGCCATGCTAAAGGGCAGTAAAGGGGCAGGGAAAGGCCATAGGATGCCATTAATCCTGAAGCATGTACGATTCCTGCGCGATAAACGAATTTTGGCGTAATAGAGTTATAGGCATCAACAAGTAATATAGATATACTTTTACGAATCCGTCCGAATGAAATATAAAAGGTTTTAACCTGAGTGACCAGGTCGTGCTAGCTAGAGCAACGTTTTACTATCCGCATAAAGGGCATCCATGATTCGATCTACTACCTCATACGAAGTAAGAATATGTTAATGTTATGTTTTGTCTGATAAATTGATAAAATTGGTATTAATATTTCGAGATAAAGCTTAACATTGGGTTTAAACTTATTGTACCGGATATTTGGTTAGCTTTTCAAACAGGAAACGCGCAAAATCCACGCAAACTTGCGTCTGTTGACTTTTGCAATGTCAGCCCAAAATATTAAAAAGTAAGTAGTGAGCGTTTTCCCATCATCCGATGCGATATCGGTATCGGACGCGGATAGCCGATAGTCGACATCGTATCCGATAGCATAGAACTAATATTTTATATACTGTCGGATCCTATATCAAACTGTACCTGTAGTATGAAAACGCTCATCATCAAAATCATTAAGAGGCCCACAACTGAAAATATAATAAGGATGACGTATAAAAAGTATTTTCTACAAAAACGCCTTTGCAACTAATAAAGCAATACACAACACTGTTTAGTGTTAGTAATTAGTTAATAAGAGAGTTATCAGTTTAGATTTGGAAATAAAAAGAAAGAATATCCTAGTGAATTTAAAAAAGGGAAAAAAAAGGGAAGGTCATAGTGCCTGATAAATTATATTAAGTCATTCTTGCCCATGTAGCCAGTGATGCAAAAGTCTCGTAAACACAACCTACATTTTCCAATTAGTTTTACCCTTCATCTAATTAATTTTATAGTCAACTTGATTAATGTGGCAAAACATTATAACATGAATCATTACGATATAAACAATAAATACGGATGTCATCTAGTTCAACAATTAATTTATTTAAGTATAAAAAAAATTATGTAACTATTGTCTGAGAATAATGCATAATGTCTGAGAATAACGTACTATAACAAGTACATGCAACGACTGTTGAAAGTAGAGATCAACTACGATAACATGGCGCGCCCCTCTAAATGACTGTTTCAATGTGTGTAGTCACATCATTATAAAACAGTTTGTATGTAGTAAGTATTCAACCAATCACAATACACGTAATATTTCAGTTAATGTCATTTACTACCAAGATTTTTTGGTCAACTAATCATAACTAGCCTACCGCGCAAAACAACGCACTTCAAACGTTTTGACAATGCACTTCAAACGTTTTGAATTTTGGAGGGGTGCGCCATGTTATCGTGGTTGATATCTACAGTCTGATAGATCTAAATAACAATATTGCTTTGTGTATCTGAAATGCAAAATTTATTGTTACCTTATACGATAGTTGTAATAATCGTAGTATCTACGAGATATTTTCTGATTTACGTAGTAACACCAACGTCTATTAATACGTCACAACAATTATGTATTTATTTTATGGAACTATTAAAATTTAATAAAATTAGGAAACGCCCAAATACCATATACGCGTAACAGGTTACTTCATAATAATACCATCGTTAAATTATAAAATAAATCACATACAGCCGTAGTCTATTACTTTGTTGATGGGATTCTTGATAAGGTTTAGACAGATTATTATTTATTGCTTTATTGAATTTATGGCTACGCTCGTCTCGTGTCTGTTCGTGCGTAATGCGTATATTTCAATGAAAACGGGGAATTACCTCACTATACGAAGTTTTCTCGTGAATTTATCCAACGCGATTCATTGACTCACCTTCCGGAGGTACGCAGGACTATAGGAAAGTTTTAGCTTTGTATTCCTCCGTCAAGAAACATTTCTGGCTAATAAGGACGAGTGAAGATGACTAAGACCTATTTGCGCCTAGATTATAATTGCTAATAGGTCTATCATATCCTTTTCGTCAATAAATACAAACGATGAGAGATGACACAATATTCGTGATTAACTTTAACCCAGACTAACACATAGCTTCATGGACATTACAAGTAATCATATCACAATATTTCGCAATCCACTTTAATATCTCGTCTTGAACAACCATTTACTAACAAAATATATTTTGTAAAATCAGTCATGATATTATTATGTTAATAGAACATTATAATAAGTGCAATGTTTCCACATTCCACGCCAAAATGCAGAATCAGCATAGCCAGTAGGTAAACAAAATGTTTTGTTCGATATTTGTAAACGTTTCTGTGAATATTTTCGTATTATGTCGGCGGTCGGTGCAACATGTCGGATTATTATTTACTGTATGTGCTAGAAGCTCCCTTTGCTCCAACTTTTGCGTGATATTCATTTTTATTAAATTTTAAATTAGATTTTTTATGTTGCGCAAACCAGCGAGCGACGTGGGGCATCTGTCCGATTAGCAGATAAACTTTATCTGAACATCTCACGACGTTTGTGGTTTGTCCACATCCGTCGAGGGGCCTACAACACGAGGACTACCAAGGATCTACATCGTACGTCATATTTAGTTATAATAAATGTAGCTAAAGTAAATATTCTAATATAATCTTTATATTACGTTTCATCAATACAGAGGAAATAAATCTTGAAAATAAGAGTTTAATATTATATAGGTAAGTACAAACATAATAAGAATTATAGTCCTGATGACGTTTCGATTGAAACTACGATAATACTACAGTAAACGAATAGACAAAATGAGATTTACTTGAAAAGAAGTGTCACATAATATAATTGCACGGAAAGTTGTGATATTAGAATAGTCTCTGTTCTTTTTGTTTTATATTTGTGCCGTTGTTTTATTATTTTGACATTTTAAATGTAGGTATTTTGTTTTATTTGTTTATTTTAGTGGAATCATTTTATTGTATTTTTTATATTTGTTACATCTAAGGCTAATTAGACAAATTGTATAAACAAATAGAAAATAAATAGCCCTGATAATGTTAGGGGGACGAATAAAAAAAAAATGTAATGGGGTAGATAGTACATTGTTTTACTTAGGCCCCTAAGTACCGAATAGGCTATCCACAACTTAACTTACAGATAGAGTATAGACTGTCTGTCAAATAAGTAGTGGATAGCCTATACGGCACTGATCAGAAAGTGGTGAAATAAACCCTTAGTACAGAAGATAACCTACCTGATATCATTGCAGGGGGAGTCCTTCCAATGCGGCAGGTGGTCCATGCCGTTGACGCGGTCCAGGTAGCCGAAGCGGTCCAGCCGCTCGCCCGCGTATATCGTCGACACCTCATCCAGCGTGCCGTTTCTCTAAGAGGAGCACATCTCTTATATAATGTCATTAGACCATGTCATCTTCTATTGTAGGCTGCTAAGGTTCTAAGGTTAAGGAACTTAAGTTTCACGTTGATTTCTTGAAATTCCGGAGATGGCATTATACCGGCATTATATATATAGCGATACCGTGTTAATGCACTATTATATCTTACACCTTTTGCAAAGTTAAATCATATTATACTAATTGACAAAATAACTTTGTAAAATACAATTATAAAGATACTTACGGCGAGTAACAGTCCCATCTGGCTGTTTGGTCTCTTGCCTTTCGGGTACACGTAATGGGCGAGATTTACTAGTGGATCGTCGTAGCTGAAAGTAAAATAAAAATATATTAAACATCTCAGCTGGAGGACACAACGATGATCCACATCTATATCTATACATAATATTATAAAACAAAGTCGCTTTTTTCCCTCATGTCCCTTTGTTCCCTATAATCTTTAATACTACACAACGGATTTTGATGATTCTTTACGGATTTTGATGATTCTTTCAGTGTTAGATAGCCCATTTATCGAGGAAGGCTATAGGCTATATTTTATCATGCTGAAACTAATAGGAGCGAAGAAATAGAGGAAAATGTGGAAAAAACGGGGAAATTTATTTGAAAGGGCTAACTTGAACGCGCTAATCTCAGGAACTACTGGTCCAAATTCGAAAAATTCTTTCAGTGTTAGATAGCCCATTTATTGAGGAAAGCTATAGGCTATATTTTATCACGCTAAGACTAATAGGAGAATGTGGAAAAAAGGGGAAATTATTTGACAGGGCTGCTCTCGCGAACTACTGGAGCAATTTTTATGTTATTTAGCACAGATAAGAAGTAGACCATAGGCTATCGATTTTAATCATTTTTTCAGTGGCTATATATTTTTTAGCCGTGCGACGCCGGGGCTGGTCGCTAGTATTTCTTATTTTGTAGATAATAATACTGAATCAGTGAAATAGTGAATCAGTGAAAGACATGACACGGCCAAAATACATTGTTATTGCGAAAAGATTTTTGCACAGTGTGGCTTGCGACAGACAGGACTCAGTTCGATATTCAGATATAGTATCGAATACTAACGTTATGACGTTATTTATTATACAGAGGAACGTACTTCGCAGCACTTTGCTAATCATTATTTTACACGTTAGCGTTACTAACTTAGGAAATAAACACTTTGTAATTATGTGAATTGCGGTCAATTCTTGTATAAAATATTTCCTGATAAATTATTGTGTGCATAATGCGTTGACGCGGCATGAGTCCTAAAAGTTTTGAGTATCAATTGCGATGCACAATAATTATAACTAATGACGAATATCAGACAAACAGCGTCAATTCAGACTAATTTTACTTTGCAGTTCCCATTAGAATAACCCTTGTTTACAAGGTGTAATCAGATGTAAATTTATTCTCTGTCGTCAATTCTTAAAGTTACAAACTCACCCAAAAACGAGTTCTTCTGCTGTGATCTGCACGAACGGTTTGGCTCGTTCTCTGTTACCCAGCGATAGACCCGATATGAATAAGCTGATCAGCATCGACGCCAGGTTCGGAGAAAACGATGTCACTGTCTACACAAACAAAAAATCCATTAGTACTAAGAATAATATAATTACTAATACCTTTTTTTTATATAGGCTACGAATTATTGACTAATATATTAAAAACCGTGCTGCAGAAGCTATCCTACGTTCTCAAGTATCTTATTTTTGAAGCTTTAAGTTTATCAAATCAATAATCTTCATCAAAACCACTACTATCATCATTGTCAATTTGTGTCACAATCACTTCTAAGATCATATCCATCATCTCATTTGTAAATATCTTGAGGAGCAAACTCACCAGCAGTGGTATGTTGGGCACGACTAGCTTCTGGTTCTTATCCACCGACATCTCGGGCACGAAGCGCAGGATCTTCTTGTGTTGGTACGTTACCGTGTCGTTGTCGTGGAACTTTATGTTCACCTTTTCCATGTCCTCCCTGATAACATTTATTATGATTACTATTATTGAAGACACAAGTGGATGAATCGGGTAACATTTTACAACATAAAAGCCTATTACTCATTTTTCCTCTTATATTTTTAACAAACCTTCAATTGTCGTTTTCGATTTTCGCATTCAATTCTATTAATTAATACTTATTATTAATCTATCGCTGTGATTTTTACTAATATATACATCAGAATAATTATTGCTAAGTTAACCAGCAATATTTTGAAATAAATTTGAAAACTCATTGCTCAATTCTATGCATAAAGATTTCCTTCTTTCCTTGTTATGGGTTCTGATAATTACTATAATATCTTTTCAACACGTGTAAAATCTGATTACTACATCAGATGCTGGAGCACGTGCTTTAGATTAAATTTGTATGTGTCGTAATTACATACAACGATATACGTAATACGTATTTTGTTGTCCAAGTCACGAGGCGGGACGTATAAATGTATGCAATTTTGTGACTAGTCTGATTTGACCAATCGTTTAATTTACATACCTGTACACAAAAGGTCCCACTTCCACCAGTTTAGGTTTCTCCCCGTGGTCCAGGAACCCCTGGGGGTTTGTCATGTTGAAGATATACACCTTAGTCAGTCTGATCACCCCGGGCTTCTGCCAGTAGCTGTAGCTGAGGGACCCGTTCCATAGTTTTAGTTCCTGGAACACAGCTACATATAAATAGCTTATAATATCTAAGCGTATACGGCTCTTTAAGGATATCATACCTAATTTGGCAACGAAACAGCGCTATCCTACAATAATGATTCGAAAAAGGCTGAAATTAGATTATTTTTTAGAGCTTTATCATATCCACGACCACGCCCCTATACTGTGTGTAGCTGACTTTTAAATAATAATCGATGGTGTCATAGCAAGTTTCAAGTCACGGTTGTATCTCATCAAAATTTCAACAAAGCGTCATAAGAGCCTTGTTGGTTTGTACTGCACGCGTTTTCCGTGCTATATCGAAAAATAAACCATTTACGGTCTTAGATGGACTTTAGATATCTAGTTACATTCGTGTTCCTAACGATGTTATTATGCGGACCGGATGTCGCCATTGGGGCAATTCTAAAGGAAAAATTATTATAATACCGAGCAATAAAAAACCATACTACATGAAAATAATAACAATTATCCGTCATTATTTATGAGATGATCACAACGGGCAACAACTGCAGACGCCATTAGAACAATGTAGCGAAATATTTGTTTTTTTTTCTTGATCTCCGATTATTAGGCTGCGTTTTCACTGAACCGGAGCGGAGCTTAGCGGTGCCGAATTGAGCAATCACCATGCTTGAAATCTTTGCTCCTATTCGCTGTCATTCCGCTGGAATAGCACGATTGGTCAATTCGGGCACCGCTAAGCTCCGCTCCGCTTCAGTGGAAACGCAGCCTTAGGCCCCGTTTCTACTGAAGCGGAGCGGAGCGTAGCGGTGCCGAATTGGCCAATCACCATGGTCGAAAACTTCGCTGTCATTCCGCTGGAATAACACGATTGGTCAATTCGGGCACTGCTAAGCTCCTTCAGTGGAAACGCACCCTTATCCTTAACCTTCGGAAGGCAACAGGGGTGACGCGTCACCCCAACACTCTAGAAATGTATCAATATCTAGTTTATTATGATTTTGTCTATTTCTTACACTCGACCTATTCTCTAATTTGAGTGATTCTGATCAGTCGCACGCGTCGATGTTTTGCTGTAAGTTTTTATTTTTGTTATATCGACACCTTTGGGGTGGCCCGTCACCCCTGTTGCCTTTCACTTTGGTAATTTTTCCTCGCTATGCCGAAACTAATATTTCATTTATAAGTTAGAAATGGCTCCGATTTCGGACGAACTAGTTTATAACTGATTAAAAGTGACTATTAATGATAGTTTACATAATGAGAGATGTTCGGAAGATGGCAGCATCTTCTAATATGAAGATAACATTTTGGTGCGTTTGGAAGAGAAGGGTCCTATCTCAAATGGAGAAAATACTGACCATGATGTGTTGCCGCTTCCTTAATTATAAAATAAAATTTTACGAGGTAAAAACAGATACGTTTACTCATAGGTTCCGTAAATTAAGGGTCACTTTAGTAAAAATTTGATGTGCAAATTAGAAGCCACTTTACGTCACATTCTAAATATGAACCAAAAAACTGTTTATGGTCAGCACTTATCCCCAAAAAAATTACAGAAACAAGCAAGATGTGCAATATTTTTAAGAAAATGGGACAAAAAAATTAAAACATGTTGCACAAAATGCCCTCTGCCTGTATGCACTGAAATCACAAATATTTTGCTTTCAAGTGCATTTAAACTAAAATAATAATAATACCAAATTATAATTTAAAATATCAATACTACTTTCGTACATTTAATTGTTAGTCCAATTGATCTGTCGATAAATACACATGATTATGTTACATTTCACCACTTAATCACTATTTTAAAATCTGGGGTGGTGAGTAACCCGTGTTGCCTTTTATGTATGCAAAAATAGTGTTTGTATCCGAAGGTTAACTTTACCTGAGACAATTTCACATGACGATGTGATGACGGCCGCAACTCCGTTGCTCCAAAATTCATTTATCGCGCGGGAACCTACATTTTTTCGGGGTAAAAACTATGTATGCCGAAATAACTATGCCAAATTTCAGCAAAATCGGTTCAGCGGTTTAAACGTGAAGAGGCAACAGACAGACAGACAGACACACTTTCGCATTTATAATATTAACTATGGAAGCATGAATTGTCAAGAAATAACTACTTCTCATGCAAATAATTACCTTAAATATAATATAGTCCAGCCAAGGTACGAAGGACAAGACGATTCCGAGCACCACGGTGCATATGCTGAACGTGATGACTGCAAGTCGCCCTGCAACAGAAATTCATCGCATAAAACAATCAATTCTACAAACCATAATAATATAGGACAAGGAGTAAGTTGAGGGTCTTAGGGTTTTTTCTACGACGTAATTCGTAAATGATACACATTATTATTTAAGCAAGAATGCAGAGCCTACACATTAAATATACAGTTAATTAAAATTATGACCTATTTCAAAAATAAAACTTCGTATAACTGCACACAAACATATCTGCTCTATTGTTTTCTCGAGCCATCTCGTCGGAAATGGAAGCTAATTCGTCATTTCCGTCTGAAAGGTTGCGGGAACGTCATCTTCTTTTTGGAAATGGAACTGCGTCGTTCGTGTCGCTGATACGATCTGGTGATGTATGAGCTTTGGTCTTTAACGTCATTAGAGCGAGATATAATGACATAATGACGCTCGGTCAGGGTCAGCGGGTCACAGCTAAGTGCACCATGAGAGCGCCGAAGACGTCAACACATGACATTCTCGTGATCATCGTAAACAATTATAAGTAACACGATAAAGACAAGTGCGAGTCGGGCCACGCGCAAATAGGGTTCCGTAGTACCGCTAGTTATTTAAAAAAATTATATGGTCAATGAATGTACTTTTATAACGTGTTTTACACTACTAACAACATCGTCTTAGTTACTTTGAAAGGAATTTGAACGAAAAGTTTCTTTATACTTCGCCGAATATTTTTTTTTAGTTGATCGACTATTATTCAATAGCTTATAAATTCTTTTTAGCCGTGATAGTTTTCTTTTTAAATTCAGCATATTTCCTACTCTCGTGAATTTTCTCACATTTCCAGAAGCAACTGTTTAGCTGGTAGAAGGGGGGGACACTGGACTCTTACAAATTTTTCCACTTTAAAACTTAATATTTCACAAACGCATCCCTAAATCGGTAAATGATCTATGAATACTCATAATAGTTTTAGAAAACCTATCTAACGACACCCCATACGATGGGGTGGACGCGAAAAAAAAAATCATCCCCGCTTGATAATATGTACATAGGCTGCACTAAAAATATCGGGAATGGAATACTTCCACTATTCCTGTCATATTAAAATCTTTTTAATTGAAAACTCCTTGGTTTTAAAAATCGATTACCATTTATTTATTTAAAAAAAGATTCTCGGTCTTGTCACAAGGTCTTGTCAAACTTGTTTAGTCGTTGAGAAAATGGAATTGACTCGAGAAAATTCTAGAGCGATGATTTATTATGACTTTCGAAGTGGTTTAACACAAAAACAATGTGTTGATCGGATGATTTCTGCATTTGGTGATGAAGCCTCATCCAAAACCACAATTTATCGCTGGTTTGCTGAATTTCAACGTGGACGTGTCAGGCTCAGTGATGATCCCCGTCAAAGTCGTCCAAAAACTGCAGTCACCCAAGAAAACGTTGATGCTGCAGTGCGTAAGCTGGTTGAGGAAGATCGACATGTGACATACCGCGAAATTCAGGCAACTTTAGATATTGGCATGAGTCAAATACAAATAATATTGCATGAACAATTAGTTTTTTTAAAAAGTTGTTTTCCCGATGGATATCGCATTAGCTCTATGAAGAACAAAAAGCGGCTCGCGTTACTTGGTGCGTCAGAACTCTCGAAAGATTCCACGCAGGATTCTCAAATGCTGTATACAACATCGTATCAGGTGACGAATCCTGGATATACGCGTACGAACCCGAAACTAAAAACCAGTCACGAGTTTGGGTGTTCGAAAATGAGTTAAAACCAACAAAAATTGTTCGTTCACGGAGTGTTGCAAAAAAATGGTGGCCACGTTTGTCTCCAAAACCGGCCATATTGCGACCATTCCTCTTGAGGGACCAAGGAACGGTTAATGCAGAATGGTATGCTAGCATTTGTTTGCCACAGGTCGTTTCTGAACTCCGTAAAGAGAACTGCAACCGCCGCATCATCCTCCATCACGACAATGCGAGTTCTCACACCGCGCACAGAACAAAAGAGTTTTTAGAGCAAGAAAACATAGAATTATTAGACCATCCGCCGTACAGCCCCGACTTAAGCCCTAGTGATTTCTATACTTTCCCTAAAATAAAGAATAAATTGCGTGATCAGAGACTTTTATCACCTGAAGAAGCTGTGGACGGCTACAAAACCGCCATTTTGGAGACCCCAACTTCCGAATGGAATGGTTGCATCAATGATTGGTTCCATCGTATGGAAAAATGTGTCAAATTTCGCGGAGAATACTTCGAAAAGCAATAAACACATTTTTAAATAGTACTGCTGTGTCACCTCCTTGATTCCCGAAATTTTCAGTGCCGCCCTCGTAGGGAAGGTACCATAAAAAATATTTTTTTAAGATTTAATGTAAGAACCATTTTGTCGGCATCATTAATATGTGCATTCATGCCAAATTACAGCTTTGTAGGTCCTATAGTCTCTGAGAAAAAACGTGGACAGACAGACAGACGGACAGACAGACGGACAGGCAGACGAACTGACAGACGGACAGACAGACGGACGGACAGACCGAAACTATAAGGGTTCCTTGTTGACTACAGAATCCTAAAAATCTATACTTTGTACTTTCTCTGAAGCGGATGCGCCAATTTTGATAATTTTACATTTTACTTTCACTACTTACTCAAAATAAGATTAGATGATTACAGACGTATCTCCTAATACGATAAATTCATTTGATAGTTTTTTAACGATGAACCTCTCGTTTCACAAACTTACACTGCGCCTTTTCCTCGAACGATACTTTGCTTAAATGCAGACGAATCAATTTAAGATTAAGATTAAGTTTCTATAGTATTCTACAGAAACGCATTCCTTTTCAGTAACTAAAGTAGCTCTTCCTAGAATCTTCTTCGGCTCAAGATATTATCGATTATTATCGATTGTGAAATGTACGTTCATTAACTGAGTGTTGAGACGCTGCAACAGTTGAGTGTTGAGGAAGCGCGCTAATTGGTGATTGATCGGCGATTACTAAACAATCGCAATTTGTTAATCCATTGTTGTGCCGAAGGTCTGTTGTGCGCTTTATGTGCTGTGCGGCTGATCGCTGATTATAGTATCGTGATTACATATAATATATACAGGAGTCAGGATGTAACAAAACAAAGTCAGAATAATGCAGGATGTCACTAAACAAAGTGATAAATGATAATACTTTAGCACGTGTACGTGGCACATACATAGAGTACACTTTGAAAATAGCAGCGCTGAAAGAATTTTTATGTGATAGGTATAATGCCGTATGGGCAAAAGCCCAGCGTCATGAGCACCCATACAAAATAAAAAGTTACTCTTTCAGCGTTGCGACTTTCACAGTCGACTCTATACGGGCTCTATACTTCCATCGGAGATTCTTGGAAATATTTTGTTATTCTATTGTTGTCGCGATCACCGGTGCTCTTATGGGGCTTGATGGGTTAAATCCTTACTTATGCCGTGGTTGGGTCTTGGAGGTGACACAGCAGTACTATTTAAAAATGTGTTTATTGCTTTTCGAAGTATTCTCCGCGAAATTTGACACATTTTTCCATACGATGGAACCAATCATTGAAGCAACCATTCCATTCGGAAGTTGGGGTCTCCAAAATGGCCGTTTGGTAGGCGTCCACAGCTTCTTCAGGTGACGAAAATCTCTAACCACGCAATTTATTCTTTATTTTAGGGAAAGTATAGAAATCACTAGGGCTTAAGTCGGGGCTGTACGGCGGATGATCTAATAATTCTATGTTTTCTTGCTCTAAAAACTCTTTTGTTCTGTGCGCGGTGTGAGAACTCGCATTGTTGTGATGGAGGATGATGCGGCGGTTGCAGTTCTCTTTACGGAGTTCAGAAACGACCTGTGGCAAACAAATGCTAGCATACCATTCTGCATTAACCGTTCCTTGGTCCCTCAAGAGGAATAGTCGCAATATGGCCGGTTTTGGAGACAAACGTGGCCACCATTTTTTTGCAACACTCCGTGAACGAAAAATTTTTGTTGGTTTTAACTCATTTTCGAACACCCAAACTCGTGACTGGTTTTTAGTTTCGGATTCGTACGCGTATATCCAGGATTCGTCACCTGATACGATGATGTATCCTATATAGCATTTGAGGATCCTGCTCAACGACTAAACAAGTTTGACAAGACCTTGTGACAAGACAGAGAATCTTTTTTTTAAATAAATAAATGGTATTCGATTTTTAAAACCAAGGAGTTTTGAATTATAAAGATTTTAATATGACAGGAATAGTGGAAGTATTCCATTCCCGATATTTTTAGTGCAGCCTATGTATTACAGATTAACTTTTGACGGCCATAGTATTTATAATTTTAATTATTTTTGTTATTTCTATTTAATATTTTCACAAGCCCATATCGTATCTGTTATATGCTACTGCAGCGGTATTTTATGGTTTTACAGCCATTACCGTGCAACTTTTAGCACATAGTCGATGACGCTTCACTTTTGCCATAAATCTGTCGTTAGATACTCGGCACCACTTAGACATAATAAATCGTGGAATTATTATAATTGTCGCCGATAATATGGTTTAATGGGCTGGTTTTAAATATTAATAATAAAACACAATAATAGGAATCGGTTCCAGTAAACCATGAGGAAAACTTATGTAAGACAATGATCGTTTACTCTAATAGTTTAATGCCTTCTTAGAATTGTTGTTCTTCGTGTTTTATGACACGAGTAAGATCAGCAGCTTTGCAGAAAGCAGAGCACAAGACGGATCGAACTTGAGGCCTGAATTTATAAAGCAGGACTGCATTGATTATTTTTTGGATTTAAATATGCATGAATTGCATTTACACATTGTGGTAACACAACACACAACAAGTAATTGTAATTTAACAATTTATATTTCGATGCATGCTAGATGTAAAAGCTCCAATGAAAGGAACTCTAAGGCTTCGTTCAAACCTACGCGACCAAGCGACTGCGAAGCGGGAGCGTCAAGTTACGTCAAGTTGTCAAATGTGTGTTTTGTATTGACGCTCTCGCTTCGCAGTCGCTTGGTCGCGTAGGTTTGAACGAAGCATAAGTATAGGTAGGTACATTTCTCTTGAATCCAAGCGTGACCCATAGGCCATAATTTATTACACACCAATTACATACTAACGGAAATTTAAGCATCGTATTATAGACCGTAGATATCTTTAAAATTCGGTGCTAAAATATGTAAGTACAAGAATATTATGTCAACGTTCCCAACTCCCAACCACTGAGCTATCGCGGTGTGACGCGGCTCGTGCGAGGTGAAATGTGAATAAAGAAATGAACATCAATAAGCGGTGATGGGAACTCTATTGTTTTGATCGCCGTCAAGGTCGGCCCCAGCCCCCAGCTGACTGCCACTACTGAAACAGTGGACTTCAGACCTTTTTTAAAAGTTACATTGTAACGTTCTTTTATCATCCGAGTGTAATATTGTTTGATGCATTAAAATAATATGAACTAGCTAAAAGCCGAGCTTTGTGAGGGCTCGCGTCGTCACCTTGACTGACTGTTGATAACACAATATCTACATAATATTATAACATAGTTGTTCGCGCCCTTAGCGCGAAACAACAGCGCGACTGTGTTCGCGGCCTTAGCGGGCCCTGGCGGGGCGCGCGGGGCACGGCTCGCGGATCCCTTCCACCTCGCGCTGCATACGCTGCGCGGGCGCTGCGACGGACCACTCTTCATCGGACAGACTCGACAGCTGCTAGTCACATTTAACCATATATTGTAGACATACCGTAATACATAATATTATACAGTCCGCTTTTTATTAGAAGACTCCCAACGCAATCATTGGTCCATCTACCGGGAACAGAAGAAGAAACCAGGAATTTCATAAGAAGAATCAGGTGTTGAGTGAGCTCGTTCCGATTTTTCTTTTTTTCCCCTCTTAGTCTCTTTTTCAATGCCTCTTATTTCCAGGCTTGCCTTTATTTTAACAATGATTGCGTTGGGAGTCTTCTAATAAAAAGCGGACTGTATAATATTATGTATTACGGTATGTCTACAATATATGGTTAAATGTGACTAGCAGCTGTCGAGTCTGTCCGATGAAGAGTGGTCCGTCGCAGCGCCCACGCAGCGTATGCAGCGCGAGGTGGAAGGGATCCGCGAGCCGTGCCCCGCGCGCCCCGCCAGGGCCCGCTAAGGCCGCGAACACAGTCGCGCTGTTGTTTCGCGCTAAGGGCGCGAACAATAAGTAAATAGAAATTACCATGTTGAAGCACAAATCAATAGGCGTGATATTTTTTCATAAAGTGTACCACAAAATGTAAATGTTGTGGATACTAGATAATTTTGTTAGTGCCCCATGATTTCTTGCTCACTAACTTTTAATAGTAAGGCAATTTTTTATAATTATATTAATTAGGTAATAGTATTAGTTATAACTAATGAGTAATGACAAATTAACTATTATCAGATTGCATCGGACGTTTATTTATTTTTCGTGTGTTTATGGCAATGTTAGTGAGTTATAGTGACTATATTCATGAATTTGTCTAACAATGAATTATAAAATATTATGATTTATATTGGTTCCTGGTATTGTTATTATTATTTTTTTATTATATTGAATTATGTCGATTAGTTTATCTTCCGTGTGACGATATTTAATATGTTACTACTTATCATGTTATTGAATAATATTTATTTGCATTCAAAATAATACAATTAAAATCAAGAATACGAATAAACATGAAAAATTGAACCTAATATACGAGTGGAAAACTACTTGAAACATTATAATAATGTGTTTATTTATATTTTTAGCAATAAAAATCACCTTGCAGATTTCCGTATTGTCATAATTTATTATTTATAAATACCAAAATATTAATTATTATAATTTATCACATAGGAATAGATCTATATCTCAGAAATCAGAATAAATAACCTGAAATAAGACATCTATCTAATAATATATAATTAATACCTAACGAAATTAATAATAAAACACATTTTATTGTTATTAACATTAGGTATCAAGAAGGTAAAGTAATTAAGTAAATATATTATACATTAATACATCATTCAATTTAATTAAATTCAGTTTTGACATTGGAATAAACTATTATTGTATCTGATATTGTTACAAATAACAAAATAGTAAATGACCCGGTGGGAATTTATGTAATGCAGGTTCATATTTTGATAAATAACAAATTATTTGCGTCATAACCCGTTTTTTTAGTGTTTATATTTCAAGAATTGTCTGTTATAATATTTTAATGTTCGTAACCTTTAGGGGCAAAAATTTCTCTAAATAGCCCAATACTGTAAAAACAATTAATTTATCACAACCATTTTTATGCAAATAAATGCAATTTGAGATAATATACTTATTTATGTTCTACGAGGATTCCATAACGTGAAACTCCAAAGCAAAAGTATGTTATTATTATAGTTAAAAGCTACTGAACCCTATAAAGGCTGAAGCGAGACGCACTTGGCCGACATCTCCATAAACTGTATAATGCAGGTGCCAGGGATGCATAAAGTTTTAGTACTGCAAATTACATGCTACAATTATTTAGCTGTCCTATCTTTAAGCGTCATGTAATACAAGCTAATGGCCATTTCATCCACATTCAATAAAAATACCTGAGCTATATCTGTACTAATTTCACCCTTTTTTGTGATCCTGTAAGCTATTTTAATCATAGGGACAGAAATATGCTCATAAGATCTATCCAATTAACAATGACAGTAGTTATTCACTTCATATTTAATTTAATTGTCTGCAGTCCATAGTTTTCGTAGTCGCCGCTCGTTTCATTGTCCCGGCGGCGTCCTTCATTGGTATTATTTGGATTCCAGCCAGTGATGAGTGGTGACAGCTCAACGATCGTATCGTCGCGTCTGTGTGGTGGAATTCGGCATAGCTCAGCCCTTTCTCATAATTCATCATCAAGGGGCAATGACCTTCCGTGACGGCGCTAACGGCAGCCTATATGATAAAAACTCCGTTTATATTAATATTATTTGACGCCTCCGTGATTAGTGGTTTAGAAACTGAATCTGGATTCGATTGTCCTAGGCTTAGAACCAGTATCGTACTATACTACGTCGTGTGTATACTATAAATGTGTCGTTTTCAAGTGTGGTTAGGACTTAGGACAATGCAAGACCTGCTACCTCTGTATAAAATATTGATAGTATGCTACGAATAATAAAAACTATATGTAAAAGTTCGTCGTCCCTACTCCCTATAGCTTTTCTAGCAACAGCTTCAAAAAACTTTGTCGATGAGAAAGCTTTATCTCTTCACGTCTTTGGAAAATTTGCAATCGGGTACAGGTTTAGTATGATAATTTCGTAGCCATATACTGACAAAATTACTAAAACTGGTACAATTTGTATGTTTTTTTCATTTCGATGTCAAGGTCGGCGGATAGTACCACACTAAATCTCTTAAATTTTATACTAGCCATACTAATTTGCATTTGAAATAGTGTTGGTAATCGTCTTGCAAAATGGTGTTATATAATTTGCCTCCTTCGGAAAGAATCTAAGCTTCTAAAGGCCTCCATATACGGGAGGTCGATCGTATCCAGTCGAACCGATAGCAGGCCAGAATTTCTTTATACATTCCCGTATATTATGTGCACTGGTCCAGTCAGGTCGGCCTGCAATCAGCCTGATAGGATTACTATTAAGAACCACAGTTGCTGGAGGCATTTTTATAGATGCTCATTTCATGTGCATGAATGTGCAAGCAATGTGCAAAAGCATTCCACAAACGGTGCACGGCGCAGGCGCACAATATACACATAGTTACATAAATTATCTTAAACGATTCATTTTTAATAATTCATATTTCGTAAAGGCGTGACGTAAGAGTTTCATCATTTCTAGATCAGCAGATGTTTCTGTGTCACCTACTTACCCACTGCCTCACAGTTTAACGAATTTAGCTTTACGCTGGTATTTTGAATACTTCAGCTATCTTTGCGGAGAGAGAAAGTGAAAGTAAGGAAAGTAGTGAAACGTCCCCGGGCGAAATTGGAGACATTTTGACAGCGACAGTCCCACTGCTGGGCTAAGTTGGACTGCTTATTACGGGCTCAACATTTTTGAATAATTTTCCGGCAACAATTCCCTGGTCAAGTCTCAACTTCATAGGCCTATGGACCCCACAAGATCCTATCATGCTTAATAAATCTCTAAGTTTTATTTTTAGCGTATCACCAGTTGTTATGGTCAATAAGTCCAGTTAATTACCGACCAGACCTTCGGGTGTCACCACTATCTCCCTGGTGTCGGGTTTTTGCAATAAATCTGGATCTGTCAGAGCTAATTCTGGGTCTGCGAGACCTTCAGCTGTCACTATCGGGACTCTGGGTGGTGAGGAGTTTTTTGCAATAAATCTGCAAGTGCTAATTCTGGATCTGTCAATCTGTCCATCATCCGCGTCCTTCACCGTGTGGGTGCTTTATCGTCCTTATCACTGGAACGCAAAAGTAATTAAGAATATACTCGCGCCCCGATAACGACTGAGCGATAATTATTGATGCTGGCAGCTTGCAATTTTGAAAATAATAATGCTTGAATATCCCAAGCCGTCGATGCTAGTTCGGGAGGAACTGTTGATGATATAGAGGTATGAATTAAATGAGTAGATGCTTCTGAGTTGTAAGTGCACGTTTTTAGGGTTCCGTACCCAAAGGGTAAAAACAGGACTCTATTACTGAGACTTCAATGTCTGTCCGTCTGTCCGTCTGTTGCCAGGCTGTAACTCAAGAACGGTAATAGCTAGAGAGTTGAAATTTTCACACGATATGTATTTCTGTTGCCGCTATAACAACAAATACTGAAAACAAAATAAATTAAATATTTAAGGGGGACTCCCATACAACAAACGTGATATTTTCGGCATTTTTTGCTCTATATCAATAATGGTAACAGGTAGGAACTTGAATTTTTCACAAGGTAGTTTATTATATGTTCACTTTAATATTCAATAATAATAATAAAATAAAATAATAAATTAAGGGGGGCTCCCATACAAAAAACACAAATTTTGGCATATTTTTGCTCTATAACGGTACGGAACCCTTCGTGCGCGAGTCCAACTCGCACTTGGCCGATTATTTGTATGCAAGCACTGTAATTAGCTATGACAACTTAGCTATCTCTCTCTAACCTATCAATTCGATTGTTCTATAGTTCTTTAATAATCTATATAGTGTGTGTGTTCTATATAGGTATATTTAGCTTGTTTTCACAGAAGCGGAATATTATCATTGAATAAAAAAGACTAGTAGTATAGTACAATGTAGTCAAATTTTCATAAACCCTGTGTGACAAAATTTTGAAAGTAATATCGTGCTCACAGCAGGCGATTACAAGATGTTGATTGTAGATAGCAGGTATTTATGTAAGGTAAGCTGGGTGTGGTAAGTCCTAAATAACTAGTGGTCTTTTAGTGCATTTTTGGTTACAGTGGCTGGTTTCGTTTAGCCAGATAGTGACTATGTAGATACAAAACACTAAAAAAATATTTTTAATTAGGAGCATAATAAATTGGAACACGAGTGCGTGAAGTTTGTAACTAACAATTTAAAAACGTTTTTTTGCATACATTTTAGGACCGGGAAAATGAAGTAAAAAAATGTGGATTATATAATATATAACTAGGTGATGAAGTAGGTAATTTACAAGGTCTGTTCTAATTATAAGAGAAAAAATTAGTATTGCTCCGTTGTAAAATATACTTGCATTGTTGTTGCCGAAATTCTGACTAATGGCGAAAATATTAACTAACTAGCGACCCGCCCCGGCGTCGCACGCGTATAAAATATATAGCCACTGAAAAAATGAGTAAAATCGATAGCCTATGATCCTTCACGTGGTGGTCTACTTCTTATCTGTGCCAAATAACATAAAAATTGCTCCAGTAGTTCGCGAGATAAGCCCCTTCAAATAATTTCCCGTTCTTTCCACATTCTCCTATTAGTATTAGCGTGATAAAATATAGCTTATAGCCTTCCTCAATAAATTGGCTATCTAAAACTGAAAGAATTTTTCAAATCGGACCATTAGTTCCTGAGATTAGCGCGTTCAAGTTAGCCCTTTCAAATACTTTTCCCTGTTTTTTCCACATTTTCCTCTATTTCTTCGCTCCTTTTAGTCTTAACGTGATAAAATATAGCCTATAACCTTCCTCGATAAATGGGCTATCTAACACTGAAAGAATCATCAAAATCCGTTGCGTAGTTTTAAAGATGAAAGGAAACAAAGGAACACCTATGATGCTTCACGTGGTCTACTTCTTATCTGACCCAAATAACAGAAAAATTGCTCTAGAAGTTCATGAGATAAGCCCTTTCAAATAATTCCCCCCGTTTTTTCACATTTTCCTCTATTTCTTCGCTAAGCCTAATAGGCTTAGCGTGATAAAATATAGCCTATAGCCTTCTTCGATAATTGGAGTATCTAACATTGAAAGAATTTTTCCAATCGGACCAGTAATTCCTGAGATTAGCGCGTTCAAACAAACAAACAAACTCTTCCGCTTTATAATATTAATATAGATAGATATAGAATATACTTACAAAAGTGCATAATTTTGAGTATAGCATTTGATAATAAAATATGGGTACGAGTAATAGGTGAAAGCATGCCAAAACCATAACTCATTTGGCTAAAAATTAACACTCGGAAAATACATTCTAAACAAGTTTCCGAAACGTTAAAAAATTACAATATACTAAAAAGAAGCTAATTTAGAAAGTTAAATTTAATATTATTATAAAGAATTTTTCTGCAATAAAAGTTTCTTATTTATATTTTTTACACCACCATAATAATAGTTCTTGTTGGTATATTAATTGATATAAGTTTGATAATGCTGAATCACACGAATCTATATAATAAAATACGTTCGTACCAACTACAGTGTGTAAATGACACTTGGCAGGTGAAAATATGTAATCTCGTAAAAGTTCACTTGCCGTCGGTCGCCATCAGTGGCCGACAGTCGTCAAAATCGCCGAAAGTTGCGCGACCACCTGTAAGCTTGACCTTGAGGTGAGGTGGAGATGAGCCGTAGGGCTGAGCTTACCAACATCGATAAACTATTTCATCGATATCCTTAATTTCTGTTGTAGATTAATTTTATTATTTATAACTTCTTTTTGAAACGGTACAACCTTTGATTATCTGAATATTATTTTGGAAATAGTAAATTGTATAATTATATTGTATAGCGTTTGCATAAAATGTTGTATCATCTCAATACCTTCATACAAGGCTGAGGTAACAATCTGTACCGTATTATTTTTAAGTATTTGATACGTAATGTGCCGCATTATTAGATTTTCAGTAATTTATTATGCTAATAGACGTAACCGCTCGTTATTAACCCGTGTACGGCCAAGGCTCTCGCCTCAGGAGCGAGGGGTCAAATACTGAGATTGTGAAATATTTAACTGCTCATTACAACACACCGACTTCATATTTTACACTTTCGCAAAGTTTATAGTACCTAGTTTTACTAACCAGCTTCATATTACAATACTTGAGACATGGAGTCATATAAATCTGTCATATTCCTAAGTTCTAATCTAGCATTTCATCTTAAATGAAATTTCGAATTGCAAAAGGAAAATCGTTGTCGAAAAATATTTATTCAGAGCTCTTAGTTAATTGCACACATGATCATGATCTTTGAGGAAAGTGCAAGTAATATCTTTTAATTGCGTTATAATATTATTAGAAATTTACGGTCTTACCACAGAAACTTAAACATCTATTGAACAGTTGTTTTGAAACCATTTTGTACTGAATTTTTCTCTAACCAACTGTTCAACAGATGTTTAAATCTTTTGTAGTAAGACCGTAATTGTTTAATTTGCAGTTTAAATATGACTTCATTGTATTTAAATAAAATTGTATGATGTGACAATACTATTTTAATAATTCTAAGGTCATTATCGATATCGACACCTTAAATCACTAGTTGTAATGTCGTCTGCCAGCTTTTGGAAGGCAGGGCCGCCTCTGCCTGCGGGCTGTCGGAAGTACCGGACCTAAAGAAAGCTTAATAAGCTATAATAAGCACCGGTTAAGTATATCATGCCTTTTATGCTCATGATCTCCTCTTAATTTTTTAATTTTAAGCTGTAGTAAAATTACCGGCAATTTTATACTATAAATTAAATATATACTTTTCCACTTTTCTCCAAATGTTTTCTTCATGCTTGCAGAGCGCTGTCCTTTATATACTTAATACTCTTAAAATAAAATACTTAAAGACTAAGTTTCCTAATGAAGGAGGAAACTGGACTTTCACTAGAGTATACAATATTGAGTATCTAGTCATCGATTCTATTAAGTATATACTTAAAATAGTGCCTAACAAATCCATCGAAAAACCTTTTTGATTACTTTAAGAGTAAATGTTCTACAAATAATTTCAATTCTTAAAAAGTATTTGTGATAATAAGTCTATAGAATAATTGAACTACAGCAGCGCTTTTTACAGAGCAAATATAGTCCATAACAAATCAATTTGCTCTTAACTCAGTGTAATGAACTATTAAAGGTTTTAAAGCAAGGAACACTAGATATTTTTTTCTATTAGAAACTTAGTTCTTATTCAAAACCATGTATAGAATGCCAATGTCTATTATGTCTATAAATAAGCCAAGATTAGTACTCCTAAAACATAGATTTAAGGTGTCTGAAGTGTGCTACTTGGGAGATTCGAATTGAAATAAATCCATTATTTTTACTTCAAGGGTCATTATTTTAATAATATATATTTTTACTGTAAAATATATAGCTTTTTCGTTTGACCACAGTATTTACACAGGTACATTTAGACTGTGAGTATTTCAGGTGCCTAATCGAATTAACAAATCCACAAAGGGTCGTTTAAACAACAATTTTTCACAACTTCTGTGCACATTCCCGGAACAAAAAGTAGAATTAATTGTTCTATGAAAGACTATTATTAATGCATTCAATAATATAGGTACAGTATTTACTACAAGGTTTATAATATTATAGATTACATTACAGGTGAGGCGAGCCGGCGTTTAGCGGCGCGGCTGTTGCCACTAATTGGTGCGCTCCAAATCGCGTGACGAGAGTGGCCCACGGGACAAGCTACAGCGGGTTTGCTAGCAAAAATTAAAAAAAAACAAATGGTACCATACCTATTATAATATAGTATTAAACCTTAAAATAGAAGTGTTAGTTACAATATAATATAATAATATATGGCTTGTAATTTTTTCAATTAATTAAAGTGATATAAACTATGCCAATTTTTAAGTAATTACGTGGGAGAGCCATGCTTCGGCACGAATGGGCTCGCTCGACCGGAGAAATACCACGGGCTCACAGAAAACTGCTGCTGTTTCACGCCGAAACAGCACTTGCGCTGTGTTTCGCCGAGAGAGTGAGTCAACCGGAGGCCCAATCCCCTACCCTCCCTTACCCTATTACCCTATTCCCTCTTAAAAGGCCGGCAACACACCTGCAGCTCTTCTGATACTGCGAGTGTCCATGGGCGACGGAAGTTGCTTTCTATCAGGTGAACCGTTTGCTCGTTTGCCCCCTTATTTCATAAAAAAGTAGCTACGTTAGATGACCATTAGTAACTTTATAACGCCTCCGTGGTCCAATGGTTATAAAGATCGTGGCTCTTGACTCGGAGGTCGTGGGTTCGATTTCCGCGTTGGAAACATCAAACATGTTATTTCCAAGTTTGGTTAGACAATGCAGGCTGATCACCTGATTGTCTGACAAGTAAGATGATCCATGCGTCGGATGGGCATGTAAAAAGTCGGTCCTGCGCCTAATCTTTCGCCAGTCGTGTCGGTCTTCCGTTCCACTGGGTTATGAGAGTAAAAGGAATAGAGAGTGCTCTTGTGTACTGCGCACACACTTGGGCACTATAAAAATTACTCCTGCGTAACTGGCCTGGTTTCAATGAAACAGGCCACCGTCACCGAAACCGGTGTGGGAGTTATGATTATAGTAACCTTGATAAAAAGTTACTATTGGTAACTTTTTATACCTATTTTTATGAGCGCTAAAAATAATCGTTGTGAGAAAAATTGTTAAATTATCGTGACAGCCAAAAGTAGATATAATTATATAAAGTATTACTATAAAGCTAAAATTACTCATATTAATAGAAATTACTTCAAATAGAAGCATAAAAACTTGCAATAATATTAGCAAAAATCTGCCAAAACATTGACCACTTACATCCGCATTGCGAAGATGCTGCTTTGAGTATTTTTGAATAGTGGATGGGTACTAACAATATTATAATTATATGTAAACTAGCTGTTGCCCGCGACTTCGTCCGCGTTAACATAGTAACCTATACCTATAGACTTTCATTTAAACTTTCAACCCCTATTTCACCCCCTTGGGGGTAGAATTTTCAAAAACGCTTAAACTCCAATAATTTTTAATCAGTAGCCAACCATAAAATTTCATGTTTCTAACTCAAGAAATAACGGACTTCCGTTGAAAGTTTCAACCCCAATTTTACCTCCTTAGGGGTAGAATTTCAAAAAACGCTTAAATACGTATCCATTCATTTTTAATCAGTAACCCAAAAATAAAGTTTCATGTTCCTAACTTAAGAAATGACGGACTTTCATTCAGACTTTCAACCCCTATTTCACCCCCTTTTGGTAAAATTTTCAAAATTCCTTCCTTAGTGGGTGTCTACTTAATAAAATAACCCTACTCACCAAATTTCGTGGCTGTAACTTTAACAGTTTTTGCTCAGCGATGATGAATCAGTCAGTCAGTCAGTCAGTCAAGACATGTAATTTTATAAGTATAGAAGGCTAAATGCTATTTTTCTAGTCACTCGAGCATCATGGAGACCTTACTAGGTCTCTACCTTTAGACCTTACTAGGTTTTACCTAATGTACAAAACCTACTGGTTTTGTACATTAGGTAAAACTGATAAAAACATAATAAGAGCGTTGTTTTATTTTAGCAGTGGGTTCAGAAACTGCAGCCCTTTAAAGTTTTGAAAAAGAAAATATATTCAGAAAATTGCTTATTTAGGTAAATTATAAATATATTTTAGACAACAAGGACTAAATCATTTAGTTTAGAGCAAAATAAAATATCTGCGAAGCTTAGTTAAGAAAATATGAAGCTTTATTTTTTTATATTTTTAAATGTCCCTACAGGCTTACCTAACCTTTGAATCGTTAGTGCTTTATATGGAAGTTTCTTTGGGGTATACTAAACATCCCCTATCTTAATCTGACAGATCCGACGACATTTCAATATTTAAAAAAAAAATTACCCACCACGTGAGAAATCTGATTTCTATACCATGATAACTAGACACATGTCGGTAGCCTATGCAAGCTTAATCTGACACGCTCGAGCTACTCCCGAAACCCCTTCTTCCCTCCCCAACTATAAGTTATTTAATGCAAACAAATCAATTAAATTTCATCCGAGCAAAGATGAATGTGATGATTTCTTATTTGCAGTACGTAAATTATATATTTTTTGTAGATGTTTTATACTAATTTATACAAAATTCAAATACTGATTTCTGGTAAAGTCGCGAGTAATGTTTTTGTTTAGTTTTTATTATTTTGCATATAAACCGCTTTGGTTAAGATTGTAACATCCGTTTCTTTATGGTTTACAAGAAATTACTTAGTAAAACATCATAAAATTAGTTTTAAAGCTTTTTAGAAAAAAACTGATGTTTTGAATATAATTATTATCTTTGTGGTCAATTTAACAAAATAAATGTTTTACATTACATATTACAACGTAAAAAATAAAATACTTATTTTAAATTCATTTCGGAAAAAATATAATGTTTTTTTTTCTTAATTTTATCTTTATGTTTTTGATAAATAATGTGAGACAGCTACTGAGTCAAGACTCAAGTTGTTGAACCACTTATTTAGGTGTGTATTTAAGTCCGCTACCACAGAATACATAGTATATTAGCAGCTACCGCCTATGCCTTGACGTAAAATTACCCGAGGTCTAGCGAGCTATTGCAGAAACGCATAATTAAGAAATATGTATGTTATTAGGACAACGAACACTATTCTATATAGCGGCTGTCATCGCCATCATGTCACCGAACCTTACTTCTCTCATAGATAAATAATCAGATAATTGTCACCATTAATCCTTCGATCTTTTTTAATTCTTGGAAATCCATTGTCCTCGCGGCCACGTGTGGCCGCTTGGGAGTTAAAGCGTAGAGTATGTTGAGCTTCCCATATTATGTAAACCATACAAGCTACGCATACACCTGCGCAGGCATACCTGCACAGGTGACCTCTCCGGCAGACCGTAGCGTGTATGGCAGCCATAGATTTTAGACGACAGCGAAAACAGGCAACTGGTTACCACTACTGCTAAGTATATTACTATTTTATTATTTTCTCGAGTCAGCATATTATATAGAGCCAACCAGCCAATACCTCTATATTGTTGAACGAAAACCATAATATAGCGCGTACTACAGTTGGCGCTAGAGCCGTACCTTAATAGTGTTTACGTTCGTTTTGCAAAAGCGATTAAAAACTTCCAGTTGTCGTAAAGAGCAGCTGATTTCAGAGATTGTGTGCAGACTTCGGTATGTGGTGTGCAAAGAGTGTTGTTTGTGTAGACAATAGCAGGCCCGAGACCTTGGTCTCGCTACTCAATGAGCTACGAAGCGCACGCCGAGCCTCGCAAATTATAAGAAATATCTCCGGAAAGAGCGGAGTTATCATAGACTTATGATCACAAAAGGGATTTTATTTCTACCTTCACATGTAGAAAT
This sequence comes from Lysandra bellargus, assembly GCA_905333045.1. Taxonomy (NCBI): domain Eukaryota; kingdom Metazoa; phylum Arthropoda; class Insecta; order Lepidoptera; family Lycaenidae; genus Lysandra; species Lysandra bellargus. Next base: position 9,339,881 of record HG995339.1, on the reverse strand, counting down.
AAAAATCCCTTTACCTACTCCTTGGTTTTATGTTAGAATTATATGAATAAAATATATAATTAATGAACGTCTTGTCTGTTGTCTTTATAGAGCTTCTTTATACTACTTCGATCAATACACGAGTGGAGATTTAAAACCATTTGATGAGATTTAGGGACAAGACCGGCAAGTCAGACTATTTTTTGATGTTGATGTGACCTCACTAAGTTGGCCCATGTTGGACCAAAATGATAACGAACATGGACGGGTAGAACTTCACATTCGAACAAGGTGCAGTGTCTGCGATGCATGCTTGTGACTTCGCAATCAAGGCAAGCCTTCGATCATATCCGAACAGCTTCAATGTAATACTGTTCCGTTCGGCGTTGGTCCACCACACATTCCCACCACTGTATCTCCTGTGTCGCCAGGATCGACAGCGGTATCCAACCACGAAAACCCTTTGATATGATCTCAGGGCAGCCCGAGCGAGATGCTAAAACTGTCTTGGGACCCGCAACGAAATTAATCAGAAGAAAATAGTAGGAAAGATTACGATTTCCCTCCCCATACATCTTTTTCAGCTGTAGGTCTACTCACCGTGATTGATCTTGCCCTGCTGCGAGATAAGCATGTTGAGGGGCACGGGCTTGTCGCCGGCGCGCGCCAGCCCGAACAGCCGGTCGCGGGCCGACTGCCCCACCGCCAGGTAGTTCTTGTGACCCATCGCGCTTAGCTCATCCGGGAGGTATCTGCAACAATAAACATTTTCTGTCATAGAATCGTGGGTGCAAAGTATCACAGGAGAGCTACTTCTAGAGGAAACAAAATATTATACGCGCGAGCGGAGTGATACATATTGCTTCACTGCGCCCGATTTGGGCGTTCTAGTATGGAGCATAATAAAGGAAAAAAAGAAGAATAAGAGATTCTGCGTTCTTTCCTTTCTTTTTGATGCCGCTAAACAACTATTAGGTAGGTATTACTTGCAACAGTGAGCTTTACAATAACCTAACCAAGGTACGAGTATATTATATACTAAAATATATATGTCTCGCTGTTTCTTATCTGTGTGCAATGTGCGTACACAAATCTCTTACAGTTTGCTCTGATCCTAATCTTCATAGCATGGTGCATAGCCAGTGGTTAAACTTTGATACGCTTTAATTATCCCTTGTTAGCGATTTAACTATCATCTAACTATCACAGTTAATTGTTACCTACAGTTAACACACGGAAACGGTATTTAATTACAAAGTATCGAACTTAAAATACCTATGGCGAGACGAGTCTAAGAATATTTTTATCCTTATATTCTTTATGAATATTTTTGTATCCATTTGCCAAAACTTTATTATTGTCTTTTCAACATATGTAACGATCTTCTCTTTACTAGTTATGTAACAGCTTGTACATAAAATCAATGTTAACTGCCAATTTTTAGACGGAGAAGTCCCACAAGGTCGTAAGTCATAATTTCTTTGAGCCTAGCCTCGAGTTAACGACGGTCGACGGGCGGGGCGTGAAACCGGGTGTTTTAACTGACGGTTAAATTCAAATATTGATTTATCGATCACCGCATTACTCACGCGGAGCTAGAACAAAAACCAATGGCAATGATAACAATAAATAATGAAGCCTTGGGGTAAACCCGGCCACGTAAAAGTCCGCAACTATTATGTGACGAAATTGGCCGCGAAGACGTCGCTACACGCCATTGCAGTATTTTTATGGAATAAAACCAGCGAAGATGCAGGCAGCAGGCGATCTGAGTGAGTATCCACAATTATTCTCGTTTGACTCGGGAATTAGGCACTGGGTAGTTATTGGTGATGGGTGCAGATGAATACCGCTGACAAGTGAGACTTTATCTCAGCGGGGACATCGGAAAATCGAAGATTTGAAAAAGAACACCAATCGCTAGAGGCCAGCACCAATAAAAGAAGAAAGGTTATACGTTTCCTTGCAAAGATGCAGCACTGTGCGGCTCATCTCGAAATTGTAACGCATTCGACATTATAGTAATTACTGTGTATCAACATTTAACATGCAGTTAATAATAGAGCTCAATTTTATATTTTTGAATATTAATTGTCTATAACTCTATACAAATACTGCGCTGACGGATAATAATTTGCAGCATTCTTGAGAGTTCTCATGTATTCATGAAATATAAAAATCTAGTCTGGAGATGTTACTATAATAAAATTTACCATAATATGTGCCATTGCTTAAACACCATCCAATATAAATACGGATATAATACATAGAATACTGTCTATTTGCTATGAATACGGTAGATATATTTTGAGAGTAAATAATATTATTTTTATAACAGTCAATATTTACGATAATACTACCTCGTTTGTAAGTCGAGGTCAAACTATAAGTGGTCAAACTATTAAAAGTTAGTCCCTTATAAATAGCTGGTTATTCATGATTTAAAATGAGTTTAAGGGCCAGTTTTACACTGATACGAATGACGATGTATTGATAAAACAATACAAAATTAAAACATCAAAGAGCGTGATAGCGCGACGGTTCGTATTTCATATCACTACTGGATGACACCCGCAACTCCGTTGCGCCAGAACTCGTTTATCGCGCGGATACCGTACATTTTTCCGGGACAAAAAGTGTCCTATGTTCTTTCCCGGGACTCGAAGTATCTTCATGCCAAATTTCAGCAAAATCGGTTCAGCGGTTTGAGCGTGAAAAGGTTATAGACAAACAGACAGACAGACAGACACACTTTCGCATTTATAATATTAGTATGGATTATGCATCCTCGCGTCGCATATCGTTTCGGTGCTACGTGACCCTTAGTATTTTGCTATTTTCCTGCTTTTACGTGCAGCGCCCTTGCATAGTATGATCCGCTAAGAATGTTTATACAAAAAAGTGGAAATATTTAGCTGTTTAAAATACTCTTTGCAAATTTGAGCTGGAAGTTATTCGTGTGTTAATGTGTAAAGCGGTAATAAAATAAAATTTATGCTAATTCTGTTTGGTATAAACGTTTTCATTAATTCTTTGTTTACATGTACAGATAAAAATTATTTGTGTGAAGTGTGGACAGCTAATTATAATACAAATTAACTTGCAACGTAAGCTCGGCATAATGAAGACTAGTCACATCAGTATTTAAGTTCTGCAGCTGGCCGTACCTTCACAGCGTCGAAATTCGCTAATAACACAAAAACCGTACATTTTTTCGGGATAATAAACTAGTTTGTCCTTTTCCGGGCACCATGCTAAGCATGAAAATGGGGTCATCAAAATATATTTGTAACACAAAAAGACATAATATTATGATAGCATTCAAAGTACGTTTCACAACGCAGTGCTCTCCGTACACTTCGTACGTAGGCGCTATATCGAAAGTAATTTTACCGCAAGGGCAATTTTATACTTAATTTGTAAGACTATAAAGACAGAATACGCTGCGGCCAGAAGCTATCGGCGAAAACATGCGAAAAAACGTAATTATAATCATTTAAAAAATAACTAGGAGCATTTAAGCAAAATGCTTCTATACGATTTTGAGTTGCAAAGGTGTCTATCAATTAGACTAATTTCCTACAATACATCTATTTTCGTTTAAAAATAATCTTCAAATTTCGTATTTTTAAGAGGTCATTTCGAAAATTAAATGTATCTAGGCAAAATATATTAATCGTGTTTCTAGTTCTTCCCAAACCTAGATAATGCTATGAAGATATATATATCTCATTACCAGATTTGTAACATTTCTGAGGGTCCTATAGTATTACGTCAAAAAGGAGAATTTTTTCAATATAGCGCCTTAAACGCGGCATCACACAGTCACTAGCTTCGTCATGTATGGTCTCGTTTTAATGCAGAATATTTACTTACATTTAGATATTTTAGTAGATTGACGTGAAGACGAGTACCCTCCCCCCTCCCCCTCCTTTTTATGACTCTAGCTGCAGTGCTTCGAGGAAAATATGAATTGCAAATAAAGTGATTACTGTACATTGTACAATATGTTTTTTAATTAACACATTTATGCCCGCGACGTGACAGCGCGGTAACTGCTCGTCTTCAATATCACGTCAATATATTTTGTAGAATAAATTAAGCCTTTTCTAGATTTCTGGTAATTTCTGGTAATTAAGTCTTTACTAGATTTGTTTGCATTGAACATACTTGAAACTACTAAGATGTTTTGCACTAAAAACAGGACAGTTTAAAGAGAACACACAGGAAAATACAAAGGCTACTTTTTGTAATAAGAAAATATAATATACAGTACATTATTTTGCTTTGTGCGTTGCCTATTAAACGCCTCTGCCTCTAAAAGGGCAGTGTTGATTTTATATAAAAGCACAGATGTAGTACGGTATCTACTCCAGATATAGATGTAAACTACTTTTCGTTCCGGTAAAATTCCCGATCCTCCGGTTATACTTATTAAGATTTTGTATGAATGATTTGACAAAAAAAGAGTATTTATTACTCTTTCATTTACAATTAAGTTTATTCACCAATAAAAAAAATTACGCAAATTTTCCTTGCATAAAATATGCCCAAAGCAGCAATAAAGCAGGCAATGACTCTCCGATAAGCAAAGCAACATTGCGAATTACGAGTATTGCTCGAATATTGCTCCGATTATCATAAAAGTGAAGTTTAATTAATTTAGTTGGACCATTAGGTACTTTGAAGATAACGAGCGGGCGCCCAAACTGGCATTATTTTGTGCATTTGTTTCTCTACATTATTTAGTGTTATTTGATTGTTACTTGTTAGTATATTATAATAGATTAAGGGCCTGTTTCACCGCTTCTTGATAAGGCTATCCACCACTTAACTTAACAGATAGAGTGTGGAGAATCTGTCAAATAAGCCTATCCGGCATCACTTCCTTAACAGGAAGTGGTGAAACAGGTCCTTAGTGTTATAAGTTATTTGATTGTTACTTGATAGTACATAATATTATCTTATATATAAAATTCTCGTGTCACAATGTTAGTCAACGAACTCCTCCGAAACGGCTTTACTGATTTTTACCAAATTTTATTATGAATATTCAGTGGGTCTGGGAATCGGCTACTGGGTACTTTATATATTGATAAGTGCATTTGTTGAATAAATAATAGTAAATTATTACAACCTGAGACTGACGGCGACCATTGTTTGTGCGACGGGATAGCGATCGACGTTGCCATGGCGACATACTTATTTAGTCAATTCAATAAAATAATATGGGCCATTTTTTTATATTATGGCAAAGCAACGTTTGCCCGGACAGCTAGGCGGCTTGATATATTTTGGATATATTAATAATAATAAGTACTATCTTCTTATCTCTCTGATTTCTGATGTGTGGAAGAGAAAGCATGATATTTTGATAAACGATTAGTAATTTATTATTATTATTTACTCAGATCGACGCAAATGGGCAGTGTCACGAATCCGAATTTATTTTAATTGTTGAAATTATGCACTAGCAAATATAAGGATGAAGAAGATATAAAAATTCTAATGAAATTCTTACTATCAAGAAATATGAAGTTTAGTAATTTTTATTCTCTTATTCTTACTCACTGCTTTTTAATTGAGATATGATATTTCCGTATGCTTAGATTGCCAAGTTTTTTTTTTGTCGGCAAGTAAGAATTTACTTTCGAATGTGATATCTAATTCCGAATTAAGGCCACCCGTTACAGTCAGAGCTTCGTAGCTTGACTTATTAGCTGCATCATGCACATGAAGCATAAAACTTAGTAGACCTAGCACAGAACCCGAAATGTACGTTGCCACGTGAGGCGAAACCTAAGTTTACCGAGCTATAAACAAAATCATAACTGCCTTAGGATAAGTTCACATCGAAAAGACAGGAGGCTAGGCTTTATATTTCAATTATTTTGCCTCGACTTGTTTCTTTATAAACTGATCTCTAGATAAGTTTTCTATTATTGTTAAATCCTTAATAATATTATAAATGTGAAAGTGTGTCTGTCTGTCTATCCATCTGTTCGTCTGTCATATTTTCACACCTAAGCCGCTGAACCACTTTGAGCCCCGAGAAAAGACATATAATAAATAATAATAATAATAATAATAATCTATATCATTATATAAAAGGCTTTGTCCTGAATGACATGAAAATGGAATCACGCTACGGCCGAAACAGTAATTGTAGATACTTGAAATTTGGAGGGAGTATTCTTCGTATGACGTAGGCGTGCGATAAGAAGGGATTTTTAGAAATTCCTCTCCTAAGGGTGTGTAAAGGGGGGAAAAGTTAGTATGGGACAACTCGATTCCTTAGTCTGATCTGCTCGGAAATTCGCATTTATTTGTAACAATTTATTGTTATTAAAATATTATTGTTTTCTTATACTTTTGTAGAATTGAGAAAGATTGTCTTGAATGGAGGGCTTATATTAAACATTCTGTTTTGTCATCATAATATTGTTAAAAAAATATTTGGCGTTCGAAATTCAAAATTAATTATTCTTGTACGTTCAATTAGTGTTTTATTTTTCATTGAGATTTAATTTTATGCACATAAGATTATGTAAAGTGCCAAAATTTTTTTTTTTTTTTTATATATGAAATGAACTAACACTTTTACAAATCTATTTAATTTATAATAATATATACATATTATCATAATATTATCAATAAAAGATTGTCTTGAATGGAGGGCTTAATATATTAAACATTCTGTTTTGTCATCATAATATTGTTAAAAAAATATTGGCGTTCGAAATTCAAAATTAATTATTCCTGTACGTTCAATTGGTGTTTGTTTTTCATTGAGATTTAATTTTATGCACATAAGATTATGTAAAGTGCCAAAAATTTAATTTTTTTTTATATGAAATGAACTAACACTTTTACAAATCTATTTAATTTATAATAATATATACATATTATCATAATATTATCAATAAAAGGCTTTGTCTTGAATGATAATATAATAATCATAATACTTACTTAATAATTTTCAGTATTATTATAATTATTATACATGGTGAGATATGAGTGTTTTAGGCGAAATCTAGGGTTAAAACAATTATTATAGTCCGTCAAGAAAGTCATGACAGGCGGGAAAATTTTCTAAACGTAATCACGCTTTTAAAGTGTATTTTTTCTTTGTATTTTCACAGAGAACGCTTATTAAATTTTAAATATTGTCACCTTGCACATTTTTATCTCTAATTAATAAAGTTCTCATATTTTTTATTTTATTAGAAAAAATTCCCGCCTATCATGATTTTCTTGACATACTATAGATATGAAAATGAAATTACGATAAAACCTAAACCACGGATCGTATCTAGACTGAACATTTTGGGGAAGTGTTCTCCGTATGACGCAGACGTGCGATATAAGAAGGGATGTTTCGAAAATCAAATTAATGTTATTATTAAGTTCTATAATAATACTTGCTGTCCCGGCAAACGTTGTTTTGCCATATAAAGTATTATATTGAGGTGATTAATAAGAATGGCACCATGGCAACGTTCATCGCTAGCCCGTCGCACAAACAATGGTCGCCGACAGTCTCGAGTTGTAATAATTTACTATTATTTATTCAACAAATGCACTTATCAATATGAAAAGTAGTCAGTAGCCCAGAGGCCAGACATACTATTTCCTTAGTCTATACAGTAGCCGATTCTCAGACCTACTGAATATTATGCATAATATAATATAAAAACCAGTGAAGCCGTTTCGGAGGAGTACCTACGGTAACTGACATTGTGACACGAGAATTTTATATACAGTATGTACAAAACTAGGTGATAATACTTTAGGGTGTGTACGTGTTCCTTGTAGAGAGTTCACTGTGAAAGTAGCGCTGAAAGACGTTTTTTTTTCACTTTTGTATGGGCAAGGGCCCGAGCGTCATCAGTTTCCCCATACAAAAATGAAAAAAAAATGGTCTTTCAGCGCTGCTACTTTCACAGTGAACTCTCTACAGTCTACGAGAAACACGTACACATCCTAACGTATTATCACTTAGTTTTGTTACATCCTGTATAAGATTATTATTTTACTAGCTGTCCCGGCAAATGTTGTTTTGCCATTTAAAGTGTTTCTACTTCATCAGTTGATACAAAATCTTACTCCTCTTTTATCCCCTAATAGGGGTGAGGGGGAAAATTTCATACACCAGATGTTAAGTTGGAAAACATAGTTAATAATATGAAGTAAGTCCATTAAAGAAAAAAGTTTGATACAAAATCTGACCCCCTCTTTGGTCCTCTTATAGGGGTATGGGGAAATTTTTTTATACACCAGATGTTAAGTTGGAAGAAGACAAATATATCTGCGAAAACCGCATTCAAATCGGATCAGTAGTTTTCGTGTGATAGTAGAACAAACATACAGACAGACAGACAGACAAAAACTAACCACATTTTTGGCTTCTATAGCGATGTAGTGACACCCCCCGCTTATTATTTTTTTGAATATTTATAATGTACAGAATTTTCATTTCTACAATTATTATATGTATAGATGAGTAAATTATGTCTTGACTCTTGACTGAGCTGAAACTCAGCTGGCTGAAAAAAATAGCATTCTAAATTCGAAATTCAAATTTTATACATGACAGTGAAACTCATTTTGAAATCTTCAAATTTTATTAGTGTGATAGCTGGCGATAGCTTTCTTATTTTAGTTTGTATACATCTCAATGAGTTTGTGTTATTTAATTCTGAGTGTAGATATTATTTTAATTCCTTTGTCAATTTAAAAAATATATTTTTTGTGTAATTATTAGGTATTATTTAAGTACTTATATGTTTTGAGTTTTTGTGTTCAATTTATTAGTTTAAAATTATCTATCATAATATATGGATAATATAGATTTTTAGTTTTGTAGGTTAACGGAGTATTTAACGTAAATTTAGCTACCCCAGCAGGTTGCCAAAATGACTGCCGGCGCCGTATCAAGCGCATCATTTTTATTTCATTTTATTATTAATGAAAAGACTTAACAGAAGGCCTACTTAACCACGGATACAGCAGCCGCCACGAAAGGGGGGCTCGGGGGGGCGCAGCCCCCCGCCAAAACAAAAACAAACACAATCCAGAAAGTCCAAAAGTAACCTAAATAAAAAAAAAATTGTACATCTATACTAATTACTAATAATATTATAATTCTGCAGAGTTTGTTTGTTTGTTTGTTTGAACGCGCTAATCTTAGGAACTACAAGTCCGATTTGAAAAATTATTTTACTGATGGATAGCCTATTTATCGAGGAAGGCTATCAGAAAGCTACAAAGTCGCTTTTTTCCCTCATGTCCCTTTGTTCCCTTTAATCTTTAAAATTACGCAACGGATTTTGATATTTCTTTCAGTGTTAGCCCATTTATCGAGGAAAACTATAGGCTATATTTTATCATGCTAAGACTAATAGGAGCGAAGAAATAGAGGAAAATGTGGAAAAAACGGGGGAAATTATATGAAAGGTCTTATTTGAACGCGCTAATCCTAGGAACTACTGGTCTAATTTGAAAAATTATTTCAGTGTTAGATATCCCATTTATCGAGGAAGGCTACAGGCTATATTTTATCACGCTAAGACTAATAGGAGCGAAGAAATAGAGGAAAGTGTGGAAAAAACGGGGAAATTATATGAAACTAGATGACGCCCGCAACTCCGTTGCGCCAAAATTCGTTTATCGCGCGGGAACCGTAAATTTTTCCGGGATAAAAAGTAACCTATGTCCTTTCCCGGGACTCAAAGTATCTCCATACCAAATTTTAGTAAAATCGGATCAGCGGTTTGAACGTAAAGAGGTAACAGACAGACAGACAGAGACACACTTTCGCATTTACAATATTAGTATGGATTGCTTATTATCTTAAGAACTACTGGAGTAATTTATGTTATGCGGCAAACATGAAGAATAGACCACGTGAAGGGACATAGGCTTTTTTTTTGCGGAAAAAGGTACGGTTGTGTGAAATTCCTAAATTACGCAAGCGAAGCCGCGCGGAACATATTTATAAATCGTAGGAAAGTCAATTCAGTACATTGAATATTTTTGTACAATAAATAATACTTGGGATGTGAGGGGATGCTAACGCGGACGAAGTCGCGGGCAACAGCTAGTAATAATAATAAAAGCCTCTATTCACTGACCACTTAAATTTTACAGGACATACTTAGCATTAAAAATACAGTTGTTAAATAACCTAATTTGAACTAAAACTTAAACTTATTAGTAAACATTTTGTTGGTCAGGTTGTCCTTTGACAAAGGCCTCCCCTAGTTTCTTAAATTCTCAAAATTCTCTATTACGAGCTAGCCTTCTCTATCCCTTTGGTCCTCCCATCGTCATCATCATCGTCCTCAGATCGTCCTCCCATCGTTTGATTTGGCGCCGTTTCCGTCTTTTGTCATTTCTTGGATACTATTCTATAATGTCTTTAGTCCATTCGAGTTTTTGCGTTCTTAATATACGACTGCTCCATTTGCATTGTAGTTTTCTAATAGTTAAGAATATATTGTGTGACCTTAGTTGCTTTTCGTATTTTTGGTGACCTCCATCTGTCCTTTAACTTTATATTCAGCATGCTTCTTTCGACGTTTCGCTTTCGTTAGTAACGAGAAAGGACATAGTATACTTTTAACCCCGGAAAAATGTACGGTTCCCGCGCGATAAACGAATTTTGACGCAACGGAGTTGCGGGCATCATCTAGTAGTGACATAAAGTTACTTCCACCTTGCCTCTGTAGTCATAACTATTTGAGATATAAGTAAATCAAATTAATTATTATTAATTCGTGACTTCTGATGATAGTAAAATTTCGCAGTATTAAAAAGGTAATTTACAACTTAAACTTGTTTTCAATTTTGTTTTTTGTTTTTGTCAAATTAAAAAGGCGTGCTTAGAAGGTGAGTACAAGATCACACTAGATCCTTGAGTTAGGACGAGGTTAGATGAAATTTAATATTCCACAGTTTATTATGATGAAAGATAAAACATGATTCATGATATGATTTTGATAAATAATTGTGATGAAGTCGCGATTTATACTCTGACAAGGGCGCTCTTAATTATTTATTTTGCAAATTAGCTGATCATTTTCATAATTATTCGCAGGAAGTCTTAAATTTGATTTAATGTTTAAAGTTATTTAGGATAAATGGGTGTTTGTGAGTTTTTTGATAATAACTCAATTAACATTAAAACCCGAGTAGGTACTCATTATATGACCTTTCTCGAGGAACAAACACAGGCGAACTTGGCACATTCGCATTTAATTGCAAATGATATTTATTGAACAAATGAACATCAGTAATAAGCCAACGTGGAGAGAGGGCTCTACGACTTAACCAAGTGTGAAGTCGGTTACGTTCTACAGTATGCCACAAAAATGAATACATACCTAAAAAGTCAAAACCTTCTTGCCATAGTCAGGTAAAATATATAATAATAATATAATAATAATATCTATGGACGCTTCACACCACGTCAGTCTGGCCCCGTGGTAAGTACCAGAAGGACTTGTGTTACGGGTACCAGTCAACGGAAATATATTAAATACTTTTATACTACACTAGCTGTCCCGGTGAACTTCGTGTCACTTTAAAACCTTTGCTGGACTTCTACGAATATTTTAAGACTAAAATCAGCCCAATCCGTTCAGCCGTTTTTGAGTTTTAGCGCGACTAACACATTTGAAAATTCATTTTTATTTAAATAGATTATAGATATGTATTTATATAAACAATATATTTAAGATTTTTATTATATGATGCACATATTTAATACACATCCATGACCCAGGAACTTTGAAAACTTTTTTGTTCCGTCGCGTCGGCGGTATTCGAACCCGCGACCCCCGGCTTGAGCTACCAATAGCCCACCAACTGAGCCACAGAGGTCGTAGCCAGCTAAACAGCGCTAGGATCAACATGCAAGATTAATCTCCGTCCGATCCTACTCCCAGCGACCATAATTATTATCAAACATCTGACTAATTTGAAGAAAGCATACTCGTAATGATGGAAAGTGAGCCTACGTGCACCGAAAATGCACCTTAATTCGCGCAACTAAGGTTTATAATAAGCGGGCTCGAAACGGATAATCACCATGTGATGATACGGCGGATGCTGATGGAATGCGAGAACTTTTTGCACGTTATGTAATAATATGTCGCCGACCGATGATCCTACACGAGGAAGTCCAGGGAATAAGGAAGGGAATAATTACTATACTATGGAGATTTGTGCTTGGGAGCCACAAAGGAAGATCTTTCGACCGAGCAAGGTGTTGTTGTTCTATACTGTACTCGGCGAAACATGGCGGTAGCAGTCATTGACTCCCTGTCAAAAACTTGTAATTTTCTATATAAATCGTAATTGACAATGATGTGTCAGATGTTGACAATCGCGGCTTTGTATGTCGCCGGTTATCTGATTGACGGAATATTGATGGTTATAAAAAGTTCATATTAAAAATATGATCAATACATCAATCCGTGGGTTAAACGATCAAATTTTCGTCAATCTTTACCGGATTGATGGATCAGATTGATGAACATTTGACCGTGTGGTCCGGCGACTATAGAAAATGACAAGTTTTTGACAGGGAGTCAATGACCGCTACCGCCATGTTTCGCCGAGTGCAGTATAATAGGTGTCTTAAAGCGAAGCCTTCGGTCGTTTTTAGGGTTCCGTAGTCAACAAGGAACCCTTATAGTTTCGGTTTGTCCGTCCGTCTGTCTGTCCGTCTGTTTGTCTGTCCGTCTGTCTATCTGTCCGCGGTTTTGCTCAGAGACTATAGGACCTACAAATTTGTAATTTGGTATGAATACGCATATTAATTATGACGACAAAATGGTACATGAAATCTTAAAAAAATATTTTTTTATGGTACCTTCCCTACACATCAAGCGGGGATGAATTATTTTTTTCGCGTTCACCCCATCGTGTGGGGTGTCGTTGGATAGTTTTTTTAAAAATATTATGAGTATTCATAGATCATTTTCCGATTTAGGGATCCGTTTGTGAAATATTAGTTTTAAAGTGGAAAAAATCGTTAGAGTCCAGTGTCCCCCCCTTCTACCAGCTAAACGGTTGCTTTTGGAAATGTGAAAAAATTCACGGGAGTAGGAAATATGCAGAATTTAAAAGGAAAACTATCACGGCTAAGAAGACTTCATAAGTTATTGAGTAATAGTCGATCAACTAAAAAAATGTATTTGGCGAAGTATAAAGGAACTTTTCGTTCAAATTCCTTTGAAAGTAACTAAGATGATATTGTTAGTAGTATAAAACACGTTATAAAATAAATGTACATTCATTGACCATACAAAAATTAAAAAAAAAAAAACTAGCGGTACTACGGAACCCTATATTGCGCGTGGCCCGATACGCACTTGGCCGGTTTTTAAGACGTCGTATGACACTTATGTCTTGCCGAACTCAGAAACTTCCGTAGCACAATGCAGACAGCAGGATTATATTATGTGCTGTATGCAGGACACTGCACTTTAATTGCTATAATTACTGTTTCAAAAACAAAAAAGGTTACAAATGCTGCAAAAGACACAACCTAATAATATAATATATTACTTATGTCGTACCTAGTCATCTGGTTTAACCCATATCAATCCCCAAGCGGCACCCGGCTGCCGCATAACAATTGAAAATCGATTGCCACTATTCCCACGATCGAGGTATTAATCTGCGATTCGATTGAATGACTAGCGCATTTATTGAATGACACTTTTCAATTGAATGACTAAAGGACAACTCGTCAGGACATAGACTGCCTGGAGACAGACAGATGGACAGACATCGAAGTCTTAGTAAAAGGGTCCCGTTTTCACCATTTGGGTACGGAACCCTAATAAAACAACTATTTAAAAAAAACATAGATATATTTAAAGATGATAACACAAAATAGGGCTTATAAGTGGCTTATAATAAGAAAAGACAATTATTCAAATGAACAAAAGTTTTGAGACGACATTATTTTTAATAGTACTTTTGAGTGCTAAAATAATGTTTGGAACCGAAGCCGTACTGATTCAAATCACCCCCCGGACCACTGAAAAAGAGGGGTTGTAACCCTCGATTTTTTTTTCCATTGTCGCATTATTTTTGTACGGCGTTGCGGAATAATTGATTCGAAGCCGTATTGAAACAGTATGAAACTTATGCCGTATATAATCAAATGACCAAATTTACCATGGAAATTGTCAGAAAATAAACTTAGTGGCGCATCATTTTTGTACGGCACTCCGGGCTTTCTTATTATTTTTCATGTGTCTGTCGATGGTAACAATGCCGTACAAGAACATATGACCAAAATGTACTCAGCCTACATGCACTTGAATTCTCACCAGCACTCAATTGGACAGCTTACAAGTGACGACATAGTGCTAAATCCTATAATTTTATGCTCTAATATCGTCCTATATACGTCAGCAGGTGGTTCATATTGTGATCCATCCATTTTCGACATGGGCCTGTAGTCTAATTAGATATGGTGAAGTCGTTAAATGGGATGTTATATTTTTTAAATTAGTAGCCGTTGGCGGCGTATTTACATGAAAATTTATACAACGTACCTATATGAAAAGCATCTTGCATGACACATCATACTTTAAAATATACAGCAATCTCGCTAACTAGGAAGACCTTTGACTCAAGTCCACCTTCAGCTCCAATTTCCACGTGTCAAGCGGGAATCCCGCGCTCTAAGGCCACGCATCTAATGAACATTCTCGGAACATCGAGATAGTTAGCATAACTTGCGGTTACATGGAGGCTCGTGGTCAGCGCCGCACTTGAGCTGCTGATCTGAATTGCGTTTACTAGAGATCGCCCAATGGTCGAAATTCAACCTCAAATAAAAAATTAAATTATAAGTTTCAAATTTCAACGCTTTTCTATTATCTATTATCAAAATATTGACTTTATTATTTTTTAAGACATAATTCCTGCGACAGGCTGAGATTAAAGGCGGCCACATACATCAGTTATCAATATATTGTGAATATCTTATGTTATGAAGTGTTTTTTTTTTGGGATACAGAATTCAAAACAAAATTATTGATCCGTGCGTTTGTGGTCAAGAACGAAGCCACGCAGCGCGTAGGAGATACTACGGATTACGTAGTATCCCCTACGCGCTTATGGCTCCGTAGCTTTCCTACAAGGTGACTTAATATCTGAAGAATGTTATAAGAAAGCTATACCTAGTCGAGCCTAGGTATATTTTTTGTACTAATATTTTATTTTTGTACAATATTTGAACATTTGCGGTCTTACTACAAAATATTTTAACACGTGTTAAACAGTTAATTAGAAAAAAAAAAAAAAAAACAGTACATAATGGTTTTAAAACAACTGTTCATTAGATGTTAAAATCTTTTGTGGTAATTTATTTTCACTTACAATTAGCAACTTCCGGTTCTCTGTCTTCTTTAGTCCAGCCGGATTAATTTACAACTCTTTCTCGCTCATTAGTACTCAGGTAAAAAGAGACAGCACTATTGTAAGATAAATAGAATTAGCATTACAAACAGATTACAATGTACGGCTATGGTCATTATATTAATTTGCGTGAATTATTAATATCCACGATTCCACTTTACCGTAAAGCTTTGATGCCGCACCTACATGTACATTGTACAATATAATATTGTAGATATTGTATATCGGTAATTAGCGTCCACTACATCAGTTATATCTTATGGCCGCACTCTTATTAACACACACCTTTATAATTTTTTCCCTAATATTCGTAAACGGCAATCCAAACATTGGATAGATATTGATCACTGAGTTTCTCAATTCCTGGCGGGTCATGGAGATTTTAAGGCCAAACTTTGCGGATTTAAATACTAGTTTAAATCCGCAAACGTCACTTATGTACGAGTGCTCGACCGAAGGCAACATGTTTGAACAAACCGCTCATCATGTTCTCTGGGAGTGCGGTCTCTGGCAGGACGTAAGAACTATAAGACTAAACAACCCACGGTGTACATCTGGAGTCCCATACTACGATGATCTCGTGGACAGCGCTGGGAACTTCCGTGCCTTCAAGCGTTTTGTCACAATTATTATTGGCAACATTCTAACACAACAAATTAAATTAGCTCTAACTCAGTAGTCACTATTATTATTATCGTTTATTCCCATGGTGCTTCCCTTTCAGTTCTTTGACTTTCGGTCGCTGCAACTTTGTGCTGTCTCCGCTTTTATATGGGTAGGGAATTTGGAATTCTTAATTCCTATCTTCTTCTGATTAATTTCGATGCGGGTCCCAAGACAGCTTTAGCATGTCCCTCGGGCTCCCTGAGATCATATCAAAGCGTTTTCGTGGTTGGATACCGCTGTCGATCCTGGCGACACAGGAGATACAGTGGTGGGAATGTGTGGTGGGCCAAAACCCGTTTACGGCTGCACTCAGAGACATTTAATGATGATTAAACTTTAATTTAATGAAGAGTTCGATAGATAATGTATGAGGTTTACCTCAAAATCTTTATTTAATTACAGTTAAGTTATTTATATTCGTCTCTGAGGGTGAAGCTAAACGAGCGTCGCAGAATTTCGGTCGGCAGAAATTCTGCTGCATTCAGTTTCATAGAACATTCCTACTTGATCCACACGAGCGTAATTTTGTGAGTCATAATTAGTATGAAACATAATTTACGCGACCGAAATTCTGCGACTCACAACTCACAAATTTACGCTCGTTTGGCTTCACCCTTAGAGTTGGCTTAAACCGAAACGAAACTTGATATTCAGTCATTTATAGTGCTTTTGATGTATCGCCATGCGTTTTGTTTTAGCGTATTCTATTCCAAATAAGCTAAAATACATAATATTTAGAATAAGTTTAGACGGATACAGAAGTAAGATGCCAACCTAATTCGCAGATAATATCAGACTCAAATTAAACTTGTTCATTTGTATAAGATCCAAATAAAGCTTGCAAAAATGCCCTAGGAACAATTTATTATCCTCTTGTAAAATATTTGACGGTTTTATAAGAACTCAAACTCAACTTATTTAGAAATCCACATTAAACGGTATTGCACTGTTATACTGAAATTAGCATAGATACAATCAACGCTGTCTCAAATAAATTATTGTAATTATTATGTTATAGTAAATAAGTCACGTGCACGCAAGGTGAGATTAAAAAGTGATAAACATAATGGCATCCATACTATAATACATAATTACTAATGCGAAATAATCTGTCTTTTTGTCTGTTATACTTCATAAGTTAAAGAAATTTTGGTATAGAGATGTGAAAATATGCGTGGTGGCCGAAAAGGAAGATCTTCCGGTCGAGCGAGGTGTTATGCTCGGTCAGGAGGTTTAAGCATGAAGAGATACCAGACAGACAGACACACTTACGCATTTATAATATTAGTATGGATAAACTAGATCTAAATATAGTTATGTGATATCAGTGAATCAGCTTATCAGGTGCAGGGGGCAGGCGGTACGCCTTGAGACCGCGTCACCTTGAATCCGTAATAGCTTGGCTAAATTAAAGGAAAACATTTCGTTATTCCTCGCGCGGATTACTCAATGGTTTCACTCTCCTTCGACTTATTTACGTTAGTGCTAAGGGTGTGACCACATTGCGGCGTGACGAGGCGGTAGCGTCGCCTTAACCTGACCCATACATTGCATTTGGACGCTGAATCAGCACTGTATGTGAAGACCATATGGGAAAAATAAGGAATGTCAAAAAAGTACAATCCCTCGATCGTGGAAAAAACGAGACACAATAGATTTGTATTGTTATCGCGGCCGCATGCAGCCGCTTGGGGCTTGAAGAATTAAGAGTATAACTGTTTTAAATACAGGGTGTAACAAATACTAGTGATAATACTTTAGGGTGTGTACGTGTTCCCTGTCGAGAGTTCACTGTGAAAGTAGCAGCGCGGAAAGACGAATTTTTTTTTCACTTTTGTATGGAGAAACTCGTGACGCACGGGCCCTTGCCCATACAAAAGTGAAAAAAAAATTTGGTCTTTCAGCGCTGCTACTTTCACAGTGAACTCTCTACAGGGAACACGTACACACCCTAAAGTATTATCACTTGTTTTTGTTACACCCTGTATAGTTAGAGAAAATTATATATTTCTTCCATTTTAGACTCTTTTAAGGTGAAATATTGAAAGAACTTATTATTACTATTTTAACATGTGCTGTACTTCTAAAGCTTGATTTGTCTAAGTTTTAAGTTATGGTTCAAAATCCGTTTCTTGCCATAGACAAACAAATACAAATTGAACTATAACAGTTGACCCAATTCTGATTTTTGTAATATTATAATGTTTCCCTAAAAAGCTAACAGATGGCATTAGTCAGTTTCACAAAAAAGTTGACACTCATTGTTTCTCCCGTGTGGTCTTCATGTGCATTTATAGGTACGCTTTAAAGTCCGCAAGAACTGCAGATGACTAAGCTGAACTGCAAACGATTTTGATCGTAAGCTCAAATACTTTAAAGGCAAAATGTTATAAGTTCACGAATATAGATCACCCTTATGCTTATTGGCATTTAAAATGTGTAATCATAATTGTAATATTGAAGCTTATTTGAGTCAAAACTACTTTGTTGATTTTTTTACTTGAATTTGTCAGCTTGATGATGATAGCAACCGTTTTTTTTGCTGCGCAGTGGAAAGCGGTGTTGATAGCAACCGTAGCCAACCAAGTTTTGTTGATTACAGAACCCTAAAACGGAACCCTAACCAGCTGATATTTTGTATATTGGTAGGTTAATAGTTATATAATTTAAGAGTAATATTGTCCTAGAAATAGAACAATCCATTTTTTAGGACCATCAAATCAAAGTATGAAATCCTTTCTATCTCCGTCAATTACCGCTTTCAAGATTTTTCACAAATAAAAACGTCTTATCAAAATGAAGCTACTCACAAAAAATTAGCTTGTTAATAATAAAAAAAAAAAAAAACTTGTAGGGCTTCTCTCACTATAAGGGCAAAGTTACGTTGTACCTGAGTGTGGCCTCTAAGAACTAAGTTGCTAATAGTCGCTAATAGTGGACAATGACAGTACTAAGTATAATATACATAATTATAGTTTATACATACTTAGATATAATTAGCTCATTAACATAAACATGCGAAAATACTCATACGTTGACTGTATAATTACAAATTGAATAACATTTTACAAGCTTTTAATTCTGTCTGTACAAGAACAATTAATAGTAGAAGTATTTAAAATATATTTTCCTGCTAATATTTTAAATGCGAAAGTCCTTTTCTTTGTTACCTTTCATGCCCAAACCGCTGAACCGATTTTGCTGAAATTTGAGTGCTTTGAAAGGATATAGTTCCCGCAACATAAACGAATTTTGGAACAAAGGAATTGCGCGCATCATAAAATAAAAATATTATATCGAAGTGGACTCTATTGACGTATATTAGGCCTGGTTTATTTAGCTCATTACAATATGGACATACATTTATTTTTTTCATTTAAACGATAAGTAATAATAATTGATTTGTTCACATAATGAACCTCAAATATTGGCGACATCTATTCATACAAAATGAATGCGAAAGAGTAATATATTATGTCTGTTACCTCTTCACGCTCAAACTATAAGGGCGCGTTCATACGTGCGCGTTTTCTGCACGTACGTGGTTTGTGGGAGTGTACGAAAATAAGCTTTATGTAATTTAGCATAGAACCTCAAATTGCTTTAGCGTTTGGGAAAACACGCGACGCGCTCTGAATCCGCAAAAAACTTACACGTCTGAACGCGCCTCTCATTTTGATAAAAAAAGTAAACTGAGTCGTGAAAATTTAGTTTCCTCGTAATAAACGAATTTTAGCGCGACGATTCTGCGGGCAATATCTAGTATTATTGTTATTAATACGATAATAACATTAAAATATATTCAGTATTTGTATCTAAACAGCTAAACGACGCAGATGTCCTCAAACACCAGGAAAAGACTACCAAAGTTCATTGCCAACAGAAACTGCCGCCGAAGGAAGTCACGTGAAAGTTTTGCACCGATTATTCGCCTCAAGTTTGTAGTCAGTCATTAAGGCCATCCCCCGAGCAAACGACCTTGACCATACATTTGCCGCGTCGTCAAGATCGCACCAAAACCCTATTTTTTTACTTATCTTACTTCAAAATTGACCTAAAAAAATTTTAAAACGGGGAATATGTAGTTTATGATATTGTCGATCTATTGGCGTGTGTTTCAAATAAAAGTAATTTGTAAATACTAAGGAGATGCTGAATGTATGCTTGAATTTTAATAAATTGGTTTTACTTTGGAAGCTGATATCATGAGTATAACAAACAAAAATAGAAAATTTAAAACGTGGAAAGGAATGTCGAGATACTGCAGATTATTGCTGTACTTTTATTATAACTCTGTAGCTTTCAAATTATGAGTTTAATAGGCTCTAAATACGGTAAATTACGGTTTCTCCGTAGGGAAGGCCCTTAATAAGATCAAGATTGAGCAATGTATCCGTTACTTTTTATTTTAATACGTATCTTACGATTTGCGTTTGTGCATGCGCAAATAAATTTAGGGAGAACCATTAATTAGAACCATTCATTCAAAGTAGAAACTTTAAAAAGCAGCTAATGTCCTTCTCTATTGAATCCATACAATACTATAAATGCAAAAGTGTGTCTGTCTGTCTGCCTGTTACCTCTTCACGTCCGAACCGCTGAACCGATTTTGCTGAAATTTGGTAGGTAGATATTTTTAAGTCCCGAGAAAGGACATAGGATACTTTTTAACCCGGAAAAACGTACGGTTTCGGCGCCATAAACGGTTTTGGCGCAACGGGTTTGCGGACATCAACTAGTACTCTATACTTGCGCAAGACTAAATTAAAATCGATCAAGTAGTTTCAGAGCCAAACAAAACAAAACTAGATCAAAATTGGTCCACCCGTTTAGATGCTACGATGCCACAGACAGACAGACAGACTGACAGACACGTCAAACTTATAACACCCCTCTTTTTTGTGGGGGGTTAAAAAGTGTAGTTGGTGAGCACGATGCACTGTAAGCATCGCGATCGGACTCACCAAACTTATTGTGAACTGGATGACGCTCGCAACTCCGTTGCGCCAAAATTCGTTTATCGGAACCGTACATTTTTCCGGGATGAAAAGTATCCTATGTCCTTTCCCGGGAATCAAAGTATCTCCATACCAAATTTCAGCAAAATCGGTTCAGCGGTTGGATCGTGAAGAGGTAACAAACAGACAGACACACTTTCGCATTTATAATATTAGTATTGATATGGATAAACAGAGAACTGTTTCAGACCGAGAAGGTCTGAAGAGCTCGTTACAGTAATGAACGGGTTTGACGTCATAAGAAAGTGCGGCCAGTCACAAATGCCCAAAATACGAACGTATGTGGTATGATTTAAAACTTTTACTTAAGAGCCCGGGTTACCCTCGAAATTCTCATACATACGTAATACCAAAATCATTTTGTCATACGAAAGTATTTAACATGTTTGAGTTATTTTTCAGCTTAAAATATTAATTACCTAGGTTCCTGAACAAAAATTAACTTCAAAATATTTAAACACTAAAAAAAATTTTTTGTGTATAAATTTTTTTTTACTAAATTTGCTACTAAATATTTAAACACTAAAAAAAAGAGTAATACACTAAAAAATATATAAATAAATAGTAAATTTACTACAAAATATTTAAATATTAAAAAATATTATTTAGAGTTGAAATATTTTGTAGTAGTATATTTAATATTTATGTATATATGTTTTAGTGTTTTACTCTATTTTTAGTGTTTAAATATTTAGTAGTAAATTTAGTAAAAAAAAATTATACACAAAAAAAATTTTTTTAGTGTTTAAATATTTTGAAATTAATTTTTGTACAGGAACCTAGGTGATTACTATTTTAAGCTGAAAAATAACTCAAACATGTTAAATATTTTCGTATGAGAAAATGATTTTGGTATTACGTATGTATGAGAATTTCGAGGGTAACCCGGGCTCTTAAGACAACATTACGTGGACTTGAAAGGTCTTTGGGATTTAAGCCAATTTTAACAGTTGTTGCAGGAGTAGTAAGAGTACTAGTTGCATGAAGACATGTCAAATGTCATAGTAAATCCTCAGAATTGAAATCTTTGGTAACACAACCATATACGTAGGTGCGATTGAGAATACATTAGTACTTTATTAGAGAAATGCCAATGCTAATAATATACCTACATATCGCTGGATTCAGTTCAATCTACATAGTCCAGCTTTGATGATAAAATGTTAAGGGTCAATTCAGACCGCAACACGATGCGTATATGCATTTCTTTTGTATTGAATTGAGAGAAACTCTGTCAAATCCATACAAATTTAAAAATGCATCTAAGCGTTCGCGTTGCGTTCTGAATTGACCATAACATTGATAGAGTGCTGATCTACCACCGGAGTTTTGGCTGGTGCATACCGCTTTTAACCCCCGACAAAAAAGGGAGGTGTTATAAGTTTGACATGTCTGTCTGTCTGTCTTTGTGTGTGTCTATCCGTGGCATCGATTTTTAACCGACTTCCAAAAAACGAGGAGGTTATATGTTAAACTAGTTTTTTTGTTTGAAAGCTGACATTATCGAGCGTGTTTTTAGCTTTATTCAACATTATCAGCCTGCTCAATACTGAAAAATTTGAACACTAATAAAATACACTTTTCTTACACTTTTTCCACTATATTAAGATATTATTATAATTTATTACTTTTAACAATTTACACGACCGGTTTCGAAATAAATCATCATCAGGTATAAGTTTAACGTTAAACTTACACCTGATGATTTGTTTCGAAACCGGTCATGTAAATTGTCAAAAGTTATAATAATATCTTAACATAGTGGAAAAGTGCAAGAAAAGTGTGTTTTATTAGTGTTCAACATGAATTTCCACCAAGAACCGACAGTACAATCAATTACATATATGAAAAATTTGAGTTTGATCTACTTAAAATTTTTGGATTTCGGGGGTTCTTGAACTTTTAAAGTCCTTCAGCCTCACCTCATCACGATTACAGTAAGTACAGCAGTTATGGCAGCTGAAACTTCACACAATCACACAATGGCAGTAAACAATATGAACAAAAGATTGATGTAAATAATTGTAAACTGGTAAGCCGCGGGCAAAAACTGTGATCGATTGTCTTTGGTAAGCGTAACCTTGCCACTGCAAATACTTAAATCATCTCCTCGGAGGTCCGCGGGACAGTTAAAAACCATACAAAATTTTATATATGCACGGAAATCGGGGTTTGAACAATGTTATAGTTGAAGTGAAGCGTAATTTAAACATTATACCATATACGTCTACCTACGAAAGGATTTATAATTTTGAATAGAGTATTGAAAAATGAGAAAGACGATTGACCATAAAATATTATGCTTACAAAACACTTCTGGGTACTTATTCAATTTAGGGGCCGATTCGCTAGTTTTTATTAAGTAATAACCGAAAGTGTACCTTGAACTTAAACGATAGTAATAATATTATTATTTTCCCTTGGATCTTAATATTTCGCTTAAAATACTGTCACAAAAACGTTTTTACTAAGACTATTAAGTATTCATTTTTATACCTAATTCAATCATGTGCAGAACCGTTTAGTTCAAGCGGCTCGTTCTTGGCTGTTGTGTTTATTTTCGTGGCGCGTCTGTATTGTCACCTTCCTGGTTTTTATCTTCATGATAATTGTTTTCCAAATTTATTAAAATTAAAGTAATAATTTCCTACAGCGACAAAAAATATTGTTTTGCCTGTATAAATTATTGTTGGTGTACGTAATAGCCCGGTCACGTTAACTTGACGCATCGCTGAAATACATAATGCATTCCGGATCAGGTAGGTACATAAACTTATAAATTATAATGCTAAGACCAACAAATAGTGCGAGAGAGAAGAAAATCCTTTATGGAATTATAACAAGATGAAAAGAGAGCGGCAGTCTAATGTAAATTGTAACCACTTTTATTTGACAGGTCGTCAAAAGTCGTCAATCGTTTTTATGCCCTTTCGGTATTTGCGGTTTATTGTTTAAATCCTTTATTATTTTCATCAAATACTATTACATATAAAAAAAGTAACTTGTTCTGTGAGTGATTGCAGTGTAAATCATAAGAATAATCCTGAAAAATATACATTTCACAGGTAATTAATCTTCATGTCCTAATTGCTACGATGTGTTTATTTTCGCTATATTCTGTCTTTAGTTCTCTATTTCAAATAAAATAATGTGAATCCTCCCTTTTACTTTCATATTTTGCGTAATTAAAGGTATTATTGTTCTTATATTACACAATTTTTGAAGAAAAATTTTTCATCAAATTTTTTTACATATCGATAAATTTGATTCAAGCACTATACGCGTGTGCTTGAATCAAATTTATCGATATGCTTATCGATATTTTACAATAACATAAAACTAAAATAAAAATAATTTACCTTTATATATTTATCACCTTAAAAAGGACATATCGCTCATTTGGTACAACAATGTCGTAATTACACTTTAACAAATTTTACAGGAGACACAATCAAAGATTTGAATCCAATATATGACTTTTTGGGAAGAATTATTATATACCGACTCAATTTAAAAGTAAGGTTTATTTGTGTTGTTTCTATTAGAGTTCAAGACTTTTCAATATATCATACATTACCTAAATTATAGGCATTCTTATAAGGATGTGTATGTAAATACGTCATTATTTCTTCAGAATTAAATTTAAGAAATAATGCATACGATAGGGGATTTTGCATTTGTGACAAAGTAAAACTAAGTAGATTAATAAATCAGCTTCGCCATTTAATTATGTAAGTTTTAAACCAGTTCAAAACCAGGATGCTATTTCTATTTTACCAGTTACTTAATTAAATATTTTAAAAAGAAACATTTTAGTAACAGAAACTAAATTCTAAATAACTAGACGTTCAGCGCGGCTTCGCCCTCGTAATTTAGATATTTTACAGATAAATTAGTTCACAAAAAATAGCCTATAATCCTTCACGTTATCTACTTCTTATCAGTGCCAAATAACAGAAAAATTGCTTCAGTAGTTCGTGAGATAAGTCCTTTCAAATAATTTCCCCTGTTTTTTTCACAATTTCCTCTATTTCTTCGCTCGTAATAGTATTAGCGTGATAAAATATAACTAATAGCCTTTCTCGGTAAATGAGCTATCTAACACTGAAAGAATTTTTCAAATCAGACCAGTAGTTCCTGAGATCAGCACGTTCAAATAATAGCCAAATAATCTGTGATTTTTGTATTTGTATCTGTGATTATAAAAAAAATTAAATACAGGAACAATTTCCATTGCTCCTCCACCTTATAGCTTCATGCCAAAAGTAACAATAAGTTTTGGTCTTCTTTTATACCTGTAACCCATAAGAAAAGTCATTTATAAAATCAATTAAAACTAAATTTGGAGCTACAATGACATAATTTACACAATTATGTCGTAATTTCACCAAAAATTATCGAATTGAATGTCATATGTACCTTTACGACGCTGTAGCTCCTAAATATAACCACAATCAGCGGGGCGCCCGGCGCAACAGGCTATCCGGACGTTGTAGCATCAGAAATGTCGCCATTTCAGTCAATTCCACAATGACAATCACGCTCCATCGCGGAAAATACACGTCGATGTTTCTCCGGGTGTAAATATACTTTTGGAACATAATGACATAAATAACTCACTTTTGAAACAATAGGTAATTACGACGTTGTTATACCAAATGAGTGATATTATCTTATTTTGGTGTTTATTTTTAAATAATAATAATCTTTTGACATACCTAGTATAAAATCAAGGTTTCACAGATCAGTCACTTGTATCTGATACTCATTGGGTGTTTTCACACTGCGACGGTAACGACACGACACGATACCACAGAATAAATAAGGGCCACCGCACATATAATACAATTTCAAGTTGGCCGACTATCGTACAAACTAAATTGCGTAGTGTCACAATTTAATTGGACAACTTCATCGTGTACGCTGCCAGCCGCAGACTTTTAGATTTATTTAGTAACGGTGTTGCTAGCCTAGCGACGCGCGTGCGTATTAAAATGCGTAAAAAGCACGCTTTTATTGTGGCACTAATAAAACGAAGGCGAAAAGAAAGGAGAATATTTTGGGTGCATTCAATACTAAGTGACAGAATATTAGAATTAGTACGATAGTCAGTTTGTACGATAGTCGGCCAACGTGAAATTGTATAATATGTGCGGTGGCCCTCTATTCTGTGGTATCGTGTCGTGTCGTTATCGTGCAGTGTGCAAACACCCACTAAATGCAGCTTTCAATAATATAATAGACAGTTCTCTGACAGAATAGGTATAACTCCAACTTATATACTTATTAATAGGACTGGTACCGACTCCAAAATTATGAAGATTAAGAACAGAAATACTGACATTACGTTTGGCAGTTGCCGAGCTGTCAATGTCAAAGTTTGAATGCTTGTAACTCGGCAACTATTTGTCCTGGATATGGGTTTCTTCGGCTTGATCTTCCTGGATTTTTCTCCTCTATTCGATTCTGGCTTTAGAATTGAGAAAAAAAATATTTTGAAATAACTATGGCAGAAAGGGGTGTAGATAATATTGATTTCATATTATATTAATATTTTTTCAGTTGAATAAATTCTTTTTGCGTATGGTTTTGATACTCGTACTTAAAGAGTAAACTCCAGTCGTGCGTCGAAGCTGACACACATTTTTTCTCACTTTTTTTTGTAAAAAGTGGGCCCCGTGCGAGGTTCTTCTCGTCGGGTTAGTTCCCGAACCAGTGGTAGGCACAATGTATTCTGAAAATATATTTTATTTTAGATTTATTCAAAAATAAAGCAATTTTGATTTTGATTTTTTAAAACACCAACTGTAAGTTTAGAAAACCTTAAGGACAGCTAAAAAGAGCAAAATTATTTTTTTTAAACAAAAAATTAAAACCGACTTCCAAGGTAAAGACAATATTAATATTATACTTAAATGAACTAAAAAGTATTAAATAATCCTTATTCTGTAGTCAGTATTTCTGTTCTCAATCTTCATAATTTTGAAGTCGGTACCAGTCCTATTAATAAGTATATAAGTTGCAGTTATACCTATTCTGTCAAAGAACTGTCTATTATATTATTGAAAGCTGCATTCAATACCGACTTGACTTTAATAACATTAAATTTTATAATTATAACTTAATTAAAATAATTGGAAAATGTATATTTCAAGTGTTATACCGTTTTTGTAGTTCCGTAGTTGATTGGTAGTATATTTTCTTAGGAAATCAATAATAATCTATATTATCTATACATCTATATTAGTGGAGTTCCCAGAGCGTAAAAATCGTGCAAACCTCCGATTTTTGCAATAGTAGATGAAAATTGAAAAGAAAAAAAGGAATGTGTAGCTGATAACATAAATAATAAAGTTTACCTATTGAAAAGTAATCTACAGTCATCTACATACAAAAAATATTTTTGTATGTAGATGAGCATACCTCCAAATGTGCTTGTTGTGTGCCTCGCCAGGTAAATGGCGTTCCTATTTTTCTTTGGTGTTAAATAGGAAGCTTAAAATTATTTTTTAGGCTTTTATTTCTTAATGTGTATAACTTTTTAGCTCTTACTTCCTTAAATTTTCTGAAAATGTAGCACAAACTTTTCACGGATATTTCGAAGAAAATCTGTAAGTACTTTATTTCTTTTGTTTAGGTTTTTACAGAATTTTTTATTTTTATTTTTTTTTCCTTAATTATATTTGCTAAAACATACTTAAAGGAAAAAAATACAAATTAGGTTAAGAACTGATATTTTTTGTATTCATTTAAGCATTTTCCAAACATAGGTCGCAGCATGCGTCTTTAGTAAGTACGTGAGATTTGTAGCACCCAATTTTTTTTCTGGCTTTAAGTAGGAAGTTTAAATATATTATTTCAAAGACTAAAAAAAGTGTTTAATTTGTCGATGCATTTAATGTTTTAGCTCTCACTTAAATAAATTCTCAACAAATATAGAAAAATGTTTTCGGTCTATTTTACACATTTTTGGAGATATTTAAACGTTTTCAAGTACTTAAAAGTTATCATTTCTCTAAAAATTAAATACGCACAAGAAGTAAGCTTAACACAATTTTCGTTACAACCCTTAAATCCACCCAAACCCTTTTATCTTGGTTACGACGAGCGTTAATCTCTAAAAACTTTGCAAAAACCTTATAGTTGTATTTAGCTTAGCAAAGCAAACTTTCTTTCTTAAAAATTGTGTATTTGGTAAATTTTCAAGAGTCATTAAATAACAGGAACAAGAATTTTTTTTTCTGGACCGGTTTTATATGGTGAAATATTAATTTTTAATTAAGTAACTAAAAATTAAAAGCACAAAAAAAATTTTGGTAAACTTTGCAAGTGTAAAAAAGAAAATGACACCTCAAAAACAAAAATCTATTCACTATTACAATTTTCGGAGGTTAAAACCTCTGGCGACTGCACTATATCTATACTTATTATAAAACAAAGACGCTTTTTTCCCTCATGTCCCTTTGTTCCCTTTAATCTTTAAAACTACGCAACGGATTTTGATGATTCTTTCAGTGTTAGATAGCCCATTTATTGAGGAAGGCTATAGGCTATGTGGGATAATGCGTGGAGGCCAAAGGAAGATCTTCCGACCGAGCGAGGTGGTATGCCCGGTCAGGCCGAAGCCCACGTGATACATTTCAGCTGTCGTATGTATGTTACGCTCAAAGACCGAAATCGCTCAGTGAGCGAAAAAATAGCTCACAACGCGTTGTGGTCACAGTGAAACAGCCACGACGCGTTCTGGCAATCACAAAAAGGCCATAACGCGTGCGTTACTGCTTTGGAGTTAAGGTTGAATTTGTTATGTTCAGTTTTGGTAATTCGCTTCAATGCGCTTCAACTCTGCGCTAGTATAAATTGACCCTAAGGCTCATAATATGCAAAAAACTTAAAAATAATAATAATAATATCTAATAATCGTCATTTATTTGCATTTATCTTGTAACTAAGTTCTAAGTGGTTATTTACTTATTTAGTAAGTGAGTGTTAACTGTAGTACTTTCATCAGTTCAATCTTATTATTGCAAGAGACTATTGCAAAAAAAAATCTATAGCAGAAATTAAGACTTTTGGTAATTTCATTCGCATTATGCCTCTACGGAACTCTATATCACAGAAAACATATAAATATTAATAATAAACAATTTACAACAATTACTGTTTCTATAAATGTAATTAATATTGTGACGTATAGAAGCACTTCTACGTTTCGCGTGACCGTTTAATTTGTACCGTTTTGAGAATACTATAAAATAATAATATACCTAATAAATAGTTCAAGTGTGGATCGTTATCTAAATTATTTAATTTGTGTTAACATTTACTTAATAATAATTTAGTAAGTATTATGTTTGTTATCGCGTCCAATGATCTCCGAAAAACTAGTATTACAGTACAAAATAAAGCACTATAAAATAAATAGTTGCTTTTTTAAATCATTGAATGCTATGTTTCTTTTGTATGGTTATACGACTTATACATGCATTTTTAATTTTTATCTTGGAAGTTGGAACATAATATTATGAATTAATATCACTCGATCAATAGTTTAAGTCTAGCGCTAAATAAACATATTACATACATACATCAATAATATAATCAAATTAATGGCCCACTTTGAAATTATTAGTCTGAGCTATTTTAACATTTATAATATTAAAAAGATCTTGTATGAACTCGTATGAAAATGTTGTCTGTCAAATATATGTGTCTGGGGACACGTTCTAAGCCACACCTCTTTTCACCAATGCTAGTTACCATATTTACGAACTTTGCCGCCATCCAAGGACGCTGCCGCCCCCCTAGGACGCCATAGGACGCATAGGCAGTATAGGCCGTGGCCTATACTGCCTATGCAAAAATCCAGAGCTGCCAAGGTCACAGATGTGCCTACCTGCCTACCAGCACACACCACACAGATACCGACGGGGTTCACACGAGCACATAATTACCGCGATTACTGACGATTAAGTCCTCAGATTAATTACTTCTAGTGCATCGGCAATCAGCTATATACAGGGGTTCCCAACAGTGTTTCCACAATGAGGGGAACTCCCCCTTTTGAGGGGAAATTAGAGTCCAGAGGGGAAGAAAAAGGGGAAAGACTATAAATGGGGAAATTGCAGGAAGTCGTATATAAAACCTAGAGAAACTAAAATGGACGAAAGTCTGTAATAAATATTTAGAATTTGAAACTGGGATTAGTGTAAATAATGTAATATTATTTTAGCATGGTATAACCACAGGCGTAAGTGGGCAGGCTATGAATGAAAAACGATAAAGTCTCTTTTTAGTTTTTATACTAGTGCCAAAACTTAAAACTATAGCAAAATAATAATTTTTGAGGGGAAAAAAAGGGGAAATCTGTTTTGCGGGGAAACGAAATCATTATAGTGGAAACACTGGTTCCCAAACTTATTTTGTCTACTGCCCACTTTGACAACGAATTATTTTCAGCGAATCTTTTTGTTTCACCTAAGTACTTTCTTATTTTTACTCAAATCAACTATTTTTGTCGCAAATTTTATAAAAATAAATATACAAAATGCTAAATTAGTCGTTTTCAAACCATATTTTTACCATTATCGTTGACTTAATTTGCATTCCCGAATTTTCTCCAATCCCGGAAACCCGGGATTTTTGTTTAACAAAATAGTCGCTTCCAAAACTTACTAGCCAAAAATTTAAACTAATGTGAAGAAATAGATACATTTAATTTAAAATGCATCCAGATGAAATGAAATTACAAATCACCCCCCAAGCCTCTACACAACACCATTTTTTCATGGGTCTCACAACGCCCCCCTTTAGGCTTTCAGCGCCCACAAGGGGGCGTTATCGCCCACTTTGGGAAACGCTGAGCTATAAGGATCTGATTGTGTTGAGGCGTTTTTGTGGCGTTCGCGTTCCTAAGCAATTATTAGTTGTAACAGAAGAATTTTATCTTTACAGATACATTGTCTACGTACCATTGATGGTCAATGGTACTTATAAACAACGTATCGGTATTTGGTTCTAACTCCAGCTTTGAATTTTATTGGTTTTGTTGTAGTCTCGGTGTAATCTTCTTATATATAAAATTCTCGTGTCACAATGTTAGTCACCGTACTCCTCTGAAACGGCTTTACTGATTTTTACCAAATTTTGTATGCATATTCAGTGGGTCTGAGAATCGGCTACTGGGTACTTAATATAATTATTGATAAGTGCATTTGTTGAATAAATTATAGTAAATTATTACAACCTGAGACTGACGGCGACCATTGTTTGTGCGACGGGATAGCGATCGACGTTGCCATGGCGACATACTTATTTAGTCACTTCAATAAAATAATATGGGCGAAATACTTTAAATTATGGCAAAGCAACGTTTGCCGGGCCAGCTAGTAAAACTACAATATTCTTATGAAATGTCAAACTAGCCTCAAAGACATTCTAATTTCACCAAACGGGCTCCAAAAATCAATCATGCGAGTAGTCTGTTGTATGATTGGTTCCAAATTAGAATGATTAAGTGACGAATTCTACTACATATAATAAAATTGTTTTCTGTGGGTATTGAAGGCAGCAGATGAATAAGAGCTGTCCGATGATCGGGATAATTAGCGCTCATTGGGAAGGCGTTCAGCAGTGAACGGCGATATGATGATGATGATGATAATGTGTCGAAGCTGTAATAATGAATTAAAGATACCGAATCAGGGTTCATGTTAACCTTTATAAAACATCTGTTTTCGGTAAAATGGTATGAAGACATTAACCACTTACCAATTTTAACGTCGATGCGTTTTCTCCTCGTGAAATGCCAGCGGTGAAGCCTTAACGAGACGAGGTCCATGCAGTTAAGATCATTGCATCCGATTGAATCCGAATAATTATCGATTTATTTGACATTTTATGCAACGCCGAGCATCCGGATGCCGTCGTTGGATATTGAACTTTAGGAGCTGGGCACAAGGTGTAATTTGGGATGACACCGCGCCAATGTCTCGTCGAACCATTGACGACACGCGATAGTTCTTGTTGGCTATGATGTGTAAGATGTAGATGCTCGTTTCGTCACAATTTCATTAAAATTAACGGCGTATTGAAATTTAACTTTGTCAAACATGTTCACGAGAACCAAAGTTTCGAGCGACATCTTTGAGGAATTATATTAGCTATAAGTTATAACCGACATCCAAAAAGAAGGAGGTTGTATGTTCGTCTGTTTGTAAACGATAATTTAATAAGGAATTATCAGGGCGAGCGAAGCGAGCTCTAGTATATTATCCCACAAACTGAACATTTTGTGGTACACTTTACAGAAAAACTCTCACGCCTATTGATTTGTGCTTTATCATGCGGTAATTTGTATTTATATGTAGATGTGTTATCGTCAGTCAGTCAAGGTGTGACGACGCAAGTCCTCACAAATCTCGGCTTTTAGCTAGTTATTTTATATATTACAGCCGCTGCTCCTGGTTTATCCCCAATTGCGAAACAGTGTCTGTCTGTCTAACTGTTACCTCTTCGCGCCCCAATCGCTGAACCGATCTTGCTAAAATTTGGAATGGAGACACTTTGAGTCCCGGGAAATGATACTTTTGATCTCGAAAAAATTGACTGTTTTCTAGTTATAGTCTTCTATGACTTTGTATTCTTATATTTAACCCATCAAGCCCCGTACGAGCACCGGTGATCGCGACAACAATTATTGTTGTCGCGACAACAATTATCGTTGTTATTCTATTATATAATACAATAGCATTGCCAACAATTCCCGATCGAAGGATTAAAATACTTTGATGGATATTCTACATCAAGAAACATATCTATTGCACCTATCATTCTCCCCAGCCGCCCAAGGTCATGTATCAAGTGGATGTACCCGCGATATGTGTAAATGTTTGTATGTTTGTCCACCACAGCGCTATCGTCCATCAAACACGTTCTTTGGCCTCAATGATTGTCCTTACGGCTTACACTTGACAGTGCCCTAAATAATGTAATCTTATTTGCTCCTCGGTGATAACTCGTACGACTCTTACTATTGAGCTGCGTGTATATATATATATATATATATATATATATATATATATATATATATATATATATATATATATATATATATATATATATATATATATATATATATAATAAAGACATATTAATTATGTCTTAGTAATTATATTATAAATAAGGTGTATTTATTATTTTTAGGATAGGTAATTTAGTTATGAAAATTATGCACAAAGAAGAATTACAGCATCAGCACCTGTATAATTTGTACATTATCGTTGGAGGAGTAAATTAAACACAGAATACTGTATCACTGAGCACTCTACTCTCGGCGGCGGCTGGTGAAGAAGTGGACGACAGCTCTCACGTCTGGCGGCCATATTTTCCCAGCCCCCACCATGACTGGTAGTGACGCCATCTTTATATTTTATCAATACACTACAGCGCCACAGGAAAATAGTTTTTTTTTCTCTTCGTTCTTCAACGTAAAATTAAGATTGATTTGTATTAGAATCTGCATTCGATTGTGAGTATTAGATACTGACAAGATTTTAAAAATAAACTACTTGCATTTGCTCAAGGATGAAAATACTTTAAATAGCCATAATATGTAGGAGTTAAGGTACGGCAGTTTTATTATAAGCGTATTTAAAACTGAGACATTTATTAGGTAATAAAATTCAACAAATAAATAATATTTTTCCTAGATACAATATAAAAAATAACTAACAACAAAAACATCTGATACGTTATTCTAATTTATCACATCAGAAAATCATACCTGTTAAAACGTGAATAAAGCGCAAAAGTGTATAAAAGTTGTGTGACAAAAAATACTACTTCATCCATACTAATATTATAAATGCGATAGTGTGTCTGTCTGTCTGTCTGTCTATTATTTCTTCACATCCAAAACGCCGAACCGATTTTGCTGAAATTTGGTATGGAATTTGAGTCCCGGGAAAGGACATAGATGATAGAACACCCTTTATCCGGGAAAAATGTATGATTCCCGCGCGATAAAAAAATCAAACATCGTCCTTCTCTCTTCACACTCATTCACTCACGTCTTTCATATGCCAGGTGAAAAAGGACGACTACGCGAAATCATCGCCAAGTTAGCGGGCAGTTATAGGTATTTTTTTTAAAGGATATCTATTAAGTTATTAAAAAAATATGTAACATAATCCCTTTCTTATCTATAATGTAATCATACAAAAAATTTCAAGCTTTATTTTAATGTATTTGTTTGAGACTGTATTCGCCCATAGGTTTTCGGTAATCTTGCAGAGCGGGGGCGTAAATAAAACACACGAGTAGTCGAGGAGAACATTAACGCCGAAATGCACATCGCTTACCCGGCTCAAGGCAATGCCGTATATTGAGCCGCTCCGATTCGTATGTTTTTCCGTCTCACTTTTACTATCGGAAGCGGCTATTTTTCCCTATTTTTCCATGAGCCAGGCAATTGAAACGCATTTCGGGAAATTCTTTATATATCGTTCTACAATATTTAACTTAATCTAAATATCAAAACTTATATTTTACATAATTACGGCTAGACGAACATAAAAGTTAATAGAATTTACATACATTTTCACACAATTTTCTCAATATTTTCCGAACTACTTATTTTATTCAACTAATTTTTCTTGTATTTATTAGATAACGAACTACTTTAATAAAATAACTGCTTTTTACCTCTTAGGGAGCCACAGATTTATCACAATTCACTTTTTAAAGTCTGTTTGTAAAAACACTGATTTTGCACTGAGTTTATATCTCACATTTCACTGTTACGAGTTTGTATCCACTCCCTATGTGTATCTCGGGTGCGAGGCCGCTGTCCTCAACAGTATTACTCGAATACTAGCTGCAGTTTAACGTGTTAATTATAGGTGATTTGGAAGCAACTTCCCATTTTTTTTTCTATCGAGAAAATTGTATGCTATCGTGTTTTGAGTAACATAGTCACTAGTTTTAGTCCTGAAGTTTGCTGTATCTTAATTTAACATTCTGTTTTTCATTAATATTGATATTGCAGACGATTATGTAAAGCAATTTGGCCTAGAGCGGGCTCTTAAGCGCAACGTAGTTGCGGACGTCAGCTATTTCAAACATAAATTGTATAATGAATGCAGAATCTATGCATAATCGTACATCAAGTGCGGTAATAGTAAAAACAGTTAACAACTACGGTACTTAGTTTTTTACTTATTAGAATGACGGTGCAGGTGATCAAATCTCTGATACTTTCGTATGACGGTTCGAAGTCGGTCAAGTGTTATAGCTGTTACTTCTTATAGTTTTCCTTTTATCTTTCTTTGTAAATTTATGACTTGTATTTTACTATTTAGTGTTTGTGTCACTAAAATTGAAGTAAAATGGTTTAAGTGGCATTACTTATCACTATGCGGTGTAAGCGAAACCTAAATCGGACTTTGACCAAATTAGTAAGAAATAAAGAATGTGTAGGTAAACATTAATTGTTCAACGTAACCTAACTGCAAAAACGCCAGCTCTGCAGCGTCATTCTCCTCACGTTTGCAAAAGAGATAGTTTAGATTAATAGTTTACGCTTACAAAAAAACCGAGAGACGGGGTTTGAAATTTTATTGATACCAACATCTCTATGAAGTGCCACGTCTCAGAATTAGACCAAAGTATCTAAGTACCTTCTCAAGATGGGTATCCGCGGATGCATATTTCCAGAAGGTAGGTACTTAGGGCGCATTCGACTCTAAAAGAGTAAAATGTGAAGGAAATATAATCAACGTTTTGTCGAAAATAATGACGTTTATATTGTTAGACAAAGGCAAGACTTTTGGATACGCTAGTCGGCACATCGACTATGAGGTTTTAGTATTTAGGTACTCGTAAACTTTACACGACTACGAGGTTGGTTCTTGTTTTAACACTATTTTCCTTAAATTTACGTCATAAGTAATATATCAACTTCAGGCCTAAAGCCGGAATAAGCATTCTTAGCGAGGGCCGGCTCGAAAGCTCGTTAATTTTATGTCAAAGCTAGCAATGCCAGTTCAATTTACATTCTACAACGGGTCACCTGATGGAAAGCAACTTCCGTCACCCATGGACACTCGCAGCATCAGAAGAGCTGCAGGTGCGTTGCCGGTCTTTTAATAGGGAATAGGGTTATAGGAGAGGGTAGGGATGGGAAGGGAAGGGAATAGGGGAGGGTAGGGAAGGGAATAGGGTAGGGGATTGGGCCTCCGGTAAACTCACTCACTCGGTGAAACACAGCGCTGTTTCACGCCGGTTTTCTGTGAGTCCGTGGTATTCCTCCGGTCGAGCCGGCCCATTCGAAAAGGCCCATTACCCATACCGAGAGTTTACAAACATCAAGGGGGAATGCTCCACCTCATTACCAAAAGTCCCACTTACGACTCTCACACAAAACTGCGAATCCGCATCGCATCGCAAATATTTGCGACAAAATTCATAAAAAATCGGCCAAGTGCAAGTTGGACTCGCGCACGAAGGGTTTCGTACCATTATAGAGCAAAAATATTTTTAAAATTTGTTTTTGTATGGTAGCCCCCTTTAATTAAGTATTTATTTTATTTAAATTTTATTATTAATTATTAAAGTATAAATACAGCTGAGTGTGTTGTGAACATTTCAGGTGCCTATCTGCTGTCATAATAATATTGATACCGAGCAAAAAATGTTTGAAAAATCACGTTTTTTGTATGGGAGCCCCCAAAATATTTATTTTATTTTGTTTTTAGTATTTGTTGTTATAGCGGCAGCAGAAATACATAATCTGTGAAATTTTCAACTTTCTAGCTATTACCGTTCTTGATTTACAGCCTGGAGACAGACAGACAGACGGACGGACAGACAACGAAGCCTTAGTAATAGGGTCCCGTTTTTACACTTTGGGTACGGAATCCTAAAAATGACATTACGATGCGTTGAGATGCGAATTCGTAGTTTTGTGTGGGAGCCCTAGCTCCAGTAGGGTATGTACCCCCACACGAGCACTAGGCCACGGTCGCAGTGCTGACCCGCGTGCCGCAATAGCCGAGGGGGAAAGTGGCCCGGCTGGTCCGCGGTCGACACACTTGTGAGTTTTGCAAGCCCGCTACCTGTCAGCCCGCCTAGCGTGAGATGATATTGATACTAATTGTTATTACTTGTATTAGCCGATGAAGATGACTTTGGAATAGTTGATGTATACTATGGTAGCGCTAAGCTTTTGATTACACCCTAATTACTACATAAGGTGTGCAAAAGTTGCGTGTCAGATATAGACTAATAAAGATTAAAGCAGACCTTGAATCTGTATTGGCAAGAATAATCAAAAAATATTCAATTAAATTAATGTTGGTAAAGACAAAACGAGACTTTTAAAGACATTAGACAATACAAATGCCTGAAATCTATGAATACACTGCAGTGGCTACGTTTCTACGTTTCTACCTAAAATAATAGTACTTTTCAGGTTTAAATACCATTATTTTAAAAACAAGACTGATATAATCTTGATAAATATAAAATGCTGTTAAAATAATATTATATACTCAATAATATTTTCTTAACAATAACTGGAAACAAACAGCTCTAAGCGGCTTTCCGCTTGCCTTAGCGATATTTGTCCAATGCGATGTTTTAAATAAATAAGGAAAAGCGCAAACATTACTTAAGAGCCCGGGTAACCCTCGAAATTCTCATACATACGTAGTACCAAAATCATTTTGTCATACGAAAATATTTAACATGTTTGATTTATTTTTCAGCATACAATAGTAATTACCTAGGTTCCTGAACAAAAATTAACTTCAAAATATTTAAACACTAAAAAAATTTTTTTTGTGTAAAATTTTTTTTTACTAAATTTACTACTAAATATTTAAACACTAAAAAATAGAGT
Organism: Lysandra bellargus; assembly: GCA_905333045.1. Lineage (NCBI taxonomy): Eukaryota > Metazoa > Arthropoda > Insecta > Lepidoptera > Lycaenidae > Lysandra > Lysandra bellargus. The sequence continues at coordinate 9,301,874 of HG995339.1, read as the reverse complement.
TTAACACTAAAAAATATATAAAAAAATAGTAAATATACTACAAAATATTTCAACTCCAAAAAATATTTTTTAGTATTAAAATATTTTGTAGTAAATTTACTAATTATTTATAAATTTTTTAGTGTTTTACTCTATTTTTTAGTGTTTAAATATTTAGTAGTAAATTTAGTAAAAAAAATTTATACACAAAAAAATTTTTTTTAGTGTTTAAATATTTTGAAGTTAATTTTTGTTCAGGAACCTAGGTAATTACTATTTTATGCTGAAAAATAACTCAAACATGTTAAATATTTTCGTATGACAAAATGATTTTGGTATTACGTATGTATGAGAATTTCGAGGGTTACCCGGGCTCTTAAAGCCTCGCAGTGACCCGCTTGCGAGCAAATTTTTTGCCAGCGAGTAATTCGGTGAACAGTTTGCCGTTTAGCAAATAAAAATATTATTACAGTACTTTTTATGCTCTTTGTGATCCATAAGAGTTAAAGCCGTGTAAACTATCAGACCGAATAAGAAACAGCTCTCTGCGCTCCAAAACAGGTATAACAGATATTGGTATTAAGGCTGCCTAATACTAGCCGAATGCATCCTGACCGCTGGCTCAGCCGTAGGATAGCATAGGCTCATGTAAAAAAAACCTTTTTTTAAATATCATAATTTCAACTTGTTTCCGTCCTTTGTGTCAAAATGTTTTCGTTTTCGCTTCGTTATAGAATCGCCTATGAAAATGTATGGAATTGACATAAGCGTTCGTTAATATGACGTTGACGTTCAACTCGTCTTATGTCAATTCCATACATTTTGATCGGCGATTCTATAACGAAGCGAAAACGAAAAAGTTTCGGCTAAATGGCCAGGTCGAATTCTAAAAGAAACATCACAGTCTATGCATAAAAATATTTTACATATTTTTAATTTTTATTTATTTATCCCAGCTATTCGCCCAACCGATCTAAGTAATTTTAATTGTGTCAATAATTTTCCATAATTTTCCGGATATCAATGGTACAGTTATATTATACTGATGAATATGCCAGGTTATGGTTTATATAACGTTTTTTAAACTATTTTAAGTGGGAAATTAATCAAAAATCATGAATTCGAGAGAGTCGCTATTACAATGAACTGCTTCTCTTTGACGTGATGTCCATAATTTACCAAAATTTCAGGACATTTTCCTGTCTATACACTCGTAGATTGATAAACGCCCACAACTGGCCAAATGCCCGGGCAACACCTGATAGCTGGTGCTATATGGCCGGAGGCGCACGTATCGCAACGCGTTACATACGAGACGAGGAAGCTGTGATTGTGCAACCCGCGTGTTACACCACAGACAAACTGGTGCTGTGCGGTGATGGTGCGGTGTCACCATGACAACGCGACACTGTGACACTGCAACGCCATGCGATGCCTCATGCCGCTGACAGTGTGAGATCGTGGGTAAGTTCTTAAATATAGCTCAGTTTACTGGCTAATGCTCATGATTTATATATAATATGATTTCGTGACCAATTGCACATCAGGGAGGTGCAACGAAGCGCAAACGAAAACATTTTGGCATGTTTTCGTTTTCGCTTCGTTATAGAATCGCCGATGAAAATGTATGGAATTGACATAAGCGTTCGTTAATATGACGTTGACGTTCGACTCGTCTTATGTCAATTCCATACATTTGATCGGCGATTCTATAACGAAGCGAAAACGAAGAAGTTTCGGCTAAATGGCCAGTACATTAAGAAGTAGAATACACAGACTTTTTGGTCAGTACGCTGGGTTCTTCGGAACCTAAGCTGTCTAATGCTGCGACTCAGAGTTGAAACACCTCAGAGCTTGAGGTCCAACGATGAAGGACCTCAGTGCAGCGACACCACGATCTTGAAGCCGACGACGGAAACTAAAGCTATTAATGGGCATACAATCAAGCTTATCACAATATGAAGTGCTCTTTTTAGTCACAATAGATCCTCATGGGTCAGTGACGTCAGGGCTATAGCGACCTGCCTTCTTTAAAAAAAATATGAAGTGCTACGGACTTCACAGTCACAGTAGCAGACTGAGGCACCTGCAATTACAGTCATTAGTCATTGTACCGTCAAGTGCTGCCTATGGTGTACAATACCCGGCAATAAATATTGCGCATAGACCTTTGGAAAGAGACATTCGGCTAATTTCGGTTTCATAGAGCGTTATCTTTGTAGCACACACCTATTTGGCATTATGTCAGTCGTTGTTCAAATTCAATAGAGTGCAGTCGCATCCAGTTCAAAATATATATCTAGAGTTGTTAACACCCCTAAATTTGCTACAGCTGTAATTTTCCAAAAGAATTTTAAATACGTAAACATAATTTGAACACCCTTTTTTATTTTATTTTACCCGAATATAAAGCCATAACTTATAGAAAATTTGGTGTATTTTATACAAATAATAATAAAATTGTCAAAAGAAGCAAACCTTAATTGTTTTAACAGCTCCTAATATATACCGGACTTTTTGTATTTCGTGCGTAAGAGATAACGCTCTACAAAACCGAAATTAGCCGACTGTCACTTTCCAAAGGTCGATGTGCAATATTTATTGCCGGGTACTGTATGTATTTTTTTCATGAGATAGTGAGCAAAATACATAAGTATAAATAAGTACAAATATATAAGTAATTTCTAGTTTCTGCGTATATTGGATGAAATTGCATGATATTAAATGTAAGTACGAAGGAGTTTAACACTGAATAGCAATATAGAGTTTATTACAAAGTAATTAATTTGGATCTAAATGTACGAAGATAATTTATTATTATGGTTATTAATACACACTAGCTATTTGACCGAGCTTTGCTCGGTATTCGATAAAAAACGAATAAAACAAAATTTTCTAAAAATGATTCCTAGCTAGATCGATTTATCGCCCCCGAAACCCCCTATATACTAAATTCCGAGATTCCAATTATATATACATATGTATACAAGAATTGCTCGCTTAAAGATATAAGATTAATAGTTAATACACAATATTAATACATCCATACTTAATATTATAAATGCGAAAGTGTGTCTGTCTGTCTGTCTGTTACCTCTTCACGCTCTAACCGCTCAACCGATTTTGCTGAAATTTGGCATGAAGATACTTTGAGTCCCGGGAAAGGACATAGGATACTTTTTATCCCGAAAAAATGTACGGTTCCCGCGCGATAAACGAGTTTTGACGCAACGGAGTTGCCGGCGTCATCTAGTTAATACACTACATTTACTTTATTTTATTTTGTTTAAATTTAGACCGAACTAATTAATTCAAACTCAGTATAACCGCATTCTTAGTAAACTTTTTTATCAAAAACGACGCAATTGCACCAAGCCGTCTCTAACAAATCATCATAGCTAACGGATTCCCCTTCCAATGCTACCAGCTGGTTTTTACAATTATTATGTGTTCGATGACGACTATAACGTTACGCGTGTGAGTTCATGGTGTTTATTGATTTGATACTTCCAATGAAGAGGGTCAGACAAGTCTACACGGTGTAATTGTAGTATTGGTTTTGGTCGGAGCGATGGCCATTACGATTGAACATTAAAGGCTATTGTATGGCTATTTTAAAATCTTCTTTTGATAATCTGAGCAAAGTAACTTGCCCGTGTAGTAATATCAGGCTTTGTGTTTCATAAATAGGTACGAGAATGGAAAGAAATAACCATGGGCGTAGCCAGGATTCTGTATAGGGGGGCTTTTGGACGGGATTGAAGGTGGGGTAAAAATATGAGCGAGCGAACTGGGATTGAATGCCTCCCCCTCACCCCGCAACTCTCTCCGCTCCACGTTTAGGTATGAAACTCGTGAGCATTAGCGACCGATCGCTAGGTAGGCTAGGTAGTGGGGGGGGGGGGGGGGGGGGTTGGTGCAGCACCAGGATTAACATTAGCCCAGACCGGTGCAAGTGGCCTTAGTGACATAAAAATACAACTAGGTTATCGTATTTTGTATGTCAGTTAAATACTTATAATAATTAATTAGTAAGATTTATAAAATAAAATGGCTACGAGGGTGTGGTAGCCCGTCAAAGCCGTTTGGGGTAGTTTACGCCGGCCAAGGTCGCGTCGACGAAAGTCGGTGTAAAATGCATAATATTACAACACGGCTAACCTCGTTATGGCCGCTGGCGAGAGAACACGCGAGCCAGGTTTAGTAATCAAAACAAACCAGCCCCGATCGGATATGTCAAACGCTCTCGTAACATTTACACACCTCGCTCATAATACTCAGCGGGGAAATACTGGGATGTGTTAACGCTAATAGCATATATTTTGGTTATATTCCCTGTAATAATATGAGGCGCTGTATCGTAATACATTTGTTTCTAGCTATATAAGGCATGCACATATTTAATAATCACATTTTGAAAGTTATTCATTAACATACTAACGATAAAAGCCTTCTTATTGTTAGGAATTATTTAAGCAAATAAGTAAAGCGATCTTTGCATGTTAATTGTCGGCCACATTTTGAGTGTTACAATCTCATATTTACGAAAAGGCCTCCTAATTAATAAGAATTAGTTAAGCAAATAAAACAAATACATACCAAAACAAATCCGTCCCTTCGAGATCCAACTCGTAGCTGCAACAAAAGAAAAATCATCAAAACATCCGTTTGGCCTCGTGCTTTGTCACCCGAAACCCGGGTACCTCTCAAATTGCAGGTTGCGGGTATGAAAACACATTTTTTATCATCTTTGAAGTATGTTATAAAGTGGACAGTAGTCACCCGGAGTGTCCGTGGTATTTACTTGCATTTCAATTGACTGCAGGAAATGTGTTAATACAACACGTGACCGAAAGCTCACTTGACCGCCTCACGTTTTCATGTTTATTTCGTTATATCGACAATTTCTTATTGCTAAATATGTTACTAAATATTTTTATATGACTCATTAAATGTAAAAAATGTACTTGAATTATTTTTCTACCTGAGAATAATTATTTTATTGACACTCAAGTTAGTTATATACCTAACAACGCGTTTTTGCAAATAAACTAGTTTATTTAAAAGTTGTAATCCCACCAAAAACATAAATTTAAAAATGGAGAGCCAAGTTCCATACAAACATTATTCTTGTCTATGGACTTCGCCGTAAAAAGGATGGAGATCTAAATGAGTGCCAAGTTCCATGGAAAATCGAAATATGTATGTATAGGAACCAAATAACATTATGACCAAATAATAGAGTCTATTTCTTTGCTTTATTGAATATCTATAACAATAATTGATGTTATTTAAATAATGTGAGATCTTAAAGTAGATTAGATCTAACTTGGCCAGTTTTCATTACATCGGTCATTTCATAAAGTTATTGAACATTTTAATTCTGATAAAAACTACTCAAGTCAAATTTAATCTAGTTTAAGATCTCACATTATTTAAATAACATAAATTATTGTTATAGATATTCGATAAAGCAAAGAAATAGACTCTATTATTTGGTCATAATGTTATTTGGTTCCTATACATACATATTTCGATTTTCCATGGAACTTGGCACTCATTTAGATCTCCATCCTTTTTACGGCGAAGTCCATAGACAAGAATAATGTTTGCATGGAACTTGGCTCTCCATTTTTACATTTATGTTTTTGGTGGGATATCATAACTTATTGTAAAGAAAACTTGCCGAGCAAGGGTAGACACGTTAATTTTCCCAGTTCAAACATACATAATATTCGACTATATTCAATCGCAACCTTAAGGGGTTGTTTCACCACTTCCCGACAAGTGTCCGATATGCTATCCGCAAGTTATCTGGCAGATACTTCTTCTGTCAGATAAGTTGTCGATAGCCTATCTGAAACTTATCAAAAACTGGGGAAACAGCCTCTAAGCCTTATTGAGTATCAGACGAATAAAACAAAGAAAATCCAAGCGAATGGAAAAAGCAGCTACCATCAGGAGGCATTGGAATAATACGGTATAACACAAGTATATTTCCAATCATTAACTATTATAGGGTACAACTTATTGTGCGAAAGTAAAGGAGCTATTATTATAGCTCTCTAACAGATAGACATACAGATGGACGGACGGACGGACAGACGGACAGACGTATTAAAAGAATTCTATGTCTATTCCCGGGACTCAAATTATATCTCCATATTTTTAAGAACAATCGGTACAAGCAGTTTGGGCGTGAAAAGGTAACAGACAGACAGACACACTTCATAAAGTCACCTTCTATTCATTTCTTAAAGTTTTTCACTTCACAAATAAATATTTACGGGGAGCTCCCATACAATAACGTGATTTTTTGGCCTTTTTTGCTCAAAATCAATAATGGCAGCCGGTAGGTACTTGAAATATTCACAAAATCTTTAGTTGTATTTTTAATTTTATAATATATAATAAAAGTAAAATAAAATAAATATTTAAGGGGGGTCTCCATACCAAAAACACAAATGTTGCCTAGTTTCGCTTTGTCCAACTCGCATTTGCCCGATTTTTTTTTGTTTTCTGATTTTTTCTTACGCTTGCACACAATCATCGAGCTGGATTCCAAATTTCAGCCTTCTAGGTCATCTGGAAGTGGGTTAGAATTTTGATCGGTCAGTCAGTCAGTGATAAAAATGTAGATTTTCGGGTGTTCTTAATAACCGTTTGAGCTGTGCTCATGAAATTCAGAGAATATATTTATCTCGCAAGTCTAATTACATGAGCCAAATTTGAAACGTTTATGTGAAATAGTTTCTGAATTTTGACCCCCTCATAATTATTATGAGGGGGTCAAATGTAGATTCAAAATATGGTTCGTGTAACATTACACACGGTGCGGCTCGCTTCGCTGGAACTCGGCTTGACACGCTACCGCGTGTCTAGATAAGTACTCAGTGTAACAAATTCAATACTATAAATGATAGTCAAACAAACGGTACTCTTAAACTGAAGACGCGAGGCCTCTTCGACCACGTCGTATCTAAGGGTTAAGGGTTACTACGGCTAGATCGCCATCGATCATCTGGTCGTGGACATCGCCTTGGGATTTTGTCGTAATTGTTATATAAGTGTATGAGAATGCAAGGCCTAGGTCGCCGGCGACGTAACTCGGTTTCGACTTTTTGGGTCACGGCGGTCTTGTATTTAGAGGATAGCACACGGCTGCACTTCCACCGTCCTAGCCATGTTTCGTCAGCAGCCCAGCGACCTCTTGTACACTAACCAGTCTTGGAGATCTTACGGTATTTCCATTTTCTAACGACAATTTGCCGTTTTCTAAAATTATGTTATATTGACGGTAGCTTCTTGTTGATTTCTTTGTTATTAACTTTTTAGTGGAAAATGTATTGTATCATTTGGAAAAATAAATCGATTTCCGAGTTCATTCTCTTTCAATTTGGTCTCATACCTTTCGAGAGACCTGAGATGAAATAAATAATATAATGAAAACCGTAAGACGATTTTCAGCAAGATGATTTTGAACTACAAGGACTGAAATCTCATGAATGAACTCATCAATGAAATGACGAACGAAGAGTAGCGTAAGTGTGTTTCGACGTAGACAATTACATTGTTTCTCACAGAGTAGGTATGATCTATAACCGAACTGACCTGACAAAACATATTTTTAAAAGTAGCTGCTTCCCACACCTACCCGTTGCACATTGTATATCTATAGGTCCAGCCGTTTCAGGAAATTCCGGAAAACACATTTTATTTATTACTAAATGATGCCCGCAACTCTGTTGCGCCAAAATTCGTTTATCGCACGGGAACCGTTCATTTTCCGGGATAAAAAGTATCCTATGTCCTTTCCCGGGACTCAAAGTATCTCCATGCCAAATTTGAGCAAAATCGGTTCAGCGCTTTAGACGTAAAGAGGTAACAGACAGACAGGCAGACAGACACACTTTCGTATTTATAATATTAAGTATGGATGTTTTATCTCTGTAGACTGTAATTAAGTATCATCAAATGTATTATACGCTCGAATAATTATTGTTTCGGCGGTATTTCCTAATTCTCAGGATAATGATTAACATGACATAACAAATGGTCGAGCTGGATTTATAAACAAACAAGTCTCATTGACCTTTGCGAATGTTACCAAAATAAAAACTTCCAAAAAGTTCTAGCACTTCAACTGAGGCAGGTTTCAATAAGCTCCGGATACGCTTAACCTCGACTAAAATAAGTTCAATCACAAATAAATAATTAATTCGGTTAAAAATAAACTGTCACTTGCTACAGGAATTAAAGACTAAAAACCTTTGGTTCCACTAGATGGTCTTTCTGAGCTTTTTAGATCAATCTACTGAGGTTCTAGAAGTAATTTCCGGTTTAAAAACCACTTGATAACCCGTAAATATTTTTTAAATAATTTAACAACATTATTTTATCTGTAGTTAAAGAAAATGAAGAGTAAACTAATACTATAAACACACATTTTATTGTTTGTTGATAAGATTTTTAGATTCTTATAAATTTTGGAACAGCTAACACAATAGGGCACATTGAAGATTGATTTATTTGAATAAAATTGTACGATATCAACTAAACAGTCGCGTACAAGTCTCGGCAGTAATTTATCCATGATATTATGATAAAGACTAACAACTTTTCATGAAATTAGTATTTTCAACATCAATAGCATCATAACGAGTCTATAATGGCCGGGTTGCAACAGCCTGCCCCCGGGTAGAGTACGTCGGAGGGGCACAAGGTCCGTTTTTGTTGTGCATACAATCTAGGTTCCGTTTTTAGTTATTTAAGACTAGTTAGCGTTCTTGGCCTCCTTTGCAACACGCGAACGTAACTTTTGATGTGGCAGATAGGGTTTGTCGACAGGTATATCGACCGATTGGAAGTAAACAACTCGTTTTGCCGAAATATACGTGAATGGAAATGTACCCGTGGACCGAGGAAAAAAGTCGAATAAATTACGACACATTTTTGCCAAAAAATCTTCGTGACACCCGATAATTCGCATTAAAAATATTATCATAATGTATAATTAATCGTATGTCCGTTTTAATCTTCTATTATTTCATATAGCGGATGATTTAGCGTTTAGTTATAAATAGAAGATTCATTATTACATTGTGTAAAAAGTATTGATCAACCGATACTAAAGTTGACATGAAAGTTATGGTCATAATATTTCAAGACGGGGAAAAAAATAATGTGGTATTCCGCAAATTTTTCGCTGTCGAAGCGCTACTATGGACTCATTATATGGACCGTTCAAACTTTTTAAGGAAATTTTTATACCGACGCGACGGCATAAGGATCTGTTTCTTAAAAGCCCCGAGGTAGAATATCACCGACTCTATATTCAGACAAGAGTCAATACTAATGTTGATATAATTCTCTCGTGACTGCCTCCTCCGATCGTCGCGCATCCGACGATCGAGATCTCAAGGTACTTTTAATTATTATTGCGGCACTAACTTTTATTTAAATCTTGTTAAATACGTATTTATATTGATATCTTGCTTTGTATAGTTATGTAATAGCCTGCAATTATACGCACTTAGCAGTGGCGAAGGCTGGTGTAGAGGAAAGCCCTACCTTGTATAATATGAATGGGGGTCAGAATCAGAATCAAACATCTGAAATCATTTATTTGCTACAATAAGGTACGGTATGATGTTACAATCAGGATAGTATTAGATTTAGATTTCTCCAAAATGTCGGAGGTAAGTGAAGTCGATTTGTATGAATCTTACGATACATTGTATGAGATAATAATAAATCAGTGCTTGCAATACTTTGACGACCTCTGTGGCTCAATCGTGTGTGGCAGCTCAAGCCGGGGGTGGCGGGTTAGAATTGCGCCGACGGAACAAAAAGTTTTCTATATTCCTGGGTCATGGATGTGTATTAACTATTAAATATGTGTATGATATAATAAAAATCTTAAATATATGTATAGTATAAAATTATTAAATATAATTATATTTTTGTTGTCTGGTACCTGTAACACAATTGGTCCTTCAGGTACTTAGCACGGGGCAGACTGACGTGGTGTGAAGCGTCCATAGATATTATTATTAATAATAATGATAATATCGAGAGCATAATTTTTCTATGTTTGGTCATAAAAAAATAATATGATTTTGAATATTTCTTTGTTTGCGCTTTTTATGCTAGGCTAAGTCCTAAGCTCTGATCAAAGATGTCAGTTGTAGCTTAACAATAACAAGTTAAGGATTGCACAAACCTACGCGACCAAAGCAACTGCGAAGCGGTAGCGTCTACCGCGCGGCGGACGCTGCCCATGTAATCTTATGGCGCTGTGCACACCTGCACGACCGCGATGCGGGATGTTCGCGTCGGCAAGCGGAACGTGCGCGTCAAGTTGTCAGACGCGTGTTTTGAAGTGTACATAACTAGACTTCTTTTTTAAAACATTTTTTTTATATTATTTTCTACAACTCTTTAGTTTATGATTTTTTGATTTGTATACGTTTTGATAGATTGTGTCATGATATTAACGTTTGACGGTTCGCACCGTAGTCGCGCTGGTGTGCACGGCCAGTTTCGCGTTGCAGACGCTCCCGTATCTGACGCTTAGGTTTATCTGTCACTGACGCTTAGGTTTGTTTTAAGCTTAAGTCTAGAAGGGTGTAATTGTCGAATGTCCATCTAAATGTCTCTTGGAGTGCAGCCAGACGGTGCAATGTAATATTATAATAATAAATTATAGAATGTGCAATGTACAAACCTATCGGTTGCAACATTGCAAATCAAGGATTATTTCAAAAGTACTTAAATTCTAGTCTAACACAGATATTAATTGCAATTTAGATGTTTCTTAAACATCTAAAGAGGTATTTTGTTTTGTAATAAAAGTATTTTAAGAAGATAAAAACGACTTCAAAATTGTACATAATTAAGCATTAAAATTCCAAAATCTCAAAAGCTACTGAACTGATTTTGATGAACACCTACCTCATTATGTATACTAACATAATACTTTTACATAATGAACAGTATTGTTAAATTATATTATTATGGATAATTATAATTAGGTACCTGTAATTCCTGTATGTGTTCTACGTGAGTAGAGGGTGTAGAAAACAAATATTAATGATTTCATAATTTTTACACTCGATAATTAAGTTACAAATTGTTTCATTTTTAAACATAATAATCATTATATTAGCGACGTTCTGTACTAGCGACAATACGATATCTTAAAAATGTCTCGATAGAAAAAATCACAAAGATGCATCTAATTTTCAAATTTTTCCAATTTATTTTTATAACGGTACGTTCAACTGAGTCAATATTTTAATACATAATGTAAAATTTATTACCGAGGGACTGGACTAGCAGATAAAAAAAAAGTGTACATATCGAGTTATTAAGAAAAAAACTTCGTTGGCGCCGATTCCGCGTCGTTCTTGTTCACCTGGCATGGGAATGACTACGAACATCAGCGCGAATAGAAGCACTGGAATATCAGCGTTCCCCATAGAGTCAATTCGCACCGCAACGCGACACGTAGATATGCACTTCTAAATTTGAATAGATTTGACAGATTTGCAAGACGTCTCACGCAATTGAAATCTGTCAATTCAGTACCAATTTAGAATTAATGCATCTACGCGTCACGGTCTGAATTGACCCTTACCCTTGTCTCACCAAAGAGACATCACTCTTCTCTCTTCTCAAAGGTCCTTGGAAAATCTTGCAATTTTGCTAAGGAACCTTAAGCTATGCGCAGGCTACAAAAAACTTTCAAGTCCCAAATTAATAATACCTCGAAGCATTAGCAACGGAAAAGCACTGCGTCATGCGTGCGTCAGGACTTTTGGACTTTTATTTGCCTTTTATCTGTTTGGGTCCTGTTTATTGCATTAATTAAAATGTTTTTGCAGGGGACAAGTGGAAAACCACTAGAACTGCCTGCAGCGGTGACGTCATCTCTGCTAATTACCAGGTGAAATCCGATGCCGATGTTTTTGATATCGTTAGGAGCTGTCCGCTAATTCGTCGCGATAACCTACGTCCTACGTCAACCGGCCGTTGCTGTTCGTGGTGTCAAAACACAAAAAAAAAACACTAAAGAGGAAATAAAAATATATTGTGTGTCTGTCTGTTCCTCCTCAAGCCCGAACCGATTTTGCTGAAATTTAGCATGGAGATACCTTGAGTCTCGAGAAAGGACATAGGATACTTTTTATCCCGGAAAAATGTACGATTCCCACGCGATAAACGAATTTGGCGCCACGGGTAGCATCTAGTATTCTATATTAGCTCGTTGCATAACTGCGCTCAAATATTTGTATAAACAGTTTGTGCTCGCTGAAACTACCTTGTCGGGTGTCATCATCATCAATCCGTTGCCGTCGACGCAAAAGTTTATGGAAAAAGCTTCTCCTATGACAATATTATAACAGTTCGGTAAGTATTAATGAGTTTTTGTAATAAACTTTGTTCCTTAAAAACATACTTAATTGTTATAGGTAGAATAATAATATTATATTATGTTAGTAGATATCAATTATTCTGTTTAATTAGCAGAAAGATGTAGCTACTCATATTTCTACATGTGTTATGTTTCATAGAGGAAATCCCTCCTCCTCCAGTCATGTTCCTTAATATGTCTGAGGGTCGTGACCTCCCCCTTCCATGACCTTCCTTCTAATGGTCTTACCATCAGACCTGTTCCTATCCTCGGCCACTCGAAGAGCGTCGTAGACGGTGGACTCAAGTGTGGTGCGGATTAGATCTGACTAACGCATGGGACTGCGACCTCTTGGTCTTTTCCCCTCAATTTTGCCAGTTACCATGAGTTTTTCAAGATTGTCTCTTTTTTTAGAGGAAATAATTGTTTGTTTATTTACAAAGCTCGCTTAAGCTCGAATGGCTCTCGAAAGTTGTGCTAGACTGCAGATTTCGCTAAAATTTGGCAAGCGTACGTGGTTAGTCCTATATCTTTTTTATCTTGGCAACAATGATTTGCGGGATTTCCCCGAAAATTTTCCTTCTTTCACTCTTCATCATCACTGAGAAATGAAATGAAGGGCATCTCATTTTGATGTTTCTCAGTGATGAGGTCAGGTACAGAGCCGACAATCGACATAGATTTCAGACGACTAATATGTACCTACAAGCTTAGCATCTCCGTCGTTACATAACGCACATGGAAGCGAATTTGAACAACAAAATGTCGTAACGCTGACATGACACTCATGTGACCTGGATACAGTCGCTAAAATAGCAAAAAATATAGTTACTATGAGTCCTATACTCCATTTATATTTTAATCTAAATTTAAACAAATTTTAGTACTGCCGGCAAACTGCCGGCTATATAGGCTGCCCCTGTACATATCCCGCCTGCACTGCAGGTCCATGGAGGTCGAGGACGTCGTGGACTACATCCAGAAGAAGACGACACTGCGCCTGAGGGTCGAGCGTCTGCAGCTCGCCACAAAGTTAACTTTAGCTCTTTTGTGGTGAGAGTACCGACGAATCTTCTGTCGACTTTCGAGGCGCCGGAGTTCTGGCCGATGGATGTGGTCTACCGGAGGTTCCGGGGGAGACTCCGGAACGAAGCGTCGAGTCACGTCGCCGGCAACAATTAGTGACAGTGTTAGTTTATAAGTGAATATAAAATATGTATGTTAGTTTTTAGGGTAATTATTATATTATTAATATGTATGTTAGATTTAAGGTATTCGTTATATGGGCCTCCGATGCCCGAAATAAAGATGATTTGATTTGATTTGATATATTACCAATTTGAATGTTTCTAGTCAAACGGTTTCATGCTATTTGACGATGCTATAGCTATAGTCAGGACAATTTTAAGTGGCACCAGCGGTGATTGACCTTGCTAGTCTAGGAGCTATGTAAAAAATACTCGCACTGCATTCTGTTAACTTAAAATTAAAATTGAATTCTTGTAAAGAAACAGACTATTATAGTTTCATCGGAAAAAGTCTTGGTTACGTCTTCGTATGATAATCTCAAACTATTTATGAGTTTGAAGTAATAATATAATATCTGTTCACATCGTGTATGCAAAATTCAATATCGCCCCTAGACTATAAAACATCTGTCACTAATTCATTGTCAATCGCGGTTTGTATAGAAAACGACGAAATATGACAAGTTTTTTGACAGGAAGTCAATGACCGCTACAGACATAATTCCGCGATTTGAGAATAGATATTAATCCTTCAGGCCCCGCGCGAGCACCGGTGATCGCGACAACAATAGAATACAATAGCAATTCCTGGAAATTCCGACTGAAGTAATATATTCAAAATCTAGGTGAGATCGTTTGTTCAAATTATTATTAAGTAAAATTATTAATTGCTATTAAAAGTTGTAAAATGTTAGTTACCCACTTAATCCAGACATGTCTTCAATTATAGTTACATACAATGCGGCCAAACCGCTCGTTATCGCGGACGCTTATTAATCGAACATTTGGTAAGGTAGGTAGGTAGGTTGATGGTCACCAATGAGAATGCAAACCGAACTGTCTGTATCGACCAGCAAAGGTTACTACAACATCCCGTCTTTTCCCTCAACATAATAGCCGTCGGAAGGTGAATTTTCGCTCAAATACTAATAATTGGTTAATAACTACGAACATACAATTTAGCGCGTAATACAAACCTATGATCTGAGCCACGCATAGTATAAAACTTTGTGAGTAATATTATACTACTATTATGAATATAATGATAGTTATCGTTATAAACTAGAAACATTTTTTGTTGTTTTAGAAGACAAATGGCGACGCTTGATTTTCAATTTTGCATGCCTTTTTATTATGTTTCGATGTGAGGCTATCCCATTTTTGGGGTCCGTCTGTCTGTCCGCGGTATTGGTCCGAGACTATATAGGACCTACAAAGCTGTAATTCGGCGTAAAAGTACGTATTAATGATGCCGATAATGTGGTATTTAATATCTTTAAAAAAATTAAGGTACCTCCCCTACACATCAAGCGGGGATGATTTTTTTTCGCATCCAACCCTCCGTGTGGGGTGGACACGAAAAGCGTTGGTTAGGTTTTTTTAAAATATTACGAGTATTCCCAGATCATTTTCGTATTTAGGGATCCATTTCTGAAATATGAAGCTTTAAAGTGGAAAAAATCGTTAGAGTCCAGCCCCTTCTACCACCTAAACTGCTGCTTCTGGAAATGTAAAAAAATTCACGGGGGTAGGAAATTATATATTTAAAAGGAAAATTATCACGGCTAAGAAGACTTCATAAGGTATTGAGTAATAGTCGATCAACTAAAAAAATGTATTCGGAGAAGTATAAACGAACTTTTCGTTCAAATTCCTTTAAACGGTAGTTTAAACGTAACTAAGACGATGTTGTTAGTAGTGTAAAACACGTTGTAAATGTACATTCATTGACCACTAAAAAAATACCAAAAACTAGAAGTACTGCGGAAGTCGGAACCCTATATTGCGCGTGGCCCGGCCGCCCGGCCCGCACTTGGCCGGTTTTACTTATTTATTTATTTCCAAGAAATGACTACAAAAAAGGTCATATAATTTTGTTTCAATTTTGGCATTTAGATTAAACGGAAAAGTTAAAATTTCCTCTGTATCAATAGGATTCCTCAAAACCAGTCTCTAAGCGTCAAAGAACTCTTAAAGAAACTGTCATGCCACTTTAGTCACGGTGACCACAGCTGCGGTAAAAAGTAAGCGACTACGCTTAGGCGTGAACCAATCAGATGCCACAACTGCAAGTGAATAAAATTAACACTACTAGAACTCGCTACAAAAATATACAAGGAATTTGTACTTATTTACTATCAGATCAGTAGCTTAGTAGATATGTTAGAACGAATAGATGCACAAAACAATAATCCCTAAAATCGCTAACCGAGAAGGATTTGGCTAAGTAATCAAAATTAAAAAATTTACCCAATTCGAGTAAAAAGGGGCAAAACTTCAAAATGGGAAGTTACAGTTTTATTCCATTCAACTAGGATAGTTAAAGCTAAGTATATTAATATAATAAGCAGATAGCTTACCCCGCGCCGATAACTCACTTACCTAATTATACCCGTATTCTGTATACATTTATTTCAATTGCAACATTTGGTAGGGTTGCCAATTTGTAATACTTAAATTTAACTTAATTGACAATGCCTTATTCAAATAGAACGATTCAGAACACAAAAAAATTACAGTGGTAAAATTTTATGAAGAGACCGAAATGTTTCTATTAAAATATTTAAATATCAGGTATGTATATTTTTATTGTTAAAAGTATACTTACCTTACGCCGAGGCGGTAAGGGCGGGCGGTAGTTTCCATACATTTTATGCACTATGGCATACATGTTTATGAGTTATGACTAAGTCATGAAAATGTATGATAAATGCGGCTCATGTCAAATCGACGTCATAATATTGTGCGCGTACCGAAAGCAACTAACTTGAAATGTGCAGACACAAAGACATCAGCGGCAGCCCTGGGTAATAAACGAGTTATTTCAAAAGAACGGACACGCACCTAACTCGGCGCGTCTGTTGAAACACCAGTAAGGAAATATACCGGCCGCCGAGCTAACTCTAATATTGTGTTGAATGATCCTATCTGTCCTTGAAGGTCGTTAAAAGTTCTATAGTTGCCAGAATGCGCGCAAATAGCATTCATAGGCCGCGTACGACTTTAATATCATACAGCGAAATTTGAGACAATATTAGGCGCATCTGTATAATGTTTAGGTAGGTATTTGTATATACCTCGCTCAGTCCTCGCCCTTCCAAAGACGCCTAAAAATTATACAGTTTATTCCCATTCCATTTTTCTCAAGAGATTTAAGTTTGTGTGCGATCTACATTATAATATTCTATGTTATATCTAAGTATAATTTATGTTCCTTATAGACAGCTTTCTAAGGTGAAGCTATGAGAAGGTATTTACGAGTTCTATAATTAATAGTTGCGAAATATGACCTTAACACGAGTTCGCTTGGGGGTTATCCTTACATTGGTTGTTGCCCTGAAGGCTCAATGGTATATCCATACTAATATTGTAAATGCGAAAGTGTGTCTGTCTGTCTGTTACCTCTTCACGCCCAAACCGCTGAACCGATTTTGCTGAAATTTGGCATGGAGATACTTTGAGTACCGAGAAAGAACATAGGATAGTTTTTGCCCCGGAAAAATGTATGGTTCCCGCGCGATAAACGAGTTTTGGCGCAACGGAGTTGCGGGCATCATCTAGATATTAATATTATGTTAATTTCAGTGGGATCGATTTATTTATCAAAATATATAAAGTGTAAGCAATTACATTTTCAAATTAACTTTAAATTTGCAAAAACACGTTACTATGATAATTTGATCAGACCATAATTATTATTGTCACGTTTTTATACCAAGACGCCTGAAAAAATAATAATGTAAAAAATTAAAAAAAATTAAAACATGAAACGAGAAAACCGATCACCTGATGGTGAACGGCTTAGGGACACTTTCCGCTTGGTCATTCACTCACTTGTCAACCACGTTATCATGCGTTTATTTCGAGCCGTCCGTTTAGTGTCGAAGCATCTTTCACAATTTTTGACCTTTACGAAATACTGCACTAATGCATTTATATTAGAGAGCATCAGTAGATGATCATAGGTTTCCCCAATACAATTTAAGGAACGTGCTAGCCTACGTGTGACTGTTAGGCACTTCGTATAATTAGCCGAAATTATCTTCCGGTACTTAATTATGGTCAAATCGACCCCCATAGCTGACGACGCGAAGCTCACATAACTGTATATAGTGAGTTATATTAGTGTACATAGCGGTATGACACCGATAGCCAGGGCCCGAGAGCCCCTAGCTAAAGCCGCTCCGGGCAAAGATAAATTTCGCCACCCTTTACATACATAAAAGGTAAGTCATGAGCTAGTTTTGTTAGGGGATGATAAGGGAAACATTTAAGTAAACCACTTAAATATTTCCACTATCCAACCTGAAGTAATAATAATAGCTCCCACACCGGTTTCGGTGACGGTGGCCGGTTTCATTGAAACCAGGCCAACTACGCAGGAGTAATTTTATAGTGCCCAAGTGTATGCGCAGTACACAAGAGCACTCTCTATTCCTTTACTCTTAGAACCCAGTGGGACGGACGACCGAAACGACTGGCGAGAGATCAGGCGCAGGACCGACTTTTTACATGCCCATCCGATGCATAGATCATCTTACTTGTCAGACAATCAGGTGATCAGCCTGCATTGTCCTAACCAAACTTGGAAATAACATGTTTCCAACGCGGGAATCGAACCCACGACCTCCGAGTCAAGAGCCGCGCTCTATACCACTAGACCACGGAGGCGTTAACCTGAAGTAAGTTGGAAGGGTTGGGTGGTGGATGGCTAATGGTTAGGTTTAAAGTCAAATTTGACTCCAGGTCAAAATAGGAACACTGATTTTAGGGACAAACTGACACCTGATTTCCTATGTCCATTTGCTACTTTATCTATTCTACTATAGAAAGTATCAAGGCAAGCCATCCAAAACCTATACGACCTGCAAACCTTCAAGAAGAAAGCGTATTCCCTCTTAAGGGCATTCCTTACGGAGATAACGTAATTTACCGTATTTCAAGACTTATAAACTCATAATTTGAAATCTACAAAGTTATAATAAAAATACAGCAATAATCTCAGTATATCAACATTCCTTTCCCCGTTTGAAATTTTCTATTTTTGTTTATTATACTCATGATATCAGCTTCCAAAGTAAAACCAATTTATTAAAATTCAAGCATACATTCAGCATCTCCTTAGGATTTACAAATTACTTTTAATTGAAACACACGCCAATAGATCGACAATATCACAAACTACATATTCCCCGTTTTAATTTTTTTTAGGACAATTTTGAACTAAGATAAGTAAAAAAATAGGGTTTTGGTGCGATCTTGGCAACGCGGCAAATGTATGGCCCAGGTCGTTTGCTCGGGGGACGGCCTTAAAAGGCCGGCAAAGCACCTGCAGCTCTTCTGATGTTGCGAGTGTCCATGGGCGACGGTAGTTGCTTTCCATCATGTGACCCGTTTGCTCGTTTGCCCCCTTATTTTATATATAAAAAAAAACGTACAGTAAACATTACGGCGATATTATAGTCGCATATCAGGTATACAGATAACATTTTGGCTAATTACCAGTATTAAGTATACCAGATTTCAGCGGTTCCGGTGTCAAGAGTTACAGATAAACTTTTGCATTAATAATAATAATATTATCAGTACATAAAAATGACAAAAGATCAAAACTGCAACGTTTGTAATGCAGAAGAAAGTAAACTATGGATTAGACTTCAACGCGCAATAGAAAAGTATGTGTAGCGCAGAGCGCTACGCTTAGCGCCACCATGTAACACCTCAAACGGCCCATTCACTACCCTGCATTGCAGGCCTGCTGCAGTCCGCCGTGCAGGCCTGCAACACCATTCACTATCTTGCGTGCAGTCCGCCGGCTTATGCAGGATAGTGAATGGTGTTGCAGGCCTGCACGGCGGACTGCAGCAGGCCTGCAATGCATGATAGTGAATGGGCCCTTTAAAGGGTTGATTCAGACCGCAACGCGACGCGTAGATGCATATCTAAATTTATATGGATTTGACAGATCCGCAAAACGTCTCACGCAGTTGAAATCTGTCAAATCCATACTTTATGCCAGAGATCACCAAATGGCGGACCGCGGTCCGCATCCGGACCGCCGACCCATTGTGTGCGGACCACCGACCAAGCATTTTCGAAGGTGAACTTCGTTTATTGCACTAATGCTTGCACCAATTTTACTCCAAACTTGAGACAGATAATAATTAACTAGCTATATGACCGAGCTTCGCTCGGTATTCAAGAAATCAAAAAAACACACATAAAATGACATTTTATGAAAATGATTCCTAGCTAGATCGATTTATCGCCCCCCCCCCCCCCCCCCCCCCCGAAACCCCCTATATACAAAATTTCATGAAAATCGTTGGAGCCGATTCCGAGATTCCAATTATATATTATATATTTATATACAAGAATTGCTCGTTTAAAGAAATAAGATTGGCAACAAAAATTGTCACTTTTCTCATTGATATGTAAATAAATACAGGCTATCTATAGGTAGTGAATTTTGGTAAAAAATTTTTTTTATAAAATGTGTGGACCGCGAAGGTCATTTCATTTCTTAAAATGGACCCCGAGCAAAACTAAATGGTGACCCCTGCTTTATGCCGTGCCGCGCCTCGCCTTGTCGCGTTGCGGTCTGAATTGACCCTAAGATGTAAGGGAGTACCTAATATGGATTTTTATTATAACTACGAAGAGTATTATAACAATTACATGTGTTTGTCAATTCACCAAGCCTCGAACCTTTGTCCTGTAAAAGAACATGCGACAGTTTTCATTGTAGAAAATTATAATTTCCGCAATATGAAATATCTACGCAACAATGTAGCGACATTTACACCCGGTTTCTGAAAGGCTGATCAACACTAAAATTAACTAATCACCTGTTAAATCTCTTGTCAAGTACCAATTGGGTTGCTAGAATCGTGATTAGTTAGTTTAATTTGATCAGCGCGTCAGTCAGTTCAAATTGACTCGAGAATCATATGTCAACCGCCACTTTAGGTTTCCGAAACGCTTGTCAAGCCATGATCATAGATTAAACGTTTGTCAAAAGCTGTGTCAACTAATCGGTAATTGTGGGTGAATTAACTTATGAATTCAATTGATTTTTTATGTAAATCTACATTTTCTCTTTGAACCTACTTTACTATAAGGTTTGTAAATACATTTATTATTAAGTTTTAATAAAACTTCGTAATAAATACGTCGATAATGCAAATAAACTGTTTTATTTGCAATACTCGTTTTATTTTCAAAAAATATATATTATAATAAATTCCATTTCTATAATGAAGAAGAATTTAGGAATCGATAACATCTGAAAAATTGAAAATCAAAATTCTGACAAATGAAAGAAAATAAACAAATCGCATGTCAAATCAAAATGATCACAGATTAGTTAATTTACGTCTGATCAATCTTTCAGAAAACATCAGATTTGAAATTCCCAGAACATTTTTGATAGCAATGACAGTCTGCAATTCCTTCTTTTGACATTTCATTGGCATTTTTGATCATAAACTTAGGTATAAGTTTATGTTTTTGATAGTTAATAGTGAAGTAATGAACGAAAAATAACAAATCGCTAGTCAAATTAAAAATGATTATAGATTAGTTAATTTGCGGCTGATCAAAGTATCAGAAACTCAAATTGATTTGACATCCATGCTAAATTAACAGCAGTGTTAGTTGATCAGTAATTTGACAGGCCTTTCAGAAACCGGGTGTTAGTGTTTGCGTTTTTTATTTAATAATAATTATTTTTTTATAATTTTCACACTAGTAAACTTGATAGGTGTTTAGACACACCTTGAGATATTGTTTACAAAAAATATAGTGTCAAAGGTTTAACGTTTTTTTCTGTATTTCCCCAAACGTTGTCAATTTGTTTGCGTCTCACACCACTATTATGATATTTTTTACGATATCGAAATAACTATCTAATGAAACTTATTATTCGGGACTTAACGCGACTTATTCTAGTAGTAGTGCTACTACATACTTTTTATTACTAAAATAAGTCGCGTTAAGTCCCGAATAATAAGTTTCATAGTGCGGAAGCCCTAGAACAATTTTTTTTGTGATTACTAACAAGCAAAATTTTGGTGAGTAGCTACATTTTGATAAGACAAACAACTTTTTTATTTTCGAAAAATCTTGAAAGTGGTAGCTAACAGAGATAGAAAGGATTTCATACTTTGACTCGATGGTCCTAAAATATGGACTGTTTTATTTGTAGGACAAGGTTACTCTTAAATTATATAACTATTAACCTACAAATATACAAAAAATCAGCTGGTTAGGGTTCCGATTTAGGGTACAGTAGTCAACCAAGTTTTGTTATCAATTATAATGCAACGCGAAAGTTTAAAAGTTCAAACTATCTAATGGTTCAACGGTTCTTTGTATTGCGTGTTACAAAATTAAAAATAAAGTTTTGCCTATAGTTAATCCATACTAATATTATAAATGCGGAAGTGTGTCTGTCTATTTGTCCGTTACCTCTTCACGCCCAAACCACTGAAGTGAACTTTGAGTCCCGGGAAAGAATATATTAATATACTTTTCATCCTTGATAAACGTACGGTTCCCGCGCGATAAGCGAATGTTGGCGTTAGAGTTGCGGGCGTCATCTATAGATTTTTAAAAAAAAAAATTTAATTTTGGTATCGTTGCCCATAAATTCGCTGCGCTGAAATGCGCTTCTTACACGGGAACCTTACATTTTTAAGGAGGATTTTATATCCTTTCCGAGGAACCACTTGATTAAAATCGCTTAAGTGGCTTAGGCGCGAATAAGTACAGCAAAAAGGCAAACTTGCGTGTACATATTAGGTTAGATTTTTTTTCACAAATAGGTACATTATATTTTTACACTTTGAAAATAAAAATATAGATACCTATAATGAAGCATTATGTTGTACAGTGTGCAGCAAGCATAAATAAGTGCTAAGGCCTTTTCAGGCGTATAATACAGACTATTCCTAAATGAATAAAAAATTATATATTATTTATTGAGACGAAACTCACATACAATACCTACATATAAAAGTAAAGTTGTATCAGAGAAAATAAAACTAAATTGTACCTAAACATCTAAACGTCCCCTTCAAATACCCATTGGTGCGCTCTATAACATTTCTGGTTTTGCAGTGCCATTTTGTATATCGGTCCTCAGCAGAACCAGCTTCTGCATTCAGCACTGGAGTCATGGCTCTAAAGCATAGCCTGAATCACCTACAAAACAATTAGTATGATAAGCTTTCTTTGTTTCAGATTGCATGAATACAGGATGGAGAAACATAAATTTATGGGTCCTCCTAAACATTAAAATGTACATTATACACAATTAATTGCAAGGAATGATTTGAAACTTTGATTATAAATTTGAAATTTATAATCAAAAACATAATGTAATAAAAGTAATAAAATCATGAAAATGAATATGTCTTAGGTATATTAAATTATTTATAAGAAAACTTTTTAATTGTGTTACTTTCATGATCATTCTGTGTATTTATAATATAATTTACTTGTTTCAGACAACAAGATAACAGACTACATGGGAAAAAAAACCCCTAAGAGACCCAAGCATTGGTGAAATAGTTTAATTCAATGATTAAATAGAAGTAAAAATTACTAATTTAATGTGTTGTTATTATTTGGAGACTAGTGCATTATGTTAATATCCATAAAGGTATTTTAAATTATTTATTAAGAAACTTTTTTAATAGTGTTACTTTAATGATCATTCTATGTACTTATAATATAATTTACTTGTTTCAGATAACAATATTACAGACGACGAAGAGAGTTTTTGATCCCATGTAGGGAACAAAAACACCTAAGAGACCCAAGTATTGGTGAAATAGTATAATTCAATGATTAAATAGAAGTAAAAATGACTAATTTTAATGTGTTTTTATTAGGTATTTTGGTGAAATACTAAATATATCTAAGCTTAAATGCAGATATAGGTCATCGTATAGATTAGTAACAAATAATAATTATCTTGTGACGGAGAGTAGGGCGGAAATCATTTACTTTGGTGAATTTTTAAATAGTTTAGTTTTGAAATACCCTCAAATTGTACATTAAATATATATTATAGTAGCATCACATTATCATAATCTCCGTTATAATTGTTCATTAAATGTATAAATATTATATTATTTAATACTTCAGTCGGAATTTCCAGGAATTGCTATTGTATTCTATTGTTGTCGCGATCACCGTTGCTCGCGCGGGGCCTGAAGGATTAAATGGTACTTTCGTAACAAACAAGTATAAAAGTATGCAGATTTTTTAATTTGTGAGAATTTGTCTAAATATAAAATAACTTTCGAATACAATAACAAAATATATTGCAATTTAATTTGATATAGGTAAGCTATCGCAAGAATAATTAATAAAATAAGCATGTTTCTTTTAATTGGTCCATAATATGGAATTTTCAAAGAGCGGAAACGCGCTCACGGACACTTCCGATGTTGTCGGGTGATCCAATGTCAATTATTGGCAATGATGATTATCCATTAGGCGATGCATTTGCTCGTTTGACTTTTTTCTAGTATATTAAATTTCTTCCGAATTATTGAAACGGTTCGAACGTATGTAGGCAGTCAGACAGACGCATTTTCGCGTTTATAATATTAGTATGGAAGTGGCTAAGTATCAATAGGCGATGTCTGTGCCAAGCCTTTATGTACAGACGTGTGGCATTGGGAAGATGTTTTTTAACCTTTTTCAATAAAGGAAATAGGTTTGTGGAGTTATTTCGCGAGATTTATCGTATGCCGTAGACGTAGTAAATTGGGCGCGCTGGCGGAATACCAATGACATGAACAGAGCGGTCACCGCAGGTCACTCCGAGCACATGGCCTGATCCATATTAATGGAAAATATCGCCTATAATAATATTTATAGCTTGAAATGCGTGTATATAGTAAATATGGCACATCGGGGAAACAAGCCGCCTGTAGAGTAATTTTGGGGTACATTTTGACATTCTTTTTTATGAAATATGGAGCAAACGAGCAAACGGGTCACCTGATGGAAAGCAACTACTGTCGCCTATGGACACTCGCAACATTAGAAGACTGCAGGAGCGTTGCCGGCCTTTTAAGAGGGAATAGGCTCTCTTCTTGAAGGTTTGCAGGTCGTATTGGTCCGGAAACACTGTTGTGACAGATGGTTCAAGAGTTTTACAGTCCGCGATTTTCATTTAAGGTTTTATATTTGACACACAACGCTCATTGCATGTATAGCATTAGCTATATTATGTCACGTAACTTCAGGGAATACTATTAAGAGCCTTATTAGAAAGTTTAAAAAAATCCTTCTAATATTATACATTGAGGTCAACAGGCTCATTTGAATTCTTTGCCATACAAAGTAGTACTTTTATCTAGGTATTCCTAGAGGAGTGATCCAATCGGAAGTAAAATCTAAAGTCTAGATTTCTCCATGTTCAAGATAAATGGTAACTACTAATTGCTGATTTGTTTTAAAGCAAATAAAGCTCATAATGATTCCAGGTAATATGCCGGATGGAGGCTGGTAATAACCCGTATAATATTAGCTAGGTATATTATTATACGACATAAAACGTGTATAAGTATCCACTTAAGTAATATAATAGAAGAATGTCGCACTTTGACACCGTGCTACGGTATTATAAAAACGCTGTACATAAAATAAGCAACAATAAGCAAAAACTTAATGTCATATAAATCATCCGCCGCCGCGACTGTCGTTTGTCACCGCAAAAAAGCACATTAGAATTTTGACAATTAGTTAAATTGATGGCTGACAGGCGGAAAATAACTTTACAGCATCGTGTGAGTTGTGACGTAGGGGCCGGTGGGCAGATGACTGAAGGAACGCTAAAAACGTACCAGCAGAAGAGCACAACGTATAGCAAGAGCGAAGCCACATCGCTGCGTTGCGTTGCCGTTGCAATGCATAATATGGGGTGGCGTTACTGCGTTGTGACGACGCAACGCAAATTGACATTGTGGCCTCCCGTTGTAACCAACACAAAAATGGTATTTTCTACAGTAGTGGTCGATTTAATTTTAGCTAGGAAGTCTGGTATTTTATTCTCTACATATTGTCAGTATCTTTATTGATGAATCCTGCCTAGACAAACAGATAACAATTTTATAGGACGGTAAAAATCTTGTAGTATATCAGCATAAATTAGTAAAATACTAGAACAAACGCTGAATGACCATTTATGAATCCAAACACTCAGCATTCAAGTCTGCTTGGCATGACAGCATAATATTATTTTCCTATTAGATCTTATAATCTTTTCTACCATCACTTTTAATTAGCCAGATATGACATTGCACATATTCTCTGAAACTCAACGCAATTTCCAGCTAATTGCTCTAATATAATTTTATCACGAGTTTTATAACTAAAATGTTATATTTCATCAAAATGGGCAAAGTTTTTCATTATGCCTTGAAACGTAATTAACATGAATATAAATCTTATCTGTGAAGAAACAAAACCGATTAAAACGTGGATTCGCAGTTGTGAAATTTTTATCTTGATTTTAAATAGCAGATTGTATAGTTAAAAAACTTCGTATTTCGCACGAGGATGACGATGCTTTATTTTTCTAATATAATTATTTTGAATCGATTATTCTAATTGGCATTTACCAAGAATAAATTAAATTTATAGGTATTATAATGTCTATAAATTAAATTTAGTCTCGGTAACTCATTTATTATCATTGTTTATTTTTATTATTGAATTATTTTGAGTAATTGTTTATTCAAATTAGGATTTACTGGGAGTAATAAAAATTACAAATTGAATAAAAATGAGTGGTAGTCGTTGTCTTCTGTATAAATTAATATTATCCCAGTTCTCTATAAAAATAGTATATTTTAAACTTTAAACTATACATGGTTTAGCATTCTAATTACATATTTTTAACTTAATAACATTTTGAAATACTTACATGGTCAGAATGGAATGGAACCCTGTCGAAGTCAATCCAAAATGACAGTTTGCTAATGAAGTAGCGTTAGCAAAAATGTTCTGAATATTAATTTAGAAGTAAATACTTACATAATAATAATTAAAAAGGTAATCGACCGATTCTGCATATTTAAGATATTCATGAAAAAATAATTTAAGCCGATGCAGAAAAGGTTACTGAACTCAAATATGTACCATCAGGAAATTGATTCCTAGGCAGTTGACAGACTAACGTCTTTTGGTCAGATCATGTCATTCAATATTTATAGTGATCTGTCGGCTGGATTTGACGTAACGCGACCAAACTACGTAGGTCCCCCATCTGCATAGGAATCAACTTCTCTTATAGTACATATTTTTAGAATTATTGTTTGTCAGGTCGCTCTTTTTATTTTTACGATTATATCATAGGGTTATTAAGGCCATCTCCCGAGCAAACGACCTTGACCATATATTTGACGCGTTGCCGAGATCGCACAAAAATCCTATTTTTTTTAAACGTATCTTAGTTCAAGATTGACCTAAAAAAATTTAAACGACAAATATTATGTAGTTAATGAAATTGTCTATCTATTGGTGTGTGTTTCAAATAAACATAGTTTCTTTGTAAATACTAGGGAGATACTGAATGTATGCTTGAATTCAAATAAATTGATAATACTTTGGAAGCTTACATATCATGAGTATAATAAACAAAAATAGGAAATTAATAACTATGAAAGGACGTTCATATGCTGAAGATTATTGCTGTATTTTTATTATAATTTTGTAGCTTTAAAAATATTTCACGGTTGTAATCCTTATAATAATATTTAGATAATATTATAGTTTGATATTATACTTATTAAATTACAATGAGGCTTTTGTAGGTTTCAGACAATACGTTTGGTAGTTCTAGCTTAACACTATATGCTGCTGGGTGCAACTTCGTGCAACAAGCAACTTCATGGCCTCAATAAAGATAATATTATTTATATTTTATTAATATTTTATTAATATTTACTTTAGCTAGTCAAATAGTTTTTTACTAGTAACAGAATTGATTTGATTTGGCTAAAAATCTAACACAGCATTAGTGTCAGATATTAATATAGTATCTACTTATGTGACTGAAGATGTTAATTTGTCATACTTACTCACAATAACATGGCGGCTATTCCAAAATCAAACCACAGCTTTACCAAGTTTACCGGAGGCCCAATCACCTACCGTTTTCCTTTCCCTACCATTCCCTATTTCCTTCCCTACCCTCCCCTTTTACCCCTTGAAAGGCCGGCAACGCACCTCTTCTGATGCTGCGAGTGTCCATGGGCGACGGAAGTTGCTTTCCATCAGGTGACCCGTTTGCTCGTTTGCCCCCTTATTGCTTAAAAAAAGCTGGATTTTGGCACTTACTAAATTCTTTCAGTTAAGCTACAGATCAGAATATATACAACTAGCGACCCGCCCTGGCGTCGCACGGGTATAAAATATACAGCCACTGAAAAAATGATTAAAATCGATAGCCTATGATCCTTCACGTGGCCTACTTCATATCTGTGCCAAATAAGTAAGCTCCAGTAGTTCGCGAGATAAGCCCTTTCATATGATTTCCCCCGTTTTTTCCACATTCTCCTATAAGTCTTAGCGTAAAATATACCCTATACCTATAGCCTTCCTCAATAAATGGGCTATCTAACACTGAAAGAATTTTTCAAATCGGACCAGTAGTTCCTGAGATTAGCGCGTTCAAGTTAGCCCTTTCAAATATTTTCCCTGTTTTTTCCACATTTTCCTCTATTTCTTCGCTCCTATTAGTCTTAGCGTGATAAAATATTGCCTATAGCCTTCCTCGATAAATGGGCTATCTAACACTGAAAGAATCATTAAAATCCGTTGCGTAGTTTTAAAGATTAAAGGGAACAAAGGGACATGGGGGAAAAAAAGCGACTTTGTTTTATAATATGTATAGATAGCGCTTAAAATGGCTATCATGTAGTACTACTAATCCTGTAACTTAATTTCTGAATAGTCCGCTATGTCATCTGTGGAACGAACACAATTGCACATTGCTGAGTCGAAGTTCGAGCATTAGCAAATACGATGAACTAAATTCCAAAAATTCACTGACTACGATATTATACAACAGTTTATGCAATCGATAAATATGAAATCTCAGCATGAAAACCCGAGTGCCGTCGGCGCGGCCGGCGCGTGTCGCAACGGACGAGCGCTGAAATATACGACTGTCCAGTGTCCGTCTTGCTTGTTGACTTAGATCGGTGCCCAAATATTTAAACATTATTAATGATAAAATATTTGTTCCACAATTAAATTGATTGCCAATTAATTAAGCTAAATTAATTTTATTTTAGCTTAATTAATTAAAAAGTTTCTCAAAAGTTAATAAGTCTCAAAATTTATTTTTCGCTCATAAACTGAAGTCATAACTAGTGAGAAAAGTAAGTTAACAATGATGTGTAATTTCTAATTACTCGGTTGGGTAGTCACTAAACTTATGCACTGAAATTCGGCAGATGACAAGTGCACTGCCTCCGCGCGAGATCACTTTCGAGCGTCCCACTGCCCCACATCCAGTGAAAGCCTACAGCCGGTGACATAATACTTATAATTAAAATACCTTAATTTTTTCGGCCAAGAACAATCACAGAATCACTGACACAGATCGATCACTACACTCGTGGTCACCGCGGTCGTGGTCGCGCGCGGTACGTCGTGAGCGCGTCGTGGGCGCGTCGTCGTGAGCGCGTTCGTCCGTCGCGGGCTGAGCGGCCCGACTGTATGCTATGACTCCGGCGGCGCGGCGCTGCGGCACTTTTATATCACCACACAATTTGACGTTTGTGATAACCGCGTTGTCGTTCGATCAAATTTTATAGTTAACCATTGTATTGTCTTCGTTGTTTTGTTTCGCTAAATCGCTCTAAGTACGTAGAGCGATGCGATAGCAATTTCTACGGATGAGATAATACAAACATAGGTGGCAATAATTGATTGTGCAACAACAAATTCAATTACACTATATATAGACTTAACAATCTTCAATGATAACATAAAACCACCTAAATAAACATTTGTAAATAAACTTTGATGTATTCAAAAGTTTAATTGACTTTTCAGTCATGAAATGTATAAAGTAGCGCTTGTAAAAGCGCCCAGTATTAGACTTCTACGCGTGTGCGGCTCCTACTAGTCTACGCAGACGGCACCCTATTTTTTTTAATTTTCTTTTCTGCAAAAAAGTAATTCAATGTATCGAATACATGAATTTTATATCAATGAATTTAATTATCTTAAAATATATGATTTTATCTTCGTGGGCCCCATCAATTTTATTCTGCAATATCATTGAACAAATAAATTGTTCAATAATATTTATTGAACAATAATTTATTTGACAGTAAGATTGAAAGGCGGGCGCGTTTAATATTAACCCTAGACGGTCAATAATATTGCACAATATGTGATATTGCACAGTAAAATTGATCGTCTAGGGGCCCGCTTATAATCTACTTATATTAACCCATCAAGCCCCGTACCAGCACCGGTGATCGCGACAACAATAGAATACAATAGCAATTCTTGGAATCCCCGATCGAAGGATTAAAATACTTATAGAAAATTATGATTTAATGCAAACATTAAAATCAAGAGTAAAAACTAAATAGATTTGAAAATTAGATTTTCATAAACATATTTATTATGAGATAATCATGGAAAAATATGGTTCTTGTGCGTATTTCTTATGCACCTACGAAACTTCAAGTTGTTACTATATTATACTGGATTATTTCTACGTAATCCCACGGAAATCGTATAATTTTTCTGCATTGCAAACCTTCTCTGACGCGACTATAAGTCTGTACCAACATTTATTAAAACCATCTTTGACTTCTAAACGACTAGATCTCCGCTAGTCATTGGTATAGGAAAGGAATATTAATTACAATAATTATCGGCGTTTTTGCTTATGTTATTGTTTTTTAGGGTTCCGCACCCAAAGGCTTAAAACGGGACCCTATTACTAAGACTTCGTAGTCTGTCCGTCTATCTGTCTATCTGTCTGTCTCCAGGCTGTATCTTAAAAACTGCTATAGCTAGACTTCTGAATTTTTTGCAGATTGTGTGTTTTGTGCCACTATGCTAAAAATACTAAAAACAAAATTAAATTAATATTTGAAAAGGGGTCTCCCTTATAACAAACGTGATTATTTTTACCTTTTTGCTTCATATCAATAATGGCAACAAGCATTATTAAGGATTTTCACAAAAACCTCAATTATAAGTGTACGTCACGTCTACTTGAATAATTAATAAAAAAAAATTAAAAGAGGGGCTCAGATACAAAACACACATTTTTTGGCCTATTTTTGTTCTATAACGGTACAGAACCCTTCGTGCGTGAGTCCGACACGCACTTGGCCGATTTTATTTATTTTTGTATCGAGCGTTTATAAGCATATTTAAAGGTCGCCGATTAACTACCGTCCCTATAATGGACAAAGATTACATAAATCTTAATATTATCGAAGTAAATTATATCCCACCAAAAACATAAATGTAATTATTATTTTTAACAAAAAATTAAAACCGACTTCCATGGTAAAAACAATAATAACATCCTTATATAAACCAAAAGGTATTAAATTTTAAAAAGGGAAAGGTAAAAAATTTCCGAATTCGGCTACGCCTCATCTATTTCTGTTCTCAATCATTATTTTGAAGTCGGTACCAGATAGCTGAATCTTCAGTTCTCTGACAGAATATCTGAAACTTTTGGAACTGGCACCGACTTCAAAATTATGAAGATTGAGAATATTACAAGGTTTTTGTATGGGGATTGGGGACACAACTTATTTTTTGGCTTTTTTAAAGGATTTTATACCCAAACGCTAAAAACGATACCCCATTACTGAGACTTCGATGTCTGTCCGTCTGTATGTCCGTTCCTCTGTCTGTCTCCAGGTCTCAAGACCCGCTGTAGCCAGAGTTCTAAAGTTTTTACAGATTGTATATTTCTGTTGCCGCTATAACAACATAATATACTGAAAATAAAATGAAATTAATATTTAACGGGGGCTCCCATTACAACAAACGTAATTTTATGATCTTTTTTTGCTCTGAATAATCAATAATGGCAGCCGGTAAACACTTGAAATATTCACAAAATCTTTTACTTCCATAATTCATAATA
Source organism: Lysandra bellargus (assembly GCA_905333045.1). Lineage (NCBI taxonomy): Eukaryota > Metazoa > Arthropoda > Insecta > Lepidoptera > Lycaenidae > Lysandra > Lysandra bellargus. Next base: position 9,270,073 of record HG995339.1, on the reverse strand, counting down.
AAATTAATATCAAATAAATATTATTTTTAAGGGGGCTCCCATTCAAAAAACACAATTTTTACCTACTTTCCCTTGCCGTTTTTTTCCCCTGAGCATTGGGCATTGTCCAAAAAAAATCACATGTCCTTTTTATATTTTTTTTCATTAAAATAGGGTATTTAAGAATATAAATTAAATAATTTTGAAATTCATTGGCTAGTTTTTTCTCAATAAATTTTTAAAGTTTCGCTCTGACGTCATCATCGGCGGCCAATTGACCTCTGCAGTATGTTTTTTTTTTTCCTTTCAATCTTATTTATAATGGCTGGTTCGTCAAATGCAAGTTCTCATTATGTGAAAGCTGATACGAGAAGCTTACCAAAAGTTCTAAACGTAATGTTGGTCGAATTTATTGCTAATTTAACGCCATTGAAGGTCAAACTAAGGTTATACATATTTGTTCAAAAATATAAGTAACTAATGGGTATTTTTTTCGTTTATATACAGAAAAACTATCACTGACCTTATTCCTCGAAATGTTTTTGTAATGAGCAAAATTTAAAAAAAATGGACAATCCCCATTACCGAGGTGGATTTCAAATTTCAGCCTTCTTGGTCATCTGGAAGTGGGTTAGAATTTTGATCTATAGGCCAGTGCAGTTAGTGATAAAAATGTAGATTTTCGGACGGGATTACCTAAATACCGCTTGAGATGTATTTATGAAATGTAGAGCATATATTATTTACCTTGCAAATCTCATTATATGAGCCAAATTTGACACGTTTATGTAAAATGGTTTTTTAATTATAAGGGGGTAAAAAGTGGCTCCAAATGATTCATGTAATATGCTGATCGCAAGCTTTGGTTTACTTAAGCTTGGCTTGATACGCTACCGCGTGTCTAGATAATATTATCATTGTCTTTATTATTAAGTATTATATACTTTAAGCGGAAACCATAGAAATAGCTAATCTGCTAAAATATGCTAGGTATAAATCTGTCTATTGTTTTGTAAATCTCGAACGGGTGAAACTATATTGATCTAAGGGGCGATTTCACCAAAGAAATGGAACGCGTTCAAAGCACTCTGAACCGGCTCAAAACGTATAAACGGGATTATAACATCGAAATGCATTTCACCGGCGTAAACGGAACGCGTTCACAGCAAATCCGAGTTTTATCTTCTGAACGCCCAAAGTCCGAAGTTCAACGTCATATAACCCGTTCAAGCCCTGTCATGGCGGAACGAAAAACATAGACAAAAGAAATGTCAATATGACATGCGTTTGTAAGTTTATGTATTGTTTCTTTCTATTATGAAGTCAAATTAACGTGAAAAGGCTTTATAATACGGAAAACATGTAAAATAATTGCGTGACGTCACGTAAACTTAGATTTAATAATCGCGATCAAAAGAAGGTGAATCCAATCGAAACAAAACGAGATTTACGTCACAGAATGAACGCGTTCAATGGAAACTAAGTTTTATAAAGCTAAGTTTTATGTGTATTTGGTGAAATCCCACCTAAAAGACTAAAGTGGGATTTCACCAATCACACAAAACTTCGTTTTACAAAACTTAGTTCCCATAATATTGAACGCGTTCATGCGGCGACGTAAATCTCGTTCTGTTTCAAATAGATTTCACAAACTTCTTTTGATCGCGATTAATAAATCTAAGTTCACGCGACGTCACGCGATTATTTTACATGTTTTAATAATAATTTTAAAGCGTTATCACGTTAATTTAACAACAAAATACAGATCTTGCAATCTACGAGCGCGCGGCGCCCTTAGTTGTGTGAGTGACCATATCTATACACGCGTACATGGCTCGCTCGCTACTGACTGCTCCGTCAGGTACGCATACTAACGAAAATGTCGATTCACATTTCCAACTACAAATAAAGGCTACGCGCGCTCGTAGATTGCAAGAACTATAGCAAGAAACAATACATAAACTAACCAAACGCATGTGTCAAAACTGTCATCTTGACATTTCTTTTGTCTATGTTTTTCGTTCCGCCATGACACTACACTGACAGGGCTTGAACTGATTTTATGACGAACTTCGGACATTGGGCGTTCAGAAGGTAAAACTCGGATTTGCTATATGAACGCGTTCAGTTTATGTTGGTGAAGTGCAACTCGATGTTATAATCGCGTTTATACGTTTTGAACCGGCTCAGGGTGCTTTGAACGCGTTCCATTTCTTTGGTTAAATCGCCCCTAAGTTGCAATTTATCATAATCATCCTCTTCCTTCTTAAAATGATGCTATTGAATAATATGGTTTACTTCATGTTTTTGAAATAATATTATAATAATTAAAAATTATAACCCTATGTACCGTACATAATATGAATGTCTAGTACATACATGATACAACTCCAAAAGAAAAACTAGGCAATTTCTGTTATTAGTTAGCTATCACTTATCAGATTATCACCAAATGACGTAGGTATGTTATTTGGACGTTCCATATTACGTCTGGCTGGGCTTGACATGGCCCGATCATAATAACGTAGGACTACTAACTTTATATGAGTTTCTCAAATAGTGCATCGTAAGGCGAGACTTGGGGCAGGTTTGCAATAAAAACATATGGTAATTCAGTCCAGTACCAGCGTTAGGCCACAAATGTCAAGAGCATCGTAGTGTTTAGAAACTTAATCAACAAATTGCGGACCGGTCGCGTGGCCACGTGCGTCGCGATTTCGTATACATCTCACGTTTTCCTCTACACGTCGTCTACAGTCTACACTTTTGAACTGGCTGCTCACATTGAATATCTTACCGATTAGCACTATCTTTCTGGCAATTAATAGTTAATTTTAGTAGTCTTTGGTCGTATTTTCCAATTAGCAGTATTTTTGGACGGGGAAAACTCTGATGCGAAGAACTTTGCTGACGACGCTAGGCGTTAAATTGTATGGAAATTAGGAATATGATGCGCTAAAAAAAACAGTATCAGTACACATATATAAGAATTGCTCGTTTAAAAGTTTATTAAGCACAACGAAATTATCGCCAACAAACTGTTGTGCAGTTTGGAGATTTTTTATGTAATAGAAGTAACCATTGTAAGCATTTTTTAAAAAAAGGATTAAAAATATATATATTAAAGCAATAGGACAAAGGTGTGCTGTATTATATTGATTATATTGATAGAAAAATATAATGCATAAAATTTTAATTTTTTAATCGATTATTTAGAAATGCTACTGTATAAAATATAAAATATTAGATATGTATAACATTTATTTTATTTATTGTGTTTTCAAATGTGAGATTCCCAAGACTCATTGAAATTAAATTAATTGCTTTATAAATCTATTTGAATTGATCAAATTTAAAAACAATTTTATTGACTTCAGTCGAGTTTGGTATTAATGTCCCTGTATATTATTATAGAGCACTTGATGATCAACTCGTGTTTCGGATGCCTCTTTCAGGATTATACTTTCATTGGCTCTGAAGATTAAAAGCACTAGTCTTGTCCTCACAGTTATAATAATGTAATTATTAAATGGACTTGTTACCCAACTCCATGTATATTGTATATATTATCGTCAAAATATCAATATTTTTGGTACAAACCATCTTCATTTATACAGCATAAATGTCCAATTCTAATTTTGAGCCTTTACTTTTTGTTAAAAAACTAAATAAATGGTTAAGTTTTTTATGATTAAGTTATTATTCGACCATAAAAATATATGAAGTACTAATTTATATTCAACGGATGAATAAAAATATAATTTATTACATAATATTATGTCTTCTGTATTGTGTTATTTATTAGTATTATTTTTAACACATTTTATTTGCTTTATGTTTGAGGTATCAGAGCGTCTCACATCTCCGCACGTAGCAGACAGCGCGCTAGTCTGGTGCTAGCCCTCAATTTATACTAGAGCAGAGTCGAAGCGCATCGGAGCGAATTATCAAAACTGAACTTAAGAAATTCAACCTTAAGTCCAAAGCATTAACGCACATGTTTAGGCATGGGAGAGCCATGCTTTGGCACGAATGGGCCGGCTCGACCGGAGAAATACCACGTTCTCACAGAAAACCGGCGTGAAACAGCGCTTGCGCTGTGTTTCGGAGAGTGAGTGAGTTTACCGGAGGCCCAATCCCCTACCCTATTCCCTTCCCTACCCTCCCCTATTCCCTTCCCTTCCCATCCCTACCCTTTCCTATTACCCTATTCCCTCTTAAAAGGCCGGCAACGCACCTGCAGCTCTTCTGATGCTGCGAATGTCCATGGGTGACGGAAGTTGCTTTCCATCAGGTGACCCGTTTGCTCGTTTGCCCCTTATTTCATAAAAAAAAAAAAAACTCCGGGACACACATTTTACCACTTTGGAAGAGTGTCTCTCGCAAACTATTCATGTTAGAAAAAAATTATATTAGAAACTTCAATATGATTTTTGAAGACCTATACCCCCACACGCATAGATTAGATGTTTTTTTTTGTTGGTTTAGGTTTACTATTTATGACGTATAAAAAAAACTCTCTTTTCTCAGTTAGATCTCGTTCAAACCAATTTTCGTTGGTAGTTTTTTTTAGTAATGTACATCATACATTTTTTTTAGACTTATCATGCCTCTACTTTAGAAGTTAGGGGGGGGGGGGGATACACACATTTTACCACTTTGGAAGAGTCTCTCTCGCAAACTATTCAGGTTAGGAAAAACCTCAATATTATTTTTGAAGACCTATCCATAGATACCCCACACGCATGGGTTAGATGATTTTTTTTGTTTCAGTTGCACCTATTATGGGGACCCCTAAATTTTTAAAAAAAAATTCCATTTTTGGCCAAAATCTTAATGCGGTTCACAGACTACATATTCTACTTACCAAGTTTAAATAGCATAGCTCTTGTAGTTTTGGAGAAAAGTGGCTGTGACATACGGACGGACAGACAGACTGACATGACGAATCTATAATCCTTGTCTTCTCTCTCGCTCCAAGCACCTCATTCAAAAAGTGCAAAATGCATGCGCAAGATATTGTTGCAATGTGCCTCCCCGCGCCCACGTAACGCCGTACATAAACAGTCTGAGATGGCTTAAGATGGACGGTCGCCGACAGTTACATTTTGCCACATTACTGTTCGGTGTGGTTAAATTAAAAACTCCATCCTACTTGTTTAGTAACCTCCAGTGGGCATGTGACAAGCAGCTGACCCTCACCACCAGGGGTTCGTCGTACCTTTTAGTAACTCCTCTCCATCACTCGTCTGCATTTAGAGGTAGTTTTAGGTACTTGGCGAGTAAGATATGGAATAACCTTTTACCGCCCTTTCGTGCTCTGCATTCCATAAATAATTTTAAGAGTAAACTAAAGGAATTGCTACTGCAGGATCAGCTCTCAATTTGATCCTTCAATCGCGGATTCTTGGAAATCTATTGTTATTCTATTGTTGTCGCGGTCGCCGGTGTCCTTATGGGGGTTGATAGGTTAAATATTATTTTATTTATTTTTTTATATCGCTCTCTGTTATTTATTTTTATCATATTATTGCTTTTACGTCACATAAGTTACCTCATTTTAATCTTTGCATACCATATTTAATTCAAGTTTTTATTTATTTTTAAGTATATACTTACATTTTATTTATTAAATTATTTATGTATGTTTTATTTTATAATTGTTTAAAATATTATAAATAACTTATTTTTTTATATTGCAACACTGTAGCCTTGTGTGGTCTGCTTTGCGCCTGACATTTTGGATCCACAGAATATCAGGGACTGTGGTTTATCCACAGTCGTTTTACCTGAGTGGACTCCATTTCAGTGGCTTGAGCATTACACCTCCTGCCTTCCCATGATACTCTTGCTAACTTATCTTTTTTACCCGTTTGTTACATGTTACCTATTTTTATTTTTTTTTGTTTGTTTGTTGTTAATTCTTAGTTAGGCTAGTTACATTTCATACTGCTTGGTATTTTCATGTCAACTTCATTTTAACTGTGTGTTAACGTTTTATTTTGTAAAGTAGCGTGGTGTAATGCCCAAAGTTTTTGAATAAATGTTTATTATTATTATTATTATTATTATTATTATTATTATTATTATTATTATTATTATTATTATTATTATTATTATTATTATTATTATTATTATTATTATTATTATTATTATTATTATTATTATTATTATTAGGCTTCCATTTTTTGCCATTTGGCTTCGGAAATCGGAACCCTAAAAATGTTCCATGTGTCCATTATCTATGGGCGGCGGCAATCGCTTACCATTAGGTACTGCGTTTGTTCCTCAATTTCCATTACGACAAAGAAAGATTGTGGGAATAATGCTTGGCCGCCACAAAGGAAGATCTTCCGACCGAACGAGGTGGTATGCCCGGTCAGGCCGAAGCCCACGTGATACATTTCAGCTGTCATATATAATATGTCGCAGGGAAAAGAGGATATCAGGGATTTCACGATATCCCTAGGGATATCACGAACTCCCGGTAGGTGCTGAATATTCTTGTTTGTTGCGTCTTCTTACTAAAAATATCTAGTCATTTTATGTCATTTCACTAAACTAAATCTAGTGAAATGTCAGAAACGCGGATACCGCCGAACAAAAATCGAGCCACTCATTTCTCTCGCTCACTCTAGTTCCCACACGTGACACGGGCACTAGTGGGAGTGAAACAAATGCGTTGCTCGAGCTGGCGCGGCTCGTCTAGCCTGAAGACAGACAGACAGACTAACCCTTTGGGTACGGAACCGTAAAAACTAGGATAATCGAAGAGCTGGAGTACCTGTAGTACCTGTGCATGTACAAGAGCCTAACCAAACTAGAAATCGACATGCCACCTTTACAAAAAATATTCAACTTAGTCGGCCGCTTCATTTGACGTCAATTTTTTTTTATTATTATTAAATAAGGGGGCAAACGAGCAAACGGGTCACCTGATGGTAAGCAACTACCGTCACCCATGGACACTCGCAACATCAGAAGAGCTGCAGATGCGTTGCCGGCCTTTTAAGAGGGAATGCGCTCTTTTCTTGGAGGTTTGCAGGTCGTATAGGTCCGGAAATATTGCTGGTGACAGTTCGTTCCAGAGTTTTACAGTGCGCGGCAGAAAGTTACGCGAAAAACGCACTGTGGAAGACTGCCACTCATCAAGGTGATGAGGATGGTATGTTTTTCGCGTGGGACGATAGCGAAAAGTTGCAGGTGGTATGATTCCGAACAATTCCTCAGAGCACTCCCCGTGATACAACCGATAGAGGATGCAGAGTGATGCTACATCTCGGCGTAATTCCAAGGGGTCCAAGCTGTTTGAAACACTATGGCGTCACCAGCAGTATTTCCGGACCTATACGACCTGCAAACCTTCAAGATAAGAGCGTATTCCCTCTTAAAAGGCCGGCAACGCACCTGCAGGAACTTTATTTGTGGCCCGCGTTATGTTAAACCAGTTTGAAATTCACGTCCACCGGCAAAATAATGCAATCTACGTGATAGTCGTGAAATTTTTTCCACTTTTAAATCGTTAATTTTGAAGAATATTATTTTTTTGCCCTAAAAAATTTTTGTTGCGGCCCGCGACACCAAGACAAAAACATGTTTGTGGCCCGCGTGAAAAAAAGGTTGGGGACCACTGATCTAACATCTTACTTGTCAGATTCAGATGTAATAGATGATCCTATCAAAGTACCCGTGTGTATACTAGAGCAAGCGAGAGAAATGCGTGGCTTGATTTTTATTCGGTGGTGTCCGCTTTTCTGACGTTTCACTAGATTTAGTTTAGTGAAATGGCATATCACTAGATATTTTTAGTAAGAAGACGTAACAAACAAGAATATTCGGCATCTACCGGGAGTTCGTGATATCCCTAGGGACATCGTGAAATCCCTGATATCTTCTTTTCCCTGCGACATACCGACATACCGACGCGCTTAGAAAACTTCGATAGCGCGATGCAGGAATGTTAGGCGAATTGACGTGGGTACCGCCACATCACTCCCCCCAAAGACCGGAGGTCGAATCTTGAAGTCTTGTCGCTTGAGTCGCCAGCGCCAGTGAGTTCCAGTGAGTCGGAACTGTTGCAGCCATTGAGATAATATAGACTACGAGAGAGCCTTATATCGGTGTATAAGCGTCAAAAGCGTGTAATATTATGTCCTACTTACTAGGACATAACAAAGGAGTCGGTCTGCATATTTCATGTAATAAAAGTGTTAATAAAGGTTTTTAGTGAACATTTTATGCTAGATAGTGTTGAGTTTTGTGGTTTCGCTAAATAATAAACTATAAGAATGGCCAAAGAATGCCTCAAACACGTGAATTTAACATTAAATACGTAAGTTTTGAACAACGTTTTTTGGACTTTTCAATCGATATTTTTGTAAGCTAAAAAGAGTATTTATAAGTTTAATAATCCTTTATTCGTGCTATATAAGGCATTAGTGCTATAAATATTACATCAATTAATAATTTGTCTACAAAAATGGCATAGCTTTTTACGTGTGTTTACGGATTCTCATTACTTGAACTATAGTTTATCAATATCATGAACTAAATGACTTTCTTTTCTGTATTATAATGTGCTTCGAAATGATCGACAAATAGAAATATTCAAGAAAATAAACACTCACTACCATATGAAAATAAGCACAAAATGGCCACGCGATGACGGGCTAAGATTACATCTATACTTTATTACTTTATCTATGGTTGCAGTGAGTCCCAGTGAGTCGGAACTATAAGCTGCTGCACGGGATCCAGTGAGTCGGATAGCTGCCGTGCGGGGCCGATGCTACGTGCTGACCAGGAGAGATGTGCTCTGCTTGCTGACCGGTCGGTGTAGTGAGAAAACCCGATGATGCCGATGCGAAGTCGCCCAGGCCGCGGTACATGGCTAGTGGACGAGGTACCCGATGAGGCGATGCTGGCTGGCGCGGTGCGAAGGGGCGGGGAGTGATGATGATGAAGGAGGCATGTTCTGTCGAGGGTCTCCAATGTGGGATATATACGTGGAGGCCAAAGGAAGATCTTCCGACCGAACGAGGTGGTATGCCCGGTCAGGCCGAAGCCCACGTGATACATTTCAGCTGTCGTATATATACCGACACGCTTAGAAAACTTCGATAGCGCGATGCAGGAATGTTAGGCGAATTGTGGGTACCGCCACAAGATTATAAACACTTCTGCAGTATTTACGTCTATACAAAACTATATCTAATTAATATTCGTATAAGAAGCAGCTATACAACAAGACATTTTGAAATGTCTTGTTTTTTTGCATTAGCTTGTAACTAGTATCAATTTTTCAATAACCACCTGTGACCGAACAGCAGGGGACTGACGTCAAACAACCAGTTTCAGTGGTGGCATGACCTTTCCGAAGCCGATTTGATATCCCTTGGGTTTCCAAATGCTACGAGGAAATTTAAGAAACCATAATTCGAAATAAAAGTCCTGATGCCAGCTACTTGGGACGCACCAAAACGTAAATCTGGCTTCGACAACTGGCAATCTATATTTTAAGTCTGCATCGTGCGTATGCAAAAATTAATATTATTGACTTTCCTAATGTAATTAATGACAAAGTTAAAAAAACTTTTTTTATACGGGTGCGGACAGACGTACGAAGAGTTACGAGACGTACATTGAAAACGATGAAAATACATATATCCCAATTTTTATACAGGGGATCGCCGTGTACACCTTACCTAATATATAATATATTATACATAATATTATGATAATCAACTTTTCATAATACAAGTTAACTCATTTTAGTTGAAGTGTTTGTGATTGTTTTCTATAGATTTTTTTATAACCAGAATGACCGGTTACTTGGGTCGTTAATCGCTAGCCTGCAACATAACGTAAGATAATGTCTATTAGACATTAGCAAGTGCAGTCTGTTTATTTGGCACAATGCGTTGTTTTGGTAAAAACTAATGAATGTTAATCTTTGACCTAAATTTTTCTCTTTATAGAAATCTAATGTTTGAGGTTATTTTTTTGCTTCTGCGCATCCAACGATGCCGTTAACGTAGCGGATGGTTCTATGCTGCAATTGCGTTGCCTATATGGACGCCGTTAAGGGGGCGACTAACTCTAAATTGTCGATATTTTGTGTAATTGTCGAAATTGATCTGAGCGAAAATTTTCTTGATAGAAAAAAATCACAAAGATGCATCTAATTTTCACGAATTTTTCATATATTACCATAACCGTGCACTAAACTAAGTTAAAATTTTAATACATTGTATAAAATTCTATTATTGAGACACTGAACTGGCGGATTTTTAAAATGTTTTATATTTATCGAGTTATTAAGAAAAAACTAACTTGGCGATGATTCCGCGTCGTCCTTTTTCACCTGGCATATTATGATTTTGAACGAGTTTGAAGAGAGAAGGACGATGTGTGATTTTTTGCGTTAGTCGCTCTCTTAAGACAAATACAAATACAAATATTTATTGTCGTAACTTAATTAACAAAATGTTTTAAAAAGTGGCAGTCCCCCAAACTAGGCGCAGCCTGTGCTATGGGGAAATTATTAACGAATTACAGCAAAAAAATAACAGAAAATTATATTTAAATTTAAATTAACAAAAATTTTCTGGGTATTAGTAAAAATAATAATAATACTTAATAAAATCTTAATACAGCAACAAAAACAAAAATAAAATTCTTAGGTTAAGAGCGTTCCCTACGGAGAATCCGTAATGTACCGTAGAGGCTCATAAACTCACAATTTGAAAGCTACAAAGTTATAACAAAAATACAGCAATAATTTTCAGTATCTTAACATTCCTTCCCACGTTTTAAATTTTCAATTTTCGTTTATTATACTCATGATATCAGCTTCCAAAATAAAGCCAATTTATTAAAATTCAAGCATACATTCAGCATCTCCTTGTATTTACAAATTTCTTATATTTGAAACACACGCCAATAGATCGACAATATCATAAACTACATATTCCCCGTTTTAAATTTTTTAGGTCAATTTTGAAGTAAGATAAGTAAAAAAAAATAGGGTTTTGGTGCGATCTCGTTAACGCGGCAAATGTATGGCCAAGGTCGTTTGCTCGGGGGAAGGCCTTAAGGGCGTTTCTTACGGAGATTCCGTAATTTACCGTATTTCAAGCCTTATAAACTCATAATTTGAAAGCTACAAAATTAAAATAAAAATACAGCAATAATCTTCAGTATTCCTTTCCCCGTTTTAAATTTTCTATTTTTGTTTATTATACTTACGATATCAGCTTCCAAAGTAAAACCAATTTATTAAAATTCAAGCATACATTCAGCATCTCCTTAAGACTTACAAATTACTTTTATTTGAAACACACGCCAATAGATCGACAATATCATAAACTACACATTCCCCGTTTTAAATTTTTTTTTAACATTTTTTTGACAATTTTGAACTAAGATAAGTTAAAAAAATAGGGTTTTGGTGCGATCTCGGCAACGCGGCAAATGTATGGCCAATGTCGTTTGCTCGGGGGACGGCCTTAAATAATTATTATATTTATTATTTAATAGGTAACCATAATGAAGTGTATGAAATTGCGTGTGTAATTGTGTGTGTGTGTGCGTGTGTGTGTGTGTGTGTGAGTGTGAGTATGAAGAGTATGTCTTAATATGATGTATGAGTTATTTGTACACTATTGCTTGTACTCAAATTTTTTGTTTCCATGTATGACTAGGTTAGTATGGATTTAGTTAATATTTTTTAGCCTTTTGTACCAAATACTGCTTTAAATCAAATAAATTTATTAGTTTATTGTAAATGAAGGGATATAAGAATGTTCCGAATCTATAGGCAAAGGATGTGGGTATTCTGAAAAGTCGTCTGCTTAACAATTTGTGTATAAGTATTTTTGGATTTTGTAATGGATTTGTGTACTGATTCAATGACCCTAACATAATATAGTTTTCTAACTCTTAAAACCCTTGTCTCCTCATAAAGTAAGAATTTGTGTACCATCTCACAAAAAATTGCGTACTAAGTTATGAATGCAATTATATTCTTTACATCTGCATTTAGAATAATACTGCATTCAACAACATTTTTTTTGTGGGTTACTACACAAAATATGCTTGACAGACAGATATCTATAAGTGATGACCATATTATGATCATAACTTATCCCACCAAAAAACATTTTCATATAAAAATGCTGCCAAGATGAGAAAATAATAGTTCGTGGTGTCAAAAAGTAGTGAGATATCATGTAGAGCCAAGTTTCAAACCTTACACACTCAGCCCTAAATCTAAAAACCTTAATTTTACACATAAATCGCGGCAAAATACTCGATATAATGTGTCAGCCGCACGAGAAGAATCTAAAAACTCTACACATTAGTCGAAATCGGTGGCCTGGCCATTTTGTTGCGGTTAATATAAAAGTTATTAAGTATAACAGAAGAGTAGTTCAAAGCTAATAGCATGACCAATAACAAAATGGCCAAGCCACCCATTTTGACTAATGTGTAGAGTTTTTAGATTCTTCTCGTGCGACTGACATATTATATCAAGTATTTTGCCGCGATTTATGTGTAAAATTAAGGTTTTTAGATTTAGGGCTGAGTATGTAAGGTTTGAAACTTGGCTCTACATGAGATCTCATTACTTTTTGACACCACAAACTATTATTTTCTCATCTTGGCAGCATTTTTATATGAAAATGTTTTTTGGTGGGATTTCATTTCTTTTTGTAAGTTTTACCACACACGTTTTTATGAAATTAAGGGGCATACGAGCATGTGCACTCGCATTATTAGAAAAGTTGCAAGTGCTTTGCCAGCCTTTAAGAGGGGATCGGTTATATATAAAATTAGGGGACAAATGAGCAAACAGGTCACCTGATGGAAAGTACTAACGTCGCCGAGTTGCCATACTTTCAGAAAAAAAAGGCTTAATTGAGGGAATAGGGAAAAGGGGTATCCCTATTCCCCTGTTCTCTTTCCCTTTTTTATGAAATTAGGGGGCAAACAAGCAGACGGGTCACCTGACGGAAAGCAACTGCCATCGCCCATGGACATTGTAATATTAGAAGAGTTGCAAATGCGTTTCCGGCCTTTTTATGAAGGAATAGGCTAAGGGAATAAGCAGAAGGGAATAGGGATAGGGAATAATGTATTGGTATAGAGTACTGTTGGGCCTCCGCTAAATTCACTCACTAGACGAAACACAGCGCAAGCTCTGTTTCACGCCGGTTTTCTGTGAGTCTGTGGTCTCTCAAGGATAACACGTATTTTTAGGGTTCCGTAACCATAGGGTAAAAACGGGAACCTATTACTAAGACTTCGTTGTATTTCCATCTGTCCGTCTGTCTGTCTGTCTGTCTGTCTGTCTGTCTGTCTGTCTGTCTGTCTGTCTGTCTGTCTGTCTGTCTGTCTGTCTGTCTGTCTGTCTGTCTGTCTGTCTGTCTGTCTGTCTGTCTGTCTGTCTGTCTGTCTGTCTGTCTGTCTGTCTGTCTGTCTGTCTGTCTGTCTGTCTGTCTGTCTGTCTGTCTGTCTGTCTGTCTGTCTGTCTGTCTGTCTGTCTGTCTGTCTGTCTGTCTGTCTGTCTGTCTGTCTGTCTGTCTGTCTGTCTGTCTGTCTGTCTGTCTGTCTGTCTGTCTGTCTGTCTGTCTGTCTGTCTGTCTGTCTGTCTGTCTGTCTGTCTGTCTGTCTGTCTGTCTGTCTGTCTGTCTGTCTGTCTGTCTGTCTGTCTGTCTGTCTGTCTGTCTGTCTGTCTGTCTGTCTGTCTGTCTGTCTGTCTGTCTGTCTGTCTGTCTGTCTGTCTGTCTGTCTGTCTGTCTGTCTGTCTGTCTGTCTGTCTGTCTGTCTGTCTGTCTGTCTGTCTGTCTGTCTGTCTGTCTGTCTGTCTGTCTGTCTGTCTGTCTGTCTGTCTGTCTGTCTGTCTGTCTGTCTGTCTGTCTGTCTGTCTGTCTGTCTGTCTGTCTGTCTGTCTGTCTGTCTGTCTGTCTGTCTGTCTGTCTGTCTGTCTGTCTGTCTGTCTGTCTGTCTGTCTGTCTGTCTGTCTGTCTGTCTGTCTGTCTGTCTGTCTGTCTGTCTGTCTGTCTGTCTGTCTGTCTGTCTGTCTGTCTGTCTGTCTGTCTGTCTGTCTGTCTGTCTGTCTGTCTGTCTGTCTGTCTGTCTGTCTGTCTGTCTGTCTGTCTGTCTGTCTGTCTGTCTGTCTGTCTGTCTGTCTGTCTGTCTGTCTGTCTGTCTGTCTGTCTGTCTGTCTGTCTGTCTGTCTGTCTGTCTGTCTGTCTGTCTGTCTGTCTGTCTGTCTGTCTGTCTGTCTGTCTGTCTGTCTGTCTGTCTGTCTGTCTGTCTGTCTGTCTGTCTGTCTGTCTGTCTGTCTGTCTGTCTGTCTGTCTGTCTGTCTGTCTGTCTGTCTGTCTGTCTGTCTGTCTGTCTGTCTGTCTGTCTGTCTGTCTGTCTGTCTGTCTGTCTGTCTGTCTGTCTGTCTGTCTGTCTGTCTGTCTGTCTGTCTGTCTGTCTGTCTGTCTGTCTGTCTGTCTGTCTGTCTGTCTGTCTGTCTGTCTGTCTGTCTGTCTGTCTGTCTGTCTGTCTGTCTGTCTGTCTGTCTGTCTGTCTGTCTGTCTGTCTGTCTGTCTGTCTGTCTGTCTGTCTGTCTGTCTGTCTGTCTGTCTGTCTGTCTGTCTGTCTGTCTGTCTGTCTGTCTGTCTGTCTGTCTGTCTGTCTGTCTGTCTGTCTGTCTGTCTGTCTGTCTGTCTGTCTGTCTGTCTGTCTGTCTGTCTGTCTGTCTGTCTGTCTGTCTGTCTGTCTGTCTGTCTGTCTGTCTGTCTGTCTGTCTGTCTGTCTGTCTGTCTGTCTGTCTGTCTGTCTGTCTGTCTGTCTGTCTGTCTGTCTGTCTGTCTGTCTGTCTGTCTGTCTGTCTGTCTGTCTGTCTGTCTGTCTGTCTGTCTGTCTGTCTGTCTGTCTGTCTGTCTGTCTGTCTGTCTGTCTGTCTGTCTGTCTGTCTGTCTGTCTGTCTGTCTGTCTGTCTGTCTGTCTGTCTGTCTCCAGTCTGTAACTCAAGAATAATAGCCAGAGAGTTGAAAATTTCACAGATTATGTATATTTGTTGCCGTTGTAACAACAAATACTAAAAATAAAATAAAATTAATATTTAAAGGGGGCTCCCATACAACAAACATGATTTTTTTGGCCTATTTTGCTCTATAACAATAATGGCAACAGGTAGGTACTTGATTTTTTCTCAAAGTCCTTAATAATATGATCCTTTCTCAGACTTCAGGAAGTACCCTAACAGTTTTGATGATAGGTGAATCAGTGCCAAAATTGTGGGTTTTTGGACACCTATAAAATCTAAAGTATAATAGCTACGATATTCAAACTTTGTGCATTTCATTATTTCACTCAAGTCATTATATCCTAAAATTTTCGAGTATCTGGCATTATCCAAACCAAAGTTACGAGGGTTCAAAAATACGATGAAACGTTTCGAGAAAAGGTAGGTACACCCCTTGCGCGCTTCGCTTGGCTCATCTTGGCGGGGGCACTCCCGTGCCCCCAGATAGATATCAATATATCTGTTGTAAGACAGTAGAAGTAAGAAGTTTCTGAGTATGTCAATGAAAACTAGCGGTTAATAGTTGGTTTAACTGTGCTGACTATTAAGAGTTATTTACTACATAATAGTGGCGTCCTTACAACAGCTCTCTTTCTATCAACTTCATTTTCCTCTTACATTTTGAAGACTGTTACTCATATCCGTACCAATAGATACCCACCTATAGGTACGGATATGAGTAACCTATAACGCCTCCGTGGTCTAGTGGTATATAGCGCGGCTCTTGACTCGGAGGTTGTGGGTTCGATTCCCGCTTTAGAATCATGCTATTTCCAAGTTTGGTTAGGACAATGCAGGCTGATCACCTGATTGTCTCACAAGTAAGATGATCGTCGGATGGGCATGTAAAAAGTCGGTCCAGCGCCTGATCTCTCGCTAGTCGTGTCGGTCATCCGTCCCACTGTTTTATGAGAGTAAAGGAATAGGAGCGATCTTGTGTACTGCGCACACACTTGGGCACTATAAAACTACTCCTGCGTAGCTGGCCTGATTTCAATGTAATCGGCCACGGTTACCAAAATCGGTGTGGGAGTTATTATATAGATACCTGTAGTACATAACAGTGGGTAGTGGGTACTGGGTAGGGGCATTTCTGGTTACTATAGGGATACGTAACCCTATAGTAACTAGAATTACCCCTGTTATTTAAAGCAATTTAGGAATAATCTTATATAATTAATAATCCAAACGGTTCATAACCAAGTCAACTAGCTTCCACCACAATAGACACAACAAACGACAGACAATTATTTCTATTCTGCTGCCACAGATAAGGTAAGCTATCTGCAAAATGGCTCTTGTCTCGTAAAAACATCAAACTTAGGAATTTTTAGATTCTGAAAACTAAAAATTTTTTTTAATAATTTTTCCATTTTTGTGTCAAAAACTTAATGCGGTTCACAGACTACATATTCTACTTACCAAGTTTAAATAGTATAGCTCTTATAGTTTTGGAGAAAAGTGGCTGTGACATACGGACGGACAGACAGACAGACATGACGTATCTATAAGGGTTCCATTTTAATAATCCAAACGGTTCATAACCACGCGCACGTCAACTAGCTTCCACCATAATAGACAGAACAAACGACAGACAATTCTTTCTATTCTGCTTCCACACATTAGGTATGGTAGCTGAAATGACTCTTGTCTCGTAAAAACATCAAACTTAGGAATTTTTAAATTCTGAAAACTACTGTAGCGCCTCAACCACAGGCCTCAACCATGTTTGCCGAGGCATAATATAGACTGTTTTCAAACAATTGTTCGTAACTCATAAGCGATGTACGGGCCCGTCCAAACAAACTCCTGAGTGTGTGGGGTAGAAGGTGGGACTCCCAGTTGTTGGAGCATTGGATGCTCCAGGCTCCGTTAGCGCGGATCCCGTCCTTAAAGTAATAGGTACGTCATTTTTGTTTTATCCTTCGATCGCGGATTCTTGGAAATCTATTGTTATTCTATAATTGTTGTCGCGGCCGCCGGTGTCCTTATGGGGACTGATAGGTTAATCTAATTCACATTTTTATTTTACCAACACTAAAATGGATGATAGCCTTAAATAAATAATTTGAATCGAATTTACTTAATTTAATTTGCAAATTCTGAAAGCTTGTTAAGATCTTAATTGCTTTGTAAATCTGAAAGCTTGTAATCTTAATTGCATAAACTTTACAAAAGTCGATGTTTCCACTTAGCTTAACTTATCGAAACTTGATTTAGCTTTTTGCGTCATTAAAATAAAAGTTAAATCGTCTCAAAGCTCGTGACGCAACTCGGCACGAGTTTGGTGTGACGCACGATCGAATATCGTCTCTAAACGGTGTCATTACCATAAAACTATCTGTTACAAACGTATCAGTCGAAGATTATATCAAAATTGCTGTACCACAAAAAATATAATAGACATTTACTCTTAGGGTTCCGTACCCAAAGGGTAAAACGGGACCCTTTTATTAAAATAAAAAATCGTTTTATTTCTGAATAAATTTGAATCAAATGTTTTCAGAACGTTGAGCTACATGTTGCCTACCACCGGTTCGGGAACTAACCCGGCGAGAAGAACCGGCGTAAGAAACTCGCACGGGGCAATTTCTATTAAAAAAATTAAGACTTCGATGTTCGTCTGTCTGTCTCCAGACTGTATCTCAAGAACCGCTATAGCTAGACTTTTGAAATTTTCACAGATTGTGTATACCTGTTGCTACTTTAACAACAAATACTTAAAACAAAATATACTAAATTCAAAGGGGGCTCCCATACAGTGAACGTGATTTTTTTGCCATTTTTTGCTCGATATTAATAATGGAAACAAATTGAAATTTTCACAAAGTCCTTAATTAATTATGTGTAATTACTTGAATAATAATCAATAATAAAATAAAATAAATATTAATATAAATCCCATACAAAAAAGCACAATTTTTTGCTTCTTTTTTTCTACGTACCCTTCCTGCGCTAGTCCTACTCGCACTTGGCCAATTTTACTGTAGGCAATGACTTGGCGATTTGTTAGCTCATTTTTGTACCGATTGGTATAATATTATTAACTAGCTTTTGCCCGCGGCTTCGCTCGCATTAAGAAGTATTATTATATACAATCTTTCATCCCCTTTTTTATCCCCGTAGGGGTAGAATTGATAAAAATCCTTTCTTAGCGGATGCCTACGTCATAATAATATCTACCTGCATGCCAAATTTCAGCCCGATCCATCCAGTGGTATGGGCTGTGCGTTGATAGATCACCATGTCAGTCAGTGACATGTCATGTCATGTCAACAAACCTTTGAGTTTTATATATATATGGTGATACATAACTAATATGGCTTATAAGCCTGTAGTCTGTTATTATTAGTCTATTATAGACTAGCCTATAGTATAATGATTTTGTTTACAGCGCTATTTAAAAAGATTGCAATAAAAAATTTATTTACAAAAAGTTTATTTTACTGCCTGCAAACTTTTAAAAAGAAATTATTGTTTTTGATCTTTTTGAAAAGCATTTAATTATTTAAAAGACTTTTACGGAAACTAAAAATCACGTAAAATTGACGGAATAGTACAAAAATTTCATAAAACTGAGACTTACTCAAAACTGAAAAACTTCTGAGAATCTTTATTTTGTTAAAGTGCATAAATAGATAAGTAATTAATATGTATTTGGGAATTGGGAGCAAATTAAAGGAATATTACGTTTCAGAGGTGTCTTTTTACATTTCTGCCCCGGAGGGAAAAGTAGGTATTTGCAGTTTAAATGGTACTTTAAAATAATTTTGTGTTTTAATCACTTCAGATACGACAACTGAAATTTAATCAAATTACTTTATTTTAATGATTCACAGTAATTTGTTAAGTAATACAACTTCAGAAAATATTTTGACACAAACGAATGTCCCACTCTACCATGAAGTACGTCACACACGATTTTCATGATTTTTAGACCCCTTCTAGTCATACGTGGTCACATATTTTGTGAGACCCCTAGTATGGCTTTTACATCTCAAAATTAAAACCACAAATTGCTGTTCAATTTATTAAACTTAAAATGTGTTGTCACAAAACTTAGAACCCTCTTCCCCTCCATTATCATACCATGTTACACTTCGTCGACCCCCTCCCTCGCCCTTTAGGTGTGACATGCTTTAAGAATGACCCCTCGTCATCGTTCAAAGACCCTCTGATGCCCTAATTACAAGAACGTTGCAATAACAAAGAGATGTCGACACTGCCCATAAAATTATGGCCATTTTAAGCGAATAAACTAAGACGTGCTAATGATAGTTCTAAATTGTTATTTTTTATCAAAGTTTAAAATGAAAACGAGGAAAAAAGTTAGGACGCAACATAAAGATGGTTGCAGATGTTTTTGATGAAATATCAGTTTATGCATAATTTTTGCTTTAGTAGAAAACTGCTCTGCGCTACTTCAGGCGCTATATCGAAAGTAATTTTACCGCAAGGGCAATTTTATACGTAATTTGTATGACTATAAAGTCGTGAATACGCTGCGGCCAGAAGCTATCGGCTCACTCGGAAAACATGCGAAAAAACGTAATTATAATCATTTAAAAAATAACTAGGAGCATTTAAGCAAAATGCTTCTATACGATTTTGAGTTGCGAAGGTGTCTATCAATTAGACTAATTTCCTACAATACATCTATTTTCGTTTAAAAATAATCTTCAAATTTTGTATTTTTAAGAGGTCATTTCGAAAATTAAATGTATCGAGGCAAAATACATTAATCGTGTTTCTAGTTCCTCTCAAACCTAGATAAGGCTATGAAGATATGTATATCTCATTACCAGATTTGTAACATTTCTGAGGGACCTATAGTATTACGTCAAAAAGGACAGTTTTTTCAATATAGCGCCATAATAATTATGTTTTGTAAGAAAGGAACAAGATATTAACTTCAATAACGGTAGAAGTATATAAATCAGCCATGTTATAATACTTATATTATTGTCGTATACAATTATACTTTGGGTTTAAGCTAGTTACGAAACAACATCAAAGTAAAATCACGAACTGTGCATAATATACTGTTTTCAGTTGAGATTTCCCTTTTTAAAATGTCTATTACTTACAAGTTACAAGTAACGTTAACTGTAGACGACTCTAAGTCCATTATTGGTCTCTCCATTTATGGAATTTTTGGGATGGAATCTATAAGCTCCTTCATAAAAATATCAGAGCTGATAGAGAAATTCCTACTTTCTTAGTAAGAATTTTGTTTATCAGCTATTCTAATTAATTCCTAAATAAAAAAATGGAAATGTATTGAAAATAAACTACACTTATATTTCAATTTTAGGGTTCCGTACCAAAAGGGTAAAAACGGTACCCTATTACTAAGACTTCGTTGTCTGTCCGTCTGTCCGTGTGTCTCCAGGCTGTAGCTATAACAACAAATAAGTACTAAAAATAAAATAATATTAATATTTAAGGGGGCTCCATACAACAAACGTGATTTTTTGGCCTTTTTTGCTCGATATCAATATGGCAACAATAAAAGCACAATAATTTTTGGGCTATTTTTGCTCCCTTCGTGCGCGAGTCCGACATGCACTTGGCCGATTATTTATAAACATATACAGCATTTTTAACCGACTTCCAAAAAACGAGGAGGTTATATGTTCGGCTGTGGATATTTTTTTTTATTTTTATTTTTTATTTTTGTATGTTCAACGATTACTCCGCCGTTTGTGAACCGATTTTCGAAATTTTTGTTGTGTTGTATTAGGTATTGTATTGTATTGAACTTACAATAAAATTTTATTTAATTAAAGTTCACGTTTATGAAAAAAAAACCGACTTCCAAGGTAAAACAATAATAACATCCTTATAATATGAACTAAAAAGTATTAAATAATTATTCCTATCTAATAGTGCCTTTTTACGAATTCGGCTAAAACTCAACTATTTCTGTACTCAATATTCATCATTTTGAAGTCGGTACCAGATGAATCTTCTGTTCTCTGACAGAATATTTGAAACTTTTGGAATTGGCACCGACTTCAAAATTATGAAGATTGAGTACAGAAATAGTTGAGTTTTAGCCGAATTCGTAAAAAGGCACTATTAGATAGGAATAATTATATAGAGATTACTTTGTTAAACAAAAATCTTTCATGTCCTGGACCAACTCCGTAGCACAGCGCTCCGCGTGTGTAAGAGCTCTAACTGCCGTACTCAGAGTGGAACACTATTCAAATAACTGTAATTAATTCAAAATTTTGACATAAGCCCCACTTATTATCTGTCAAACTCTTCATTAAATTGAAGGTTGATCATAATTAAAAGTCTCTGAGTACGGCGGTTAGACTCCAGTGTGCGGGGCCCCTAAGATCAGCAGGTGTCATTGACGTGAGACGTCAGGCGCGTTACTGCGCGCTTCTTAATTACGTGACGCGGCTCCGACGTCATTGTACCCCGGACAGCCTTAATGGCCTGACGACAATCACCAAGATTGATGGCACACTTCCAGTAATAAAACATTGCCACCCGACTTAAGTTCCGGTTTAAGCATGAGAACATGTAGCCCGGCATTTCCCGGTCTCCTGCCCCTCTAGCATACGCCAACGAGAAAATTTTGTCTGCACGTTTTCTCGATGTTTTATGACTTTTCTCTTCATCTCTATTGACCCTAACATGAAATACATTTTTTCTCGTGTAGATCTGTCGTTAAAATCTATCGACATAATGTCAAAAAATGATTTTGACATTATGTAGTTATCGACAATATAACTACACACGAGAGTGAGATATCTCGAGATTTTCTCGTTTGCGCATCTTAGGCCGGCAAGAGTCCTGGAGTGCCACTTTGTATATTAAGGATGTTGTAGTGCGGTCCAACTGCAGCTTGTTTTGTCCAAAACGACTTAGTGATACTGTTTTTTTTCAAACGATAAAAACTGCTCTGAAGTCCTGTATGGTAACCACTGATCTCTATTATACAAGTACGATATATGATACCCACCTGCTTTTTGTGCCTATTTGAAGCGGAATCAGCGCCCCCATTGCGGGGGAATAGAACTAAATTTGACGTAACCACAACCAATAACAACAGTTGTCATCACTAGTTCCAAGTACTCTCACTACTACTATCAGCGCCAATATGGCGGCTTTCAAACGTCATTTTTACGTCAGATTTAGTTCTCTTTCCCCGCATTGTAGGCACTGATCCCACTTCAAATAGGCACAAAAAATAACTGTCATTTCAAAGGATATCATAAGTCCAGCGTATTTGTATAATGGAGGTCAGTGATGGTAACCCATACAGTTATAGGTATTATGGATTTATTCATGAGTATGTATGATGTAGAGTAAATGATAATAATGAATAGCTGATTCGAACATTTTATTCCTAAATGGGAATAAAATGTTATTATCGACCGAGGCGAGGAGAGAAAATAGCATAATGAAGTTATGATTTATAAAATGTAACCTGAAACCAATTCTACCACCTGACCTTCTGTATAATGTATATTATTCCGACGCATAACGAGCACCAATAAATAAAAATAAGGTTGTGGTTAGGAAATCCCAAAAAGGCTTCAAAACATTGCGCGTGATCTTGGAAGTTTTGAATAATTATTTTATTCACCATTTCGAATATAAAGTTTTGTGGTCGGTGGGATGTCTGTGATATATGCGGTGAACGTAGAATATGGTAGGCCATAAGTAAATCTACTCACTCAAAACGTAGTACTATAATATTATTGTTATAACACGCATTACAGGAAAAGCGCCCTAAAGCGCATAAGCTCCGCGCGCCAGCACCGTGGGCAATCCTACCGTGAGCTCTGAGACTGATGGGGGTCGCAACGCACTCCTCCCGTAATATTTTTTTTATATTTCTTAGAGCTCACACGCTTAACATAATACGTACTACATTTTGAGTACGTAGATTTACCTACGTTCTACGTAGATCATGTACGCAGTGCTTCTACGTAAGTTCGCGTCTACACACCAATTACGAATCCCGGATCACTATAATAGAATTAAGTATGTAAGTTGCAACGCAACACCCGTAGGTAAATAACAACTTACCTAAAACTTCAGCTTCTACAGTTTGCTGATTTATACTGTGATAAAAGGGACTTTATCGGATTACAATAATCCAATTTAAAATGGAATTTTGTCACGTTCAAACCAAAATTAGCCACTTTAATCAAGTTGACACCAAAATTAGCCACCTGCAGTCAAGTCTCATATATTTTGGCGTTCTCAGATTTACTATAAGATTAAATCGGTAATTACATATGATAATTTGCAGAATTAGATACAAACACAAAAACACCTATTAGAAAAATTTATGTATTGTTTTACGATTTTATTTAAATGTTTCTTAATGTATGAAAACGTGACCCGAGACTAAAAAAAACGCAACCAAATGATAAAAAACCTAAAGATACAAAGATATCCTCTGGTTTGAAGGAGAGGCGGTTAACTTATCTTCTGGGGCCGAACGACTTGTGGGAAAATATTCTATCGATATCTTCAGGAACGTTGAATGATGAATTCATTCGAAGATTAAAAACAATTTCATCTATCTATACTGTACTCGGCGAAACATGGCGGCAGCGGTCATTGACTTCCTGTCAAAAGCTTGTAATTTTCTATATAAACCGCGATAGACAATAAAGTCTCAGATATTGCCAATCGCGGTTTTGTATCTAGAAAATGAAAAGTTTTTGACAGGGAGTCAATGACCGCTACCGCCATTTTCGCCGAATACAGTATAGTGCTATTTTTTATTCTAGTGCAGTTTCCTTATCAACGTGCCACTTTTCTAAAGAATTTTTAGTGATGTCATAGACGTGCAATCAAAATATTATAATATTATATTTTTCATTGTCATCCTGACGCGTAATTTAAAAATATAATGCCTAAGCCTAACTTGGCGCTTTTGTAGGTCACTATAATAATTTAGTGAGTTCATTAACGTGCTCATATTATATTTTTATGTCGCGTGCTACTTCTGGCACGCGTGTCATTGGTTATCGCCATCCCCTCTAGTGAGCAGTAGCTTAGAGGGCGTCCACAATTACGTTAGGTGTTTTTTTTTTTTTACCCTCCCCCCTAGTGAGATTATGTCCCAAATCTCACGTGAGCAAAATGCAGGTTTCTCAAATTCTTACGTAAACGTTTGGTTTTACAGTCAGTAGGTTTTCTTTGGAAGGAATTTGTGTATGATCTTTATCGTACTTATAACGATTACGCTTACGATAAAATCTTAAGCATACGTACAATCTGGAGGAAATGGACCAAAATATGTAGTATTATTTTGTTGATAAAACAATTACGTGAGATTTGCCGAGACCCCCCTCTCCCCAACGTGAGATATATGAGATTTGACTCGACCCCCTCCCCCCCCTAAACACCTCACGTAATTTGTGGACACCCCCTTAACGCCCCTGTTCTCTCGTGGTTTAAAGCATGTCTTTTGCCTGAGAAGTGTTTCAAGTTTGGTCATAATAAATGCACGCTACCGAGTAGACGACCGGGTGGGTTGCGGCTACCCAACTCATCATCTAACAAGAAAGATGACGATGAAAAAGTAAAACGTATCAGATAATATTGCGTCTCTCATAATATTATGACGTGCTTTTCAATTATAGTAAATGACAATTTTCCGTTAATTATCTTAGATGTAAATTGAGTCAAAATCTATTTCTTTAAGTTTTCCTCGAAGTCGTGACTTTATTAATTAGTATAGAATTTAATGTCATTCCAAAGCGTCAGTAGCACAAAAAATGTAATCTGCATAGACGGATACGATGGGCGCGGCGTAACACGTTATTTTTGTGTTTTCGCGTTTATAAGCTTTTAGCACTTGGCTGTGACGTTAGCGGTTAGCTTCTTGTTATTCTAATCATTATAATATCTCGCGTCATTTACTAGCTATCATAAAACGGAGCCACCAGGCTTTTTTTCTTTCGTACTTATCAATCACAAATAACATAATATTTTTGGGCTAGGATCCTCTGAGTTATTGGTCAAATCTGAATCCTATTAGTCGAATACTAACACTTTGGCTGAAGGTTTCAAATGTACATGTGATCCAAATTGGAAGCATGAGTCGAAAACTTCCATACTGGAAATACCAATATTTCAGGTGACAGTTCTTTCAACTTCGACGTATGTTTTAAGTAAATTAATCTTCGTCCTTCAGTTATGATGAAGGTTTCGTTGAACATATTTAAGTATTACTTTAACTAAAAATCACCTACGCCAAAGGAAAATCTGAAGCTTTGGACTGGCGTACTATAGAAGCGAGGAAATTAGTGCTAAATACGCACCTAGGGCAGGGAAATAAGAAATGTCTCAGATCACATGTAATTGTTGGCCGAGGCGAAGCCGAAGTCAACAAACATGTGACCTGAGGCTTTCTTATTTACTGCCCATGGTGCGTATACTATTTTTCTCATCGACGAGGGCGGCCAACGGCAGCATTACCGATGCGCACACAGCACAGCGGGAAGAAAGGTGACGTTTTCCGAGGTGAGAAAAAGATTTTATTACATATAAATCAGTTATTAAATACACATTAGATTATTTTTTATTATCGTCATAATATTATTCCATTTAATACCTCTTAGGATAAAATATTTAGATTTTTACCATATTTTTACATTATCTTTTAATCGAACGTGGTATTTGTCATGTAATTTGCAATCTTGAAGGTTTTTTTTTTATATTTAGGGGCCAACCCACACATATCACAACCAAACCACGTCGCAACAAAACGCGACAAAATGCCGTCAAGCAGTGGCTACGTGTGAATGGTGTTGCTGCAGCTTTTTGTAGTTGCGTTGTGGTACAGACAAAATGTCGACGTGGTTGCGTTGTCGCCAGTAGTTGCGATGTGGTTACGTACGAAAGTTAATGAAACGGAGGGGGGGGGGGAGAGCGCGGGCGGTGTGCGCGCACTATCATTGCATCGGCGCAACGTTGTGGTTGCGATGTGGTCGGTATCACACAAGTGGTCGACAACGACTGCAAAATGTGGTACGTGTGAATAGTCCAGTTCATTTACAATACGAAATATACGCCCGACCACGTGGTGTGGTTGTGATTGTGGTACGTGTGGGTTGGCACTTGGCACTAATGCCCTGTTCCTGACGTTTTTTGACAAGAGTTTATCTTTTCACTAGCGTTGTTGATTGGTAAATTTTTTGTCTGTAAAGATAAACTCCGGTTTAAAAAACTCAGAAACTGGGCATAAGTCGTAGTGTCAGATAAGTTCTGTGGAATTAGTCCAGGCATGTAATATTCAGATGACTTTAATGACCACGTATACATTAGGTGCTCGTGTAAGTTATTATGTGCTCAAAATTTTCGAAAAAAACTTAATTTATTGCACTATTAACTTTTTGTGCAAAATATATTAGCGTTGTCAGAATGTCAAGATTTATGTCATAGAGAAATATAATACACGGGGCAGTTTATGTCCTGAAGCTGCACTATCATGTCTGTCACGTCTGTCATTCGGGGCTATGTAAGGCATCCATTAGACGGTAAGTTTTGCTGTCAGTTTTACCACAGTCATGACTGTGACTGATATAACCTACCGTGTAAGAGCGTGACTGACGGTTGCATGAAGCTGATTGATGAAAATCTGGATATTTTGATTTTTGCTTCATGCAACCATCAATCACGAATTTTGAATGAGTTTTGTCACATTTGACAAAATTGGAAAAAAATTAGAAACGTATACTTACGTATGTTACCTTTGAAAATTTTGGTTTTGACTGACATAAAACTGAAAAGAATTGAGTGACCGTCTAATAGCATTCGTCAGTCCATCAGTCACCATCAGTCAAACATAATTCATGACTGACGGAATTGACTGACGCTTACATGCCCGTGTAATGGATGCCTAAAGGTGATCGCACATTTATAGCATGCACGCTCCGAACGCGCTGCATTTTATAATTTGTATGAAACGATGTGAATCCTCGCACATTCGTCCGCACCGTACGCACCGCATTTCGTGTATAATGTGGTGCCTTCGACGCGTACGGTACTGTTCTGACAAAATATTATGTGCGATCAGCTTTATGCAACATACCTACATTGCATTGTACTATGTAATAAATCTTAAATAATTGTTGTTATTACATTAGCATAATATGAATTATTATAAAGTTCAAAAGGCGCCTGACATTTTGTTGAAAACTTTAAAAGTATTTTTAATTATGTATATTGTATATTGTATTTTACTTTACAAAGCACGGTGTCGTAAATTAAACGTGTAAGTATTCGCTATATTAATATCGGATGCGCAGTGAATTCGACGCGAAGCTAGTTTTCCAAATCAACGCGACCGATTCCTATTTAAAATATGTTTGCCAATTGCCAACGTCCCGTAGCATCCTCAATCTTAATAATAATTACAAGGCACACACAAGTTTGTTTCTTTGTAGGTAAGTTGCCCGCTTCGTGTCGACTACCTATACAAAGCCCTACTACCTTAAAAAACAAAGCCTTTGCCCCCTTACAGTAGTGCACTCAACCTTTTTTAGGCCCCTTACGCACAGACTTTTATCAGCGATGCAGTCGCGACGCTGTCACTATGCAGCATCGATGCAGTGTCAAAGGCTCAAAGCCGCGATTGACAACATCTGAAAGACATTCATTGTCAATCGCGGTTCATATAGAAAATGACAATTTTTTGACAGGGAGTCAGTCACCGCTACCGCCATGCTTCGCCGAGTACAGTATAGTGCCGCACTCAGAGACGAATCTTATTTTGTGATTCGTCTCTGAGTGCGGCATTAAATCTCTTAACAGGGCGAGCGAATTGAGCCCTAGTATATCCCACAACCTGAGCACTTTTGTGGTACAATTTACGGAAAAACCATCACGCCTATTGATTTGTGCTTTAACGTAATATTAACTACCTATGCGTACACTCGCATGCAAGAACCTGCAAACACCACCACCATCTCTTATCAGATACTTTGAGGAATCAAACTTTTAGAGAATAAATAAAACCTCAGCACCGTTGTAGATGATATTTTATACAGTATTTTCAGAGCGAAGTAACTACTTTTCAAATACTGTAGTGCCTGAGACAAGATTTTAAATGTCCGTATGGTTGCCCAAGCACATACGGCATTCTCGCAACATAGTCGGCCTAGTCCATAGGAAACAATAGGTTTGGGACCAACTATTTATTTGCAGGTTTCCGCATAATGTTTTCCTTTATCCTACGAGCGTCCATGTTATGTACTTGAGATCTGAAAATATGTCATTGGTATACACTATACACGCCTCCACCCGGGATCAAACTTGCACCCTCTCGAGTGCGAACCAAAGATGAAAGGTCTGCTCACAGCCCACTAGACGAAGGAAGAAACATGGAACTTAAAGTTATAGACGTAAAAACTTTTGAAAAAGATATTATATCTAAGGAATTATTGCAAATAATAAATGATCAAACGAACTTACCAAGTGAAGTTCGATCATTATTATATGAGTCGCTTCATTCGAAGCTATTATATAATTAACCAAATGTAGTACCTTTGCTTATCTGCTAGGCAATCGCGTTTCTTTTAAAGACGTATGTGGGTAGTTCAAAAATTACCCGCTCGTTCGCTCGGTTACTCGACGTTCCGGCGTGTCTCATTATGTTTAGAGAGAAGTAATGCAAAAAATCTTTCTTTCTTTGGGTACTGCAGCAAACATAGTTTCGTGCAGACTGGGTGGGAGGGAGATTATATCTTCGAATGAAGCGACTCATATAATAATGATCGAACTTCACTTGGTAAGTTCGTTTGATCATTTATTATATTTCTTCGCTTCATTCTTCGATATATTATTAACCAAATGTAGATTTTCAGAGTAACGAAAGAAAGATTTTTTTTTCTTTTTTTTTACGAAATACAATATTCATTATGAATAGTAATCATTATATTCGAAAAAGAATTCAACAATAAATAATAATAATAGTCAGTAGAAACGAAACGTAAAAGACCTCTATGGTTTGTGATGCAAATGATAACATACTGGGATCATGGTGTATATTTAACTGATTCAACGAAACTTTGTTCGTCGATAAAATTATGGTTAAGGAAAATAGCGAAACTATTGGAGTCGCTACTGCTGACTCCTGCCTGTCGACTGTCGTCTTACTAAAAGTAACCAGTATCAATCCCCGTGTCGACGCCGCACCGTTCTCGCACAGCACCTGCTTTATCCAGCGGCTAACAGACCGACTGGGAGGTGGCTGTTCTGTGCAGAGCGTTAAGCGTTAGCAATAATAACCCGTACTGTAGCATTGTCCTATTTAATATAATCTTGAATAACCATCGCAGGGCGTAATAACTTAAATATTATGTCCTCTTCTTCTTTTTTTTATAAAAAAGAGTTACATAATTTAATCACATCCGATCACGCCCGGGAGTTTATGTCTTTGTAATATAAATTTCGATACCGCTATTTAAAACCGTATTTTTTATTTTTATTTTGCCGAGTTTTATTAGGCAGAAAGTTTTAAGTCAATGAAGAGTATTCAGCTGTTGGTTCAGAGTGCAAGAAAAAACAGATAATTTATAAGTGGATCCTGGGTTCTACGCTACTCAGGTATGGGCTAGGATTTTTACAGGAAAGCTTCTTTCAAAAGGCGCTTCACACATTCATCTGAGCCAATGTCACCAACCAATAATGTCAGCATTGTTCATAAACAATGACAGTGCACAGTGATGGCTATAGAAGATATCGTATTATACAGCCATTGTCAAAATTGAGACACGTCGGAACGTCGAGTAACCGAGCAAACGAGCGGGTAATTTTTGAACTTTTTGAATTTTTTCTTTAAATGAAACGCGATTGCCTAGCAGATGAGCAAAGGTACTACATTTGGTTAGTTATAATCGAAGAATGAAGCGAAGAAATATAATCGTAGGTATTCAATATTTAAATTTTAATCTTACGAGCAAATACAATGACGTCAACAGTCTAGCAGCTATTACCTAAATCTTTGTATTTTGTTTATGTTTTGCGAATTGCCGTAATAAATTATTCAAATATTTTTGTTTTTAGGATCGGAACAATAGACTTCTGTGGTCACAATAATAAGAAAACAAGCGAGCTGTTTATCAACGTGTCGTGAAAATCGTAAAAATATATCTGGGGCCTCTTTTGTTCCACGTCAACACGGACGAAAATCGGTGATGACAAACTTTTTATAATGCGAATGTCGGAGGTAAGATATGAATGCTTAAAGAAGTCAAGCACTTTTTAAAGCACCGAGCATCATTAAGAATGTTCAGCTATAGTTCGCGCGGAACTAGTTGGCCGCGCCTTAGGTAGGGACGGGGGTGAGGGGGCGTATTGCTTGCTGCTCGCAATGCACATGAGATTAGACAGTGACGACCAATCTCGCGATATCGTGAACAATAATATTATTTAATTATTGGAAATAATAAATTAAAGACATTAGACAATTGATCAGTTTTATATTTTAAGCCCGCTATCTCCAACCCGCGGCCCGCGGGCCGCCTGCGGCCCGCCGCGACTTTATTTGTGGCCCGCCGCGTGATGTTAAACAATTTTGAAATTCACGCCCACCGGCAAAATAACGTAAAGTCTTAATATCATTAATAAAATTTTTGTTGCGGCCCGCGAGTCGCGACACCAAGACCAAAACATGTTTGTGGCCCGCATGAAAAAAAGGTTGGGGACCACTGTTCTAAACTATTGTAATCGGCTTTCCGTTTTTTAAAAAACGTATGCACTTTAAATATTATTTCCTTAGATTGTCTTTTTATCGGCGGACTCATCTTGCTATTGCAATCTCTTGTGCGAAGCGTTCCTGCCTCTCCGTCCCACCGCTCACATACCTCAGGCGCGGCCAACTAGTTCCGCGCGGACTATACAACAGCCTACTGAAGGACATCAGGTTCCTGAAGGAAGAGCTGGCCGGAGTTCGAGGTAGATTGCAGGCGTCGGAATCTATCATCAGTGATCTACGTAGTGAATTATCACAATTGAAAAGTAATAATTCATTATGTAGGTCACCTGACGCCGCATACGTCAACTGTCATAGAGGCGCGGCGGCGGCCACGTTTAGCCCGTCAGCATTATCGGACGGGTCAACGAACACCGCCGCTGTCGCCCCCGCCCGCTCTCCCCTCCCGGTTGCGCCGACGCCGAGTCCACAGGCGACTCAGCAAAATTACGCGACTGTTGCTGGTCGCCCCGCGCCTCCCCCGCGGGCGAATAAAAATGGGGCGAATGAGAACCGTAAGGCTTCAGAGAATCGCAAGTCTACGGAGAGCCGCAAGGCTACGAAGAGCTGCAAGGCCAAGTCTTCTCGACCTGGCAAGGACGAGAGCAGGGGGTGCGATGAGGAGGGCTTCATACTGGTGGAGAAGAGGAAGAAGAAGCCCGCCGCCCGCAACCATCGCGGCACCGCGCCCCATGTACCTGAGCTGCGTCTGCGGAGCGAGGTCCCCGCGACGCCCCTGTACATATCCCGCCTGCACTGGTCCATGGAGGTCGAGGACGTCGTGGACTACATCCAGAAGAAGACGACACTGCGCCTGAGGGTCGAGCGTCTGCAGTCTCGCCACAAAGTTAACTTTAGCTCTTTTGTGGTGAGAGTACCGACGAATCTTCTGTCGACTTTCGAGGCGCCGGAGTTCTGGCCGATGGATGTAGTCTACCGGAGGTTCCGGGGGAGACTCCGGAACGAAGCGTCGAGTCACGTCGCCGGCAAAAATTAGTGACAGTGTTAGTTTATAAGTGAATATAAAATATGTATGTTAGTTTTTAAGGTATCTATTATATTATTAATATGTATGTTAGATTTAAGGTATTTGTTATATGGGCCTCCGATGCCCGAAATAAAGATGATTTGATTTTGATTTTTTTGATTTTTTGATATACACAATATCTGTGTCTAAAGAATCCTTGAAATCAAACTTTCATTCCGAAAGAGGAAAAATTTCCAAAAATTATAGACGATAACGTCTAAAAAAGTGACGGCTTAATTGCTGATACTATCTGTTAATATTATGAATAGTACTTGAAGAACATAAAATAAGAGGCGGTTTTTAGGCAGCCGTTTCTTAAGTGAACTTTATTACCTACACAAGACGTAATACAAGTGAACAGCTTAACATTAAACAATACACAGCACAGTGCAGTTTTAAGGATGTATATAACATTTATAAATTCAAAGATTTTGACCTAAATTCGAGATACATAGTAGAATAAAACATCCTGCATCGATTGATACCAAAAAATCAATACCTTACCGACAAGTTATGTGAAATAATTAATTTTAAAATTTTCATGAATCGTATGTAATTTTTGCCGGAAGTGGTACAATTTTTTTGAATTCGTCAGAATTGGGAACTTTGTATCAAAGATAAACGACTAAAAAAACTGTTTATCAATTTCTTTGTAAGATTTGCGATTTTTTAAGCCCAAAAAAAGTGGGTTCACCGGTGATTCTGCGGAAATATTTCAAATTGAAATTGATGAAAACTTTCTTTCGAAAAGTAATGGCCATACAGTTGTTAGATTAGACATATTCTTTTCATTTCAATGCGCATGTGCAGCTTTCGCACATGTGCAATAATAGAAATTTGAATCAATTTCTGTCAGATTTTGGCACATGACACTAACATTGACACTAATTTTTAACTTTGCGCATGCGAAACGAACACGACCATTGACGACCATTGTGTTTGCGGTGGTCAAATTACATCTCAATTTTTTTCAATAATAATTAAATATCGAATAATTCCTTAAAAATCGATCATAAATAATCATTATAATTAATAATAAATGTCTGGGTGTCCAATTTTTTACATATTTAGCACTTTCATAATTTAATTGGATGTACTACCGAATTTGACCTTATATATATCCTTAAATTCGGGCACTAAGACATGCGAGATTATTTCAATATACGGGATAGTTTTATAGTGTACTAGCTGTCCCGGTGAACTTCGTGTCACTTTAAAACCTTCCCAGGACTTCTACGAATATTTTAAGACTAAAATCAGCCCAATCCGTTCAGCCGTTTTCGAATTTTAGCGCGACTAACACATTTGAAAATCCATTTATATATATATATATATACGAATATTTTAAGACTAAAATCAGCCCAATCCGTTCAGCCGTTTTCGAATTTTAGCGCGACTAACACATTTGAAAATCCATTTATATATATATATATATATATATATATATATATATATATATATATAAATATAAATATATATATATATATAAATATATATATATATATATATATATATATATATATATATAAATCCATTTATATATATATATATATATATATATATATATATATAAATGGATTTTCAAATGTGTTAGTCGCGCTAAAATTCGAAAACGGCTGAACGGATTGGGCTGATTTTAGTCTTAAAATATTCGTAGAAGTCCTGGGAAGGTTTTAAAGTGACACGAAGTTCACCGGGACAGCTAGTACACTATAAAACTATCCCGTATATTGAAATAATCTCGCATGTCTTAGTGCCCGAATTTAAGGATATATATAAGGTCAAATTCGGTAGTACATCCAATTAAATTATGAAAGTGCTAAATATGTAAAAAATTGGACACCCAGACATTTATTATTAATTATAATGATTATTTATGATCGATTTTTAAGGAATTATTCGATATTTAATTATTATTGAAAAAAATTGAGATGTAATTTGACCACCGCAAACACAATGGTCGTCAATGGTCGTGTTCGTTTCGCATGCGCAAAGTTAAAAATTAGTGTCAATGTTAGTGTCATGTGCCAAAATCTGACAGAAATTGATTCAAATTTCTATTATTGCACATGTGCGAAAGCTGCACATGCGCATTGAAATGAAAAGAATATGTCTAATCTAACAACTGTATGGCCATTACTTTTCGAAAGAAAGTTTTCATCAATTTCAATTTGAAATATTTCCGCAGAATCACCGGTGAACCCACTTTTTTTGGGCTTAAAAAATCGCAAATCTTACAAAGAAATTGATAAACAGTTTTTTTAGTCGTTTATCTTTGATACAAAGTTCCCAATTCTGACGAATTCAAAAAAATTGTACCACTTCCGGCAAAAATTACATACGATTCATGAAAATTTTAAAATTAATTATTTCACATAACTTGTCGGTAAGGTATTGATTTTTTGGTATCAATCGATGCAGGATGTTTTATTCTACTATGTATCTCGAATTTAGGTCAAAATCTTTGAATTTATAAATGTTATATACATCCTTAAAACTGCACTGTGCTGTGTATTGTTTAATGTTAAGCTGTTCACTTGTATTACGTCTTGTGTAGGTAATAAAGTTCACTTAAGAAACGGCTGCCTAAAAACCGCCTCTTATTTTATGTTCTTCAAGTACTATTCATAATATTAACAGATAGTATCAGCAATTAAGCCGTCACTTTTTTAGACGTTATCGTCTATAATTTTTGGAAATTTTTCCTCTTTCGGAATGAAAGTTTGATTTCAAGGATTCTTTAGACACAGATATTGTGTATATCAAAAAATCAAAAAAATCAAAATCAAATCATCTTTATTTCGGGCATCGGAGGCCCATATAACAAATACCTTAAATCTAACATACATATTAATAATATAATAGATACCTTAAAAACTAACATACATATTTTATATTCACTTATAAACTAACACTGTCACTAATTTTTGCCGGCGACGTGACTCGACGCTTCGTTCCGGAGTCTCCCCCGGAACCTCCGGTAGACTACATCAATCACAAATGGATTTTCAAATGTGTTAGTCGCGCTAAAATTCGAAAACGGCTGAACGGATTGGGCTGATTTTAGTCTTAAAATATTCGTAGAAGTCCTGGGAAGGTTTTAAAGTGACACGAAGTTCACCGGGACAGCAAGTACACTATAAAACTATCCCGTTACTTCTTAGTGCGACTGAACTTTTATCATTGGCAATATTTTTTTCAATTTATAATCAAAAATCTCAAATTAAATCTATCTACCATGCCGCCATAATCAGTCGCTATCATCAAAAATCTTATTTGCTAAAAATTGGTCCCGTGTGAGTTTCTTACGCCATTTCTTGTCGCTGGGTTAGTTCACAAACAGGTGGTAGGCAACACGTAGGATGTTCTGAAAACATTTAATTCAGAAATAAAACAAATTTTATTTTTAATTTTATAATGAGAGAGTTGAGTAATTCTGTGGATAATTATAATAGTATAATCCCTCCCACACCGGTTTCGTTGACGGTGGCCGGTTTCATTGAAACCAGGTCAGCTACGCAGGAGTAATTTTATAGTGCCCAAGTGTGTGCGCAGTGCACAAGAGCACTCTCTATTCCTTTACTCTCATAACCCAGTGGGACGGAAGACCGACACGACCGGCGACTGACGAGAGATCAGTCGCAGGACCGACTTCATGCCCATCCGAGGCATGGATCATCTTACTTGTCAGACAATCAGGTGATCAGCCTGCATTGTCCTAACCAAACTTGGAAATAACATGTTTCCAACGCAGGAATCGAACCCACGACCTCCGAGTCAAGAGCCGCGCTCTATACCACTAGACCACGGAGGCGCTTCTGTGAATTTCTTTGGATTCTGTGGATAGAGCTGTATTTTGCAATGGCGAGTATTTTCTCTGTAATTACGACTGGCTGCGCTGCCACCGCCCACCTTGTCGCGGTGAAATAGCTCGAAAAATTCAGATCCCAACATAATATATTTAAATGAGTTAATTTTTGTTCCACTACAATAAAGAAGCCTAGGAAAATTAAATACATTTTCGGAGTCGATCAATCAAACCTCAATATTAGGAAGTCGGCAACATGAAATAACGCATAAAATTCATCATCGCTTAAAAAGAGCCACAGGAAAACGCTATCAATAATAATATTATAAATCCTATTAATAAATTATCGTATTGGCTGTTAATTTATCTCACGAGGCATGATTTATGTCTTCGGTAGGCCAGTAGCTGATCAATATTGTGATAAATATAATATTGGAATTCTGTACACATAA
The DNA here is from genome assembly GCA_905333045.1 of Lysandra bellargus. Classification (NCBI taxonomy): domain Eukaryota; kingdom Metazoa; phylum Arthropoda; class Insecta; order Lepidoptera; family Lycaenidae; genus Lysandra; species Lysandra bellargus. The sequence continues at coordinate 9,233,983 of HG995339.1, read as the reverse complement.
TAATAATATCTATGGACGCTTCACACCTCGTCAGTCTGGCCCCGTGCTAAGTACCTGAGGGACTTGTGTTACGGGTACCAGACAACGAAAATATATTTAATACTTTTATACTATACATATATTTAAGATTTTTATTATATCATACACATATTTAACACACATCCAGACCCGGGAACATTGAAAAACTTTTTGTTCCGTCGGCGGGATTCGAACCCGCGACCCCCGGCTTGTGGTGCCACACACTCAACCAATTGAGCCACAGAGGTCGTCAACACATCAACACATTATAAATTAGTGTCGAAAATTTCGTGTATGTTCTATGTTTTTGTCCGTCTACTGAATGGCGCAGGTAGACTTTGAGTTCTTTGAGTTATGTTTGTAAGATGGCCGAACGACATGGTCGATGGACATACATCAGGCGATGTATTGTTGTGCGACAACTGCCAGTGACAATCCTCGAAGCTGAATTCGTCATAATTGAAATTTTGCTGCTGCTACAAACATTTGTGCTTGCGATATACTTGGTACGCGTCGGGTCAAATTAGACCGCAACGCGACACGAAGCACGATGTTCTGAATTGACAGATTTCAATGAGACGTCCTGCAAAGTCAAATTCATACAAATTTAGATATGCATCTACGCGTCGCGTTGCGGTCTGAATTAACCCATTAACCCTTAAGTAACATCGTTGGGTAATTTTTTACCCCACTCGCATACAAACTGGAATATTTTTCTTTCTATTGAGAGTACATTTGATTCCTTTTAAGTATTCCCAGTAAAGCGCACATTTTAAAGGGCAGTGGACTCGTAGTAGGCGAAAAGCCATCAGTTTGAGCTGTGCAGATATGGGGTAAGTTTTCACCCCACGATGTTCAATACGTATGTAGTTTTTTTACTATTCTAAAAATTCGTTTTCTCTATATTTATATTACTGAGGCCACATGAGTATTTTTTTATCTAACAAATTTTTTGATAACATTCTAGAAGACTATTCTAAAAAACGAGATTTATAGGATCCCATGCCAAATTTTAGAGTTGTTTAGATGACGCACCGTCATACCACAGAAGTCATGAAACTGACACTGAAACGGAGCTGGAAAGTGATAAAATATGAAAAATAGAAGAATTACATAGAATTAAATGTTTTAATGTGTGGAATAAAAAATGTTTTTTTTTTTGGAGAAAATTTTGCAACATTTTTGCTGCAGAAAAGCTGTAGTTGACAAATTTTTCTGTTTATTTCATTACAATTATAATTATGATTGAATTTTTATTAGTTATTTTCCATTAACCAACTCATTTATTACTGATATTAATTAAGAAAGTCAAGCTATACCGTTCTTACTGTAACAATTAAACATTTTGTAGAAGAGTGATTACAAGCCAAATGTAAAAACCAATAAAAAGTAACTTTTACCATAATTAGAAATAAAAAGATATTTTCTTAAACAATTGTTGTTCTTTGTTTATGTTTAGATTTATAATAATATGCTAGTCTAATGTAAATTAATCATAAATATAGTAATTTTCTAACCATTACATCATTTTTTCAAGTTTTTATTTGGGGTAAAATTTTACCCCACGATGTTAGTTGTGTAACAAAAAATCACGATGTTAGTTGAGGATCAAATATAATAATTATTATTTATTCGTTTTGACTAAAAACTAGCAAGCCAGTGCAGATTTTCAAAAAATGATAAGGAGTTGGCTAACGAGAAATGCGTTTGTAATTCCATAGTTTATTTAATTACTTAACACCTTCGCTGCGGGAAGTAAAATCTTAAACCTTCGTCTGGTGCGGCGGGGGGCCAAAGTGTGCCCTCAATGGTTTTCCCGCCAGTGCGTGGTAGGCCTTTCTCGACCCACACACACGTTAGATTAAATTACTATAACTTTGCGAAAACATAATATAGGTGTACAGTTTTTGGACTGTTAGAATAACCTTGAACCCAACTTCCTTAGATTTGATTCACCCCGGGATCTGCCAAACAGGAAATGAGAAATAAGACAGGGAAAGTGGCGGGTCGATATCGACCTGAACCGCACTAGAAAGTAATTTTAGTAGTGATGGGAAAGACAAAAATAAGGGGATATCGAAAATATATTTTTTATTTATATATTTATATTAAAATGTCTGTCTTTAAAACACAAAGCACAAAGATTTTGTTTGCAGTACGTTTTAATTTTGTTTTAATTTCTTTTTTGTTCGACACTCCTTATGGCTTCCTGCAGATTTCATAGCACCTTGCACAATTTTGCCTTTTAACACTCAACTCAAAGACATGATCTTTTGTTTCCTGCTATCGTGCGTTGATAATTTTATGCAATGAATAATTGTTTTTTATAAAGATAAACCCGACTTCAAAATTGCACGTAATTGAGAATCAAAATTCCCTGTCTTAAACACTACTGGACCGATTTTGTTGAAACTTGCGGTATTCCCTAAGTTAAATAATACCCAGGACAATAAAAAAAGAATCACTTCGATTATTGGACTAGTAGTTCCGGAGATATGCGAACACAAATATAAAAACATACATGTACACATACACTTAAGAAATTTGACACATTTTTTCAGATGCTGATATAGACTAAAACATACCAAAACTGGGCAGTTCTGGAAATAGATAATACATTCATATAGGCCGAATTAATAACCTCCTTTTTTTTGAAGTCGGTTAAAAAACGCGACGTACGTCAGTTACGATAAATTGCACAACAGTAAATGGCGAGGCGGGCTTTCAGTGTGGTATCGGGTCGCCAACCGCCTACTTGGATGGGGGGCCGCAATAGGCCCGCTGCCGCACCGAGTTGATTTTTGAAACCGTCAGTGCGTGGCAGGCCGATAAAGACCTGCCGTTATGTTTTTATAGGAAAGACCTATAATTTTGAAGACAATCTCAAATATATATTTGTCTCTGTCGTACCTTTACAAGCACCTGAGATAATCCTTCCGCACCGAGTGAGAGAACATAGTTTTCTTCGTCCGCACTAGCTGAAGTTCCGCGGCGGGCCGATTTAGGCCCGATCCGCAGTGAAGGTGTTAACCGAAACCTTAACCCATTAACCGCCAAAATGAAACCAATAGTATTTTTTAACAAAAATTGAATTTATCTGCAGTTTATAATATGTTAAATAAATGAAAAATAAAAGAAAAAATTTAAAAAATAAAATCCTCCCCTTTAGGGGGATATATATAGATAGGTACAACGGCGTGTTGTGTGGTATGGTGTGATAAGGTTTAGAACTAACTTTTTTGATACATACTTTTTTATTACATTTTTTGCACTGAAAACGAACTCCTGCATGATGCAACATTTTGAAAATATTTAGAAACATTTTTGGGGTAGTGATCGATACTATCTTGAGAGCAGTTCCATGTAAAAGTCTACCATAGACTCAGAAAATAAATACCTGATTTTGGTAATAAAAATACTTAATTGTAGTCACAGCATTATGGTACTATTAAGATTTTATAGAAGCAACAATTTCTAAGCATTACTTTTCTAGCAAAGCTGCCATTTATGAGATGATGTCGTGAGCTCGGCTGAGTGTGGTTTTGTGTGATGAAGTTCTGACTTAGTTTTCACGTTATGTATTTTAAATTCTTATCATATTTTGTTATACACTGATTGTTCAAACAATTAAATACCGATATAGCTTTTGAGATTCGAGAAAATTCATTTTTATAAAGATACAATAGGCTTGTAATATCACGGTGTCGAGTTGTAGTGTCGGTCACATAAAAAACATTATTTTTGTCTATAACTACAGTAAAATTACTTTTACATGAATAAAATTACAAACTTTCCTACGTGACGGCGTTACTCAAATGATGCCGGCATTAAAAATTTGCCATCTTTTTTTAAAACACCTAAACTCTAAAATAAAAATTTTGTTGTGTCCGTCACATTATAGAGTGGATCACGCCCAAAAGTAGCGTTTTGTTTGTTATTTTTGCTGATAGATGGCGAAAATAGCTATATAGAAAGCAGAGAGAGAAGGAGTAAGCTAAATTATTATTTTAAGAACCTGTGAGACCACCTCAAATTAAATAAAATCCAAAATTTAGCGATGTCTGGAAATGGGAAGCAATTGTCACAAAAATCTGGCAGTAGAATATGAGATTCTTATAGATATCACAAGAAAATAAGATAAAATGATTGATCTTTAATCTTCATTGAAAGGAAGGTTGACCTGCAGAACTGGAAACCTTCTTAAATAATAGCGATCGAAATTCCATAGTGTCTTATCGTTCTAATACCTCTATAGGGATCATATAAAGGAACATTTTTAGCTTAAAAATATCGCTGGCTCTATGGTTATTATGTTAATTATCTTTGAGAAGATTTCATTTTGAGTAATTTTTTGACAAATTATTAGCGATTTCGTTTTTGTGATGTATTAGTTCAAAAAAAGCATTTTAATGAATTAACTAATTACTGATTTGCTTTTATATAATTTTAGAGTTCGTATTGTACGTGCTGAGATATATAAATTTTAAGGTTTCATGTAAAAATACCGACTATTTCCCGCACAAAGTGAGTGTAGTGTCGGTCACGTTTTGGGCTGTAGTGTCGGTCACAATTTCTTTTGCTAATAAATATTTTTTTAAAGTAACTTACAGGTTAAAATTAACCTTTTTATAGTACTTTGTCTCATGCACTTTCGATAAAAATACAAAGTAGAGTTATTTATTTTTGCCAAACTTCTGAAGACCCTGGAGAGGCTTGATATACGGGGCAATCAACTCTCACTTATAGCCTTAAAAACCGACTACCTTAAAAACCGCACACAGTGTACTAAGATTGGTAGCACTATGAGCTCTGAGTAACATGCGGAATCCCACAAGGAAGTGTATTGGGACCTACCTTGTTTCTGTGTAAATTAATATATTTTTTTTTATTATAAATGGTCTGTGTAAATGGAGAATACCAAATTGTATGATTACATGCTATGCTGATGATACTGCATTGACTTTCTATGGTAAAACATGGAATGATGTGTACAATATGGCACAGTTCGGTTTAAACATGGTTGGAAGATGGCTTGCTAATCACTACTTAACACTTAACTCATCAAAAACTAAATACATTACATTTGGTATAAAAAAATCTTCGCTGCCACTAGAACAAAATTATAATAAGCTTATAGTCCATAAATGTGCTCCTCAATCTCTTTCATGCCGTGTGACTGCAGCCAAATTGATGGAACACAGAGTATAAAATACTTAGGTGTGATTATAGATCACAAACTTAACTTTGCTGAGCACATAAATAAATTGACTAACAAAATCCGTCGTCTTACTTATATATTTAAACGTCTTCGTTATGTGGCCGATAATAGTTTGCTAAGATATGTGTATACGAGTCTCTGCCAATCTATAATAACATATGGTATCATCGCATCGGGTGGTGCACCAAAGGGTCTCATGGTGAATATTGAAAGGGCGCAAAGGCTAATACTGAAAATTTCTTTTTTCAAACCAATGTTAACTCCCACAAAAGAACTGTATGAGTTCTGTGATGTCCTTACAGTTCGGAAACTTTTTGTGCTTTCTTCCATCATGTGTACACATAAAAATACTCCCTATGACCAGCACAATCCTGTACTCTCTGAAAGAAGGCATTATCGAGTTTGTCTTGTCCCATCAACTAATACTTACTTTGCACGAAGATTTTCCTCTTATATAGGTAGAAAACTTTATAATATAGTAAATAAGAGATATAATATATATCCTTTATCTTGTAACAAAGTTAAATACATATTAGTTAAGTGGCTAAAGTCGTTAAATTATGACGAGACCGAAAGTCTCCTGGAAAGAATGGAGTAGGACTATTAGTTGTTATATTTAACTATATTATTTCCTGCTATTTCTGCACCCTAGCAGTACTGTAACTGATCCCAAGACTTCTGTCGTAGGGCTAGGACGTTGTAACTATTTAGTACATCATTCATTTTTGTCACACTAGTTTATATTAGTCACAATCAGTGCACCCTAGCAGTTTTTCAACTGATCCCAAGACAATAGTCGTAGGGCTAGGATGTTGTAACTATTTAGTACATCATTCATTTTTGTCACACTAGTTTATATTAGTCACAATTCAGTGCCCCCTAGCAGTTTTTCAACTGATCCCAAGACAATAGTCGTAGGGCTAGAGTGTTGCAGCCATAAAGAAAAATAATATTTATTTATCATCTTAATACACACTTTCTTAGCAATATAATAATCACAGAAACAAATACACACCCACCCACACATACACACACACACACACACACACGTGTAAAATACCCTCACTAACCTCGACTTACCCCTAAAATATGATGTTAAGCACTTAATGTTTTGAGGGGGGGCCTGGTGACCCCTTAACACAGGGAACCTAGTTAGGGTACCAGTCTCCTGCTATTATTTGTTACATCTTGTTAATAATTGTATCACTTTCTTTTGTACTGTGGGAGAAGTTAATAAAGATTTTTGATTTTTTTTTTTTTTGATTTAGCACACAGAGAGGAAGATTATTGATGTTTGCAAACACTCTCGGAAACTTCCTTTCGCATGTAGTGTCGGTCACGTTTATGTTTGACTAAATAAATGCTATTTGAAAACAATAATGATAACCATTTTTTCTGTATAACTTAACTTGTTTAATCTGCTACAAAGCCATCTTAAAATTTATATTAATAACATAATAGTAACCATAACATATGACAAAATAAAACGCAAGTCGTATCAAATGTAGAGTCAGTCACATATGGAATTGCCCTTGAGGTAAACTAGAGACTGACGAGAAGGATAACCTCGTTTTTCATTATATGTATTTTCTGACACAAGTAAAATGTTACGATGTTTTGTCGAAAGAGAATATAAACCATGTTATCATCAAGAGTCGTAAGTGGTCAATGCAAACGCTAATTATTAACAATGACAAAAGAAAAAACATAATTCAAATAAGAAAATATAATATCATCATCTTTACCCAAAGAGGTGATTTGCATTCCGTCTTTTCTCATAATTAGTAGTGATATCTGTAGCTAAAGCTAGTAAACTTTCGTCCTTGATATTCACTAATAGGTATAAGAAGTAAAAAGTATACAGGGTGAATTCTGGAGTCATATTTCTTACTTACAAAGGAGTGTCTATATTAGCTTATGTTACCATTACACTTTGCAAATGACAAATTTTGTAGATATTATAATATCTATTCTAGTTGATACTAGCTTCATTGTTATTGATAAGATAGATTTCTCTTACAATGTTTAGCTACTGTCAAATCTTGTAGCTGCTAATTTAAATTAATTTTTCTGTCTACAACGTCTGCAATTTCAGGACAAATAAATGTATAAGAGAGCGAACATTTCCACTATTTTATGAGTTTTCTGAATGTATATGATAATTTTTATGTACAAAAGGAGCACAAAATAGCTTTCCATTGGTATTCATAACGATATAAGATGTTAAAATTAGTCAAATTCAATATTTAAAAATTCTGAAAAAAGGTAAATTTTGCTAGTGGATTCGGCCATTGTACCCAGCCAGGTACAGTAGTGTCTGAATCACAATTTTTCCGTCTATTTCAATAATCTACCACTAACTTGTTATTTATTATATAGACATCAATGTATTGAATAAAAAAACAAACACATAAAGTGGTTGAACATTATGCTATTAAAATAAAGAGAATTTATGAGCTTACTCCTGCAGGTCGCAAAACTGTAAGTTTCAAACCTACCTTATGACTAGAAATATTGGTTGCCAGTATAAATTTGCTAAAAAAGGTTGAAGCTTTATCTTTAATTAAATATATAAAATAATAAACTGAGATGTGATACCACAAAATTTTGAAATATCCTTAATTTTGTATGTGTACCCAATTGGGTACAGCATTAATGTTAATAAATAAGTAAATGGGTTAAACATTAATTTTTAAATCCGAAACTTTTTGAACCTTACTGTACCTCACCTTTACTACCTTTATAAGTTCCGTTTTAGGGTTCAGTAGTCAACCAAGTTTTGTTGATTACAGAACCCTATAACGGAACCCTAACGAGCATAATATAATTATTTATTATATACGAATTATATAGCCTATACAGGCCTATACGAACTTATATAATTTAAGAGTAACATTGTCCTACATAAAACAGTCCATATTTTAGGACCATCAATTCAAAGTATCTCTGTTAGCTACCACTTTCGAGATTTTTCGCAAATAAAAATGTTGTTCGTCTTATCAAAATGAAGCTACTCTTCTACTACTAAGCTAGCTTGATAGTTGATAGTAATCAAAAAATATATTTTAGGGCTCCTGTACTATTATGTCACTATTGTAAAATTAACACAATAAAATATTACGTCTTTTAAACATGCGACAGAGTGGCTGATAAAATATGAGGTACTTTTCATTTTAGACGTTCAATAAGTATCTGGCTGTAAAATTTTTTTGAGTAGCTTTGACGCTGAGTAGCAGTTTTTGTTATAATAAAAACCATGAGTTATCTAAGTACACGACTAGTCCATTAAACGTTTTTCCCCGGTTCAGTAATAAATGTTTAGCTCGAAATTCGTGTACGGTTGTCGCAGAAACGAGTTCTTCGGAATGTCGTCAAAATCATACACGCACAGAGAGAAGTGACTAATATAACTGCGAGGGAGATGAGGATGGTACGAGGATGTAACGTCAGTGTGTTTCGACTCTCTGAAATAGTGCCGTCGACCGCTGGCGAACCCCCTGGCCCCTACAAAATCTTTAAGACCCACAGGTGGAAAAACACTCCGATACGTTATCGTCATGTTATCATGCTACGCAGAACGCCCGAGTCCGGAGCGTCGTAGGCCGTAGCACCGGTTACGTCATATTACGGTGCACACTTCAATTCTTACATTTTTTTTATGAAATAAGGGGGCAAACGAGCAAACGGGTCACCTGATGGAAAGCAACTTCCGTCGCCCATGGACACTCGCAGCATCAGAAAAGCTGCAGGTGCGTTGCCGGCCTTTTAAGAGGGAATAGTGTAATAGGGGAGGGTAGGGAAGGGAATAGGGTAGGGGATTGGGCCTCCGGTAAACTCACTCACTCGGCGAAACACAGCAAGCGCTGTTTCAAGCCGGTTTACATTACAACGACTGAAACTAAAGACGTCGAACAACGACGTTGCAGGTTATACGTATTATTATACTAGCTGTCCCGGTGAACTTCGTGTCACTTTAAAACCTTCCCTGGACTTCTACAAATATTTTAAGACTAAAATCAGCCCAATCCATTCAGCCGTTTTCGAGTTTTAGCGCGACTAACACATTTTAAAACCTTCCCTGAACTTCTACAAATATTTTAAGAGTAAAATCAGCCCAATCCATTCAGCCGTTTTCGAGTTTTAGCGCGACTAACACATTTGAAAATCCATTTTTATATAATATAAGAGAAGATGTAATATAGAACTCGAAAAAATAATCACAACCTGTAAATAACAGGATGATGATAACATTGCGTCGCGGTATAATATTATGTAAGTAACCTATCTTACAGTCACAAAATATCATGTTTTTGTTACCAAAATATATTACGTAGACTTTTTAAGCAAGATTTGGTTGGTGGAACACAAAAAGTCTAATAAAAATAATATTTTGGTTGTAAGTATTTCGAATAAGGCATATTTTACTATCTTTTATCTTCCATTTAAGTTTTAATAAAATGTAATTAAAACTTAAATAGCAGATTTAAGTATATATTATAATGGTATTTTGAAAAGATAAAACCGACATTGTACATAATTGAGAATTAAAATTCCCTATTTCAAAAAGTACTGGACCGATTTTGATTACCTAAACTTGCAGTATTCCCTAAGTTGAGCCTTAACTAACTGTACAACAAAAAAAGAATCATTCAAATCAGACTTGTAGCTGCGGAATCCGGAGATATGCGAACATAACTTTTCAAAATTATAGCTCTTAAAACAATTAAAAAAAATCTTAAATAAGTATTTTTAATTTATAAATATTATAATAAGTAATATGATAATATTATGATTAATAGATATATTTTATATTTCCTATGTAAGAAAGGGGCGTTCGTACATTGCGCGGGCACCGTACATTTTCCGTCGTCTTTCCAGAAGCCTAATCGAAATTCAAAACTACAAGGGTCAATTCAGACCGCGACGCGACGCGTAGATGCATTTCTAAATTTGTATGGATTTGAGAGCCTTCGATTGCGTGAGACGTCTTGCGAATCCGTCAATTCAATACAATTTTATGCTGGCTTCTCACGGCGCGTAATATCACGAGCCACGCCGCACCGAGCCAATTTCAAGTACTCGGAGCGAGCACGAGCCAACAGGTGAGTCCGTCCGCTACGGGCGCTACCCGTACTCACGGCGCGTAATATCACGAGCCGCGTCGAGCTGCGCCTTTGAAGTTACCGACTTCAATTGGATCGGACGCGCCTGCACGTGCGAGCCCCCGCCACCTCGAGCCACCCCCTTCACATGACCTGGCTCAAGATGGCGCGGCGCGGCTCGTGACATTACGCGCCGTGAGAACGGGTAGAGGACGGACTCGCTTGGCTCGTGCTCGCTCGAGTACTTGAAATCGGCTCGGCGCGGCGCGTCGCGTTGCGGTTTGAATTGACCCTAAATCACAGGATAGTTTTTTATTTTTTATGCAATAAGGGGGCAAACAAGCAAACGGGTCACCTGATGGAAAGCAACTTCCGTCGCCCATGGACACTCGCAGCATCAGAAGAGCTGCAGGTGCGTTGCCGGCCTTTTAAGGGGTAATAGGGGAGGGTAGGGAAGGAAATAGGGAAGGGAAAAGGGTAGGGGATTGGGCCTCCGGTAAACTCACTCACTCGGCGAAACACAGCGCAAGCGCTGTTTCACGCCGGTTTTCTGTGAGGACGTGGTATTCCTCCGGTCGAGCCGGCCCATTCGTGCCGAAGCATGGCTCTCCCACGTCAGAAAATTATATTGCACAACGTCGGTAATAACACAACGCAAAGGCAACACAGGCGACATTTTCCTCATCCAATTACAGGTGGAGGTGCAGGTCAGGTCTGACAGCAGCGACCTCCGCCCCGGTCCGCCGTCAACAGATCCGGGACGAACAAACAATATCTAATATTTTTGTTTGTAGTTTAGTCGAGTTCGATGAAATGATAATGGGAGCTATTCTGTAATTCTCAATTATATATCTCGAGCGATTGTTAGTTGGGGGCCTTTCCTCCAAGTTATTCCTAGGTTATTCCCGAAGTTAATAACATTATCATCTCGAGCAAATGTTAAGTATTCTCGAAATTATTTATCTCGAGCAAATCATAGTATGGAGAGAACTTCTATGACTTATTGTTGACTGAAAACAAAGTGATAATAATACTTTAGGGTGCAATATTGACCACAGTGCGTTTTTCGCGTAACTTTCTGCCGCACACTGTAAAACTCTGGAACGAACTGTCACCAGCAGTATTTCCGGACCTATACGACCTGCAAACCTTCAAGAAAAGAGCGTATTCCCTCTTAAAAGGCCGGCAACGCACCTGCAGCTCTTCTGATGTTGCGAGTGTCTATGGGCGACGGTAATTGCTTACCATCAGGTGACCCGTTTGCTTGTTAGCCCCCTTATTTAATAACAAAAAAAATCTATAATAATAGAGTTCACAGCGCTGAAAGAACTAATTTCGATTTTTATATTTCTATCGGAAATGCCCCAATGTCTCGAATTTGCTCTGGATACAACAATTTTAAAAAATGTGTTATATTATTTTATTTATCGTTTTAAAATTAATGTTATTCTATGGTTGTATATCACCTACCTGAGTTGCGGTCCCCACTAGATATGATACAATATGTTTAACCGACTTCAAACAAAAGGGGATTATCAATTTGACACGTATAATATGTATAAAATAAACTTTTCTTATTCTTATTCTTATATATAATATTTGCAGAACTGCCCAGTTTTTGGATTATATATTAGTGTACATCAGTGTCTGAACAAATGTGCCAAATTTCAAAAGTGTATATGTATGTATGTTTTATGTTTGTGTCCGTATATCTCCGGAACTACGAGTCCGATTTGAGTAATTCATTTTTTGTTGTTTGAGATACGGAATTTTAATTCTTAATTACGTACAATTTTGAACTCGGTTTTATCTTTTTAAAATACTATTATTATTTATAACATCGACTGGCCCTTGATCTAAAAAAGAAGGCAGTGACCTAATTAGTAATTATTAATTACTGATGAGATAGGTAACTGAAATTCAAGGGTAGTTCAAATTATATCGCCACACGATCGATTAGTAGCCCTTCCTAAGCCCTTCATATGAAGTTTCTAGAATCTGTTCTAAAAAAAGTTTCTGGTAAACTAGATATATTGCACAGTTAAGTGTTTTTCCTTGTTACTCTAGACCAGCTATCCCCAACCCGCGGCCCGCCGGGACTTTATCTGTGGCCCGCGTGCTATTAAACAATTTTGAAATTCACGCGACACGCCCACCGTCAAAATAATGTAAAGTCGCCGTGAAAGTCGTGTATTTTTTCCACTTTTAAATCTTTAATTTCGAAGAACGTTATTTTTTCACCCTAAAATTTTTTAGAGCGACCGGTGGCACCAAGACCAAAACATGTTTATGGCCCGTATACAAAAAAGGTTGGGGACCACTGCTCTGGACGTAAAAACGACCTTCTGATGTTCCTCGTACATTGCATGTACACTTCACACTTGGATCCTGATTCAATAATTTCGCAGCGCAGCTGTGAAGTTTTAGGTAACCCATACAATTTTGATTCCTATATTCACACAGCACATTTGTACTTACCGAACACAAGCGGTTTTACTCAAGTTTCAGCAAGGAAACTTGTACAGTGTACACGCTAAGTTGTGTCATTGTTCCAACGAGAGTTGGTCAAAATAGGTACTATAAGGAATAACCCTTTCTGGGGTATTTTCTTTAATTGTTCTTAGCAAAGTAATACTTACTTGGCTCGACAAACTCTGTAAAAACCAGCCAGAGGTGCTCGGGGTTCTGTAGAAACTATTGGCAAAGGATGTACCTAATATAGAAAAAAAACTGTGTCATTATTCTGTCCAAGAAAATAATATCATATTTCTATCAAGGAATTACTACATTATAGTGAGCCCTAGACTTTTTTGGGATTACTAACAAGTTAATTTTTTGTGAGTAGCTACATTTTGATAAGACAAACAACATTTTTATTTTCGAAAAATTTCGAAAGTGGTAGCTAACAGAGATAGAAAGGATTTCATACTTTGACTTGTATTGATGGTCCTAAAATATGGATTGTTTTATTTGTAGGACAAGGTTACTCTGAAATTATATAACAATTAACCTACAAATGAACAAAAAATCAGCTGGTTAGGGTTCCGTTTTAGGGTTCTGTAATCAACAAATCTTGGTTGACTACTGTACCTATGGCCTCCCCTATGTAGAATCCTGGCTACGCCTATGCGCTTTTACGATTAGAACTTCGTTCCATCCGGGTGTCCCTTGACACCTCTCTAGTTTTTTTTAGTTATTGTCCATCCCGTGTTAACTTTCATGTCCTAATTCATAAAATTGTTGAAAGTCTTATAACTTTAAACTTCCATTACCCCTACTAAGCTTATTTTAGGGCGTACTTAAAACCAAAATTTGGCGTATTTTAGATATCAATAAAATCTAAAGTCCTAGACCTATTCAATTGAGACTTATTAACTATCTGGTACATTGGAAACCAACTCTATGAGGGCCAACTCGAATTGGGGGGTGAAAATTACAAGCTTATGATTTTTTTTTTGTTAAATAGAAGTCTTTTTTTTTGTTAGTTTGATCTATTGGTGACATCATAATCGATGACCTCTGTGGCTCAGTTGGTAGCTCAAGCCGGGGGTCGCGGGTTTGAATCCCGTCGACGGAACAAAAAGTTTTCAAAGTTCCTGGGTTATGGATGTGTATTAAATATGTGTATCATATAATAAAATTTTTAAATATATGTATATTATAAAAATATTAAATATATAGTGCTTCAGGTATTTACCACGGGGCCAGACTGACGTGGTGTGAAGCGTCCATAGATATTATTATTATATTATTATTATATCCTGAAAATATTAACTATCTGATACACAGCGGAAACCAATTCTATGAAGGTTTAAAAAAACGGCGAAACACTTCGAGAAAAGGTAGGTATGAAATAACAATATTATGAATAATCCAGTAACTCGCCTTTCTTGTCAATATAGGCTACCAATAGCCTAATAATGTTGAGAGTCTAATTAATACTACCCGTACAGAGAGAAATACAGTATAGATAAGTACCTATCGTGCAAATTGCCTATAAAATGTAAATGCAAATTGCAACTTATACGATTGACAATTTGACGAAGAGAGAGCTCTATAATTCTCTTTTTTTATGAAATAAGGGGGCAAAATTCTGTCGCCCATGGACACTCTCAGCATCAGAAGAGCTGCAGGTGCGTTGCCGGCCTTTTAAGAGGGAATAGGGTAATAGGGGAGGGTAGGGATGGGAAGGGAAGGGAATAGGGGAGGGTAGGAAAGGGAATAGGGTAGGGGACTGGGCCTCCGGTAAACTCACTTACTCGGCGAAACACAGCGCAAGCGCTGTTTCACGCCGGTTTTCTGTGAGAACGTGGTATTTCTCCGGTCGAGCCGGCCCATTCGTGCCGTTATAATCTCTCTATTTTTATCCCAGGACGCAAATACTGACGGTCTCTCTACTTGAAAGAACGTATAACGTAAAACTGACAGCAAAACCTATCGTCTATGGATATTGATTTGGATATGGATTTGACACGTCTACGTTGTTACGTCTTATTTGACACATGCAGTTCCTCTATTTACGTCCTAAAAGGGGTGACACACGTACGAACTTAAAGTACGCGGGTTTAAAGTTCGCGAACTTTCTCGGCTCGCGTCGGTGACACACGAGAATCGCTCACACGCGCCGCGAGCCGCGAGCCTGGGGGCATGGTAACCCCCAGGCTCGCAGCTCGCGGCGCGCGGCTTGCGGCTCGCGGCTCTTTGCTGACACACAGGCGATTCATAAGATCTTCGAGCCATAAGTCCGCGTACTTACTCGCGTGTCTGTCACCCCCTTAATGTCAAGATAGCCCGGAGTAAGGGCCGGGACACAAAAACACGATACGACGTCGTGCGACGTCGTGTCGTGAGAATCTGCGACGTCGTACGACGTCGTACGATGTCGCGTCGTGGTTTTTTACGACGCGCGTCGTAGATTCCCACGACACGACATCGTATGACGTGCGTGTGTTTTTGTGTCCCGGCTCTAACAAAGCGGCAATTTTCCGACCATGCTTTTTGCCTTGATATGCCATATTTATGTAATGTGGACGTCTTTGATTTACAGTCCGTAATTATTGTTGTTGTATCTCTATTACGTTATAACTTATATCGCTACGATTCTAATCAACATTTATCAGATTGTTCAAGAACAACCGAAATAAATAACACAATTATTATATTTTGCTCCTTCACATATTTTATATTTTTAATTATTAAAAACTGGTTTCTGCGCGTCACAAACCTTTTGGTAAATATAAAAGTATTATTTATAATATTTGATCACGCAATGAAAATTACTAGATTCCTAACTTATTCCAAGTCAAAAGGATAATAGTCGGAAATCCCATAGAAGCCTCAGCTATGTAAATTAACAAATCAACCTAGCCTTAGAATAAATTCACAAAATATTAAAATCAAATTTTCTTATCGCATAGAGTTGGGCTCTAAAAATTCATCACTTTCTTCGTTGTCAATCTATAGTCCATACCAATCTTAATATATATAAATCTCGTGTCACAATGTTTGTCCTCAATGGACTCCTAAACCACTTAACCCATTATAATAAAATTCGCACACCATGTGCAGTTCGATCCAACTTGAGAGATAGGATAGTTTAAATCTCAAATTATAGTCGCAATTTTATTTTATTGCAAATTATTTGTCTATAAAGAGCGACCATTGTTTATACGACGCGGGTCACGGGATAGCGATGGACGTTGCCATGGTGACATACTTATATTTTAGTCACTAATTCAATAAAATAATACGGGCGATATACTTAATATAATATGGCAAAGAAACGTTTGCCGGGACAGCTAGTATAGAGATAAAGTGCGTTTAAGTATTAGGACCTAGGTAATCTAAAACCTTTGGATCTACGTAAACCACGTTGGTCAATTCTTTCATAATAGAGGTTTCTAATTTACGTTAAATGTCGTACTTAACCTTTAAATATTCTTAACTTTTTAAATAGGATTTATTTTATTTGATTTTTTACGTTCCGTACCCAAAGGCTAATAACGGGACCCTATTTGCTATTACTTAGATTTTGATGCATGTCCGTCATGACTCATGATTGAAACATTCACAATTTCTTTAATTACATATGTAGGTACTCTTAAGGTACAAGTCGGAAGCCGGCTACATGAAGCGGCAGCAGACGGCGTGTCGTCGCGACACTACTGGTTTCTATGTATTTCTATGATTTCATCGCGTGTCGCTAGCTGCGAAAGGTAAATACTAGTGTCCGACCGAAACTGGTTTTTCAGCCGAAACCGAAACCGAAACCGAACTTTCGGCCTTACTCTCAGTTTCGGCCGAAACCGAAACCGAAACCGAAACATTACGATTATTTTCTGAAATTTATTAATTTTTAACATATATTACAACTTTTTAAACTAAAGAAAAAGTAAAAAAGTAAAAAATTCATTGTGGTACAATGAATTTTTTACTTTTTGCGACATATCTTAAAATAAATATTATTAATCTTAGAGTCGAATATGTTCTCTAGAAACTTTATTGTATTATATTCTATTTTTTAAATGATTCCAAGTAGGTGCGATTTCACCAAAAAAAAAACGCGCCTAGCGCACACTAAGCCGGATCTTAATCGTATAAACACGTTTATAACACTCAATTGTATTTTACCAACTTAAACTAAACTCGTTCACATCAAATCCGATTTTTATCTTCTGAACGCCCAATATTCGAGTTTTAACTTCATAAAATACATTTGGTACTGTGGGTGTAGTGTCATGACACACTGAAAAATATAGACGAAAAAATTGTTAAGATGACAAATTTCACAGATGCGTCTGGTTAGGTTATTTATCGTTTGCTATTTTGTTAATAAAACAACGTGACAAGGCTCCAACATGATAAAAACATAAAAATCATCGCGTGAAGTAACGTAAACTTAGATTCATTAATTGTAATTCAATTCAAAATGTAAAATCTATTTAAAACAAAACAAATTTACGTCGTCATATAAACGCATTCATTGTTCATTGAGAACTTAGTTTAATAAAACGAACGCTTACGAGGAAGTGGGCTAGATAAGATTCTAGGAACGGTCTAAGTCCTCGTCCATAATTAAAAGTTAATTTTAAATATTCAAAAAAAACGTGTGGTAAAAGGAAAAGAGTGAGGCGAGATGATTTACTACATAAATCTTGCAAGATATATCCTAATATATCCTATAATCTCACAGTCAAACAAAATTCTAAAGTAAATAGTTCAAATGCAATAATATAATCAGTTTATCGTAGCATTTACTAAATGGTTTGTTTGGGATTGTTAAAATAGCACGTAATTTGCCAACAATTATATTGTATATTAAATAAGCTTTCGTGTGTTGTAGAAATAAAATTCAATAATTTAATTTCGATAATAATAAGCTTAGACAATTTAGTTAAAATAAAACGAAGTGCAAGTTTTGATTTGGGTCTAATCTGGAAAACATAATCTCAAAACACGATTAAATAGATGGTAGCGAACACCGGGGCCTCGCTGGCAAGCAAGCACGAGTTAACTGCGAAGTTTACCGAACGACCCATGAGTTTCGGCCGGGCCGAAAGTTTCGGCTATATTTTGGCCGAAACTAAAACTGAGGCCGAAACTAGATTTTTTGGCCGAAACTGGCCGAAACCGAAACCGAAACCGAAAGTTCGGTCGGTCACTAGTAAATACCCTGCGCATGCGCGACACTTTTATAGAAACACGACACGGCGTCTGCCGCCGCTTCATGTCGCCCGCTGCCAACCGGCACCTTTAGGATCAATTCAGACCTCAACGCGACGAGGCGAGGCGAAGCGCGACGCGGCATAAATTTGTATGGATTTGACAGATTTCAATTGCGTGAGACGTCTTGCGAATCTGTCAAATCCATATAAATTTAGATATGCATCTACGCGTCGCGTTGCGGTCAGAATCAACCCTTAGGGTCAATTATTTATAATTATTAATTAATAAGGCTGATTTTCTTTTAGATGTGATATTGAATGTACTGTCACTTCTTGGTGGAAATTCATGTTCAATTCAATAATTGACACTTTTCTTGCACTTATTCCACTTTATTTTACAAAATTACTGAATACACGACCGGTTTTGAATAAATCATCATAAGGTGTACAAGTGCAAGAAAAGTGTTAATTATTGAATTGATTTTCTTTTGTACTGAATTACAGATTTGCAAGACGTCTCACCGCTCACGCAATCGAAGGCTCTCAAATCCACACAAAATATAAATACATCTACGCGTCGCGTTGCGGTCTGAATTGACTCTAATTAATAACTAGATGACGCCCGCAACTCCGTTGCGCCAAAACTCGTTTATCGCGCGGGAACCGTACATTTTCCGGGATGAAAAGTATCTCCATACCAAATTTCAGCAAAATCGGTTCAGCGGTTTGGGCGTGAAGAGGTAACAGACAGACAGACAGATAGACAGACAAACACACACTTTCGCATTTATAATATCAGTACGGATATGGATATGGATTAACAACTAGCTATTTGACCGAGCTTTGCTCGGTATTTGATAAAACACGAATAAAATGACTGTTCACGCACAAGATAGGATATATCTGCTATCCTGCTCCTAGCTGACGTATCATGCCTGCAGCAGCCCATTGGTCACCCATCACGCGATAATTGAAGCGATTGGCCGCCGATGACGTGATACGCAGTCGTGTCACCCCTCATACGCACCTAGGTTCACTTTGCATTCTCCATCTTAAAAATACGCATTGTAACCCCTTAACGTTTTCTCTAAAAATTCGCAAAATATTGTAAAAGTTTTTAGCTGAATATACGCAAGAAGTCGATCCAGCTGTTTTCTTCACTCCTCGAGTAAAAGGCCAAACCAAGCCAGCCAAAAACGCGCAATCAATGACATTTTCTAAAAATGATTCCTAGCTAGATCGACTTATCGCCCCCGAAACCCCCTATATATACTAAATTTCATGAAAATCGTTGGAGCCGATTCCGAGATCAGAACTTTTGAAAAAAAAATTCTCTGGTTTCATACTAATCTGACCTATACTTTATAAGAAAATCGTTATAACTTCTAAACTATCCGACTTATAGCATTGAAATAAAGAATTTATTTAAGATAAAAACCTCCTCTATCTTTTTAAAACAAAAAAGTACCAGTTTAATGCGCTAGATATTTCACAAAAAGCCATTAAAGGCGTTCCCTCCGGAGATTCCGTAATTGACCGTATTTAAAACCTTATAAACTCATAATCTGAAAGCTACAAAGTTATAATAAAAATACAGCAATAATCTTCAATATATCAACATTCCTTTCCCCGTTTAAAATTTTCTATTTTTGTTTATTATACTCATGATATCAGCTTCCAAAGTAATGCCAATTTATTAAAATTCAAGCATACATTCAGCATCTTCTTAGCATTTACAAATTACTTTTATTTGATACTCACGCCAATAGATCGATAATAATATCATAAACTACATATTCCCCGTTTTAATTTTTTTTATGACAATTTTGAACTAAGTTAAGTAAAAATAATAGGGTTTTGGCGCGATCTCGGCAACGCGGCAAATGTATGGCCAAGGTCGTTTGCTCGGGGGACGGCCTTAATTAAAAAATACACAATTTTTAATTGTTTTTAATAATAATTTTTAATTCCACGAAATTTATAACATATTGCCTATGTAAGCGTAGTCCACAAGTTTAGCTATCAAATGAGACCTTTTTTATCTTCATAGGATATTTACATGAGAAGTACAGATTAGTGTGAAAGCCCGAGAAAAACTAAAATGGCTGCCATTTTACAACCGTGAGAGAGAGAAAAAATTTGAGAGCCAATTTGTCGATAAAATATGCCATAGATCATGACATTGTATATATTATGTCGGAGTCATCTGGTTTAATCTGCGATTCGATTGAATGACTAAGTATATAATATACTAGCTGTCCCGGTCAACTTCGTGTCACTTTAAAACCTTCCCTGGACTTCTACGAATATTTTAAGACTAAAATCAGCTCAATCCGTTCAACCGTTTTTAAGTTTTAGCGCGACTAACACATTTGAAAATTCATTTTTATATTACACTCGAAAAGTATCGACTTCTGTTGGAATTTTTGGAGTTAACAGATAATTGTGACTGCCAATTAATTATAGACAAATAATTTGCAATAAAATAAAATTGCGACTATAATTAAAGATCTAAACTATCCTATCTCTCAAGTTGGAAAAAAGCACACATTTAAAAAAAAACATTAAAATCGGTTAAGTAGTTTAGGAATCCATCGCGGACAAACATCGTGACAGGAGATTTATATATATTATATATACTGCGACATATTATATACAAGAATATAATATATAAGAATTGCTCGTTTAAAGATTTAAGATAAAATAAATATTCAAGGGCATACAATAACACAATTTGCCTACTTCCGCTCTTTAACGGTACGGAACCATTCGAGCACGAGACCGTCTCGCACTTGGCTGATAAAAAAAGCAAGCTTAGCCGCTGACAAAAGCGAGTCGCTTATATACCTTAATATTAATATTTTAAATCTCTTACTGTTTTTAAACCTTGTGTTACGGCTTCATCTTCAGACAAAAATCGACCTTCGTCACAATACCTACTACCTGCCTACAATGTTTCAGCTACTATTTTCAGGAATTAGACATTATTTGCTAGTACTTGCTATTTACTTGTTCGGGCGCAAACATTTCACGATGTTTATTTTGTGCGGATATATGAATTGCCTTTTTGTTTATAAAGGCGTTTAAGTATATTATAATGTTATTAATTAACACTTAAACGCCTACAATATCATAGCCTTTATAAATAAAAATGTAATGATTGTATTGATCGGCACGTGAAAAACAAAAGTTAAAAAAGTAAGATCATTAAACTTGTTGTTTTTAAATAAATTATTATAAAGGTGAACGTGCATAGAACTACAAGTTACAACTTACAATGCACTAGAGTCCAAAAAATAGACGATTTCGTCTATAATATCAATAGCCACCATTAAAAATGCAAAAGTTTCTGTTTTTCTGTTTGTCGTTTTGTCTGTTTCCTCTTTTGTTCAGACTTATTTAGATTTTAGATGAAAGGCATGGAGATAGAGCAGGGCGCAGGCATAGTAATATTATGATAGTCATTCTGTTAACTTAAGAATGAAATTGAATTCTTGTAAAGAAACAGACTATTATAGTTTCATCGGAAAAAGTCTTGGTTACCTCTTCGTATGATAATCTCAAACTATTTATGAGTTTGTGATAGTGATATAACCGTTATGCGGGCTCTACACTCGCGACGCGAATTGCGGCCGCGATTCGCGCCGTGAACACGATACGAAGCCGCGAAGCGTAAATACGAAGCCGGGAAACCCTCCACAGTCCACAGTCGCGGTTCGCGGCCTTCGCGGGCTTTCGCCCCGCGAGTGTGGAGCCGGCTTTAGGGCATAATACGATATCACCCTTAGGGCCAACCCACACGTACCACAACCACACGACATCGCAACGACAAAATGTCGTCGAACAGTGGTTACGTGTGAATGGTGTCGCTGCAGCGATGGGAGGAAGAGCGCGGGCGGTGTGCGCGCACTGTCGTTGCATCGACGCAACGTTGTGGTTGCGATATAGTTGCGACGTGGTTGCGATGTGGTCGGCAGTGGTTGCGTCTGACAACTATCTGACAAGTGGTCGACAACGACTGCAAAATGTGCTTGAATGGTCCAGTTCATTTACAATACGAAATATTATACTCCCGACCACGTGGTGTGGTTGTGGTGTGGTTGTGGTTGTCGTGTGGTCGTGGTACGTGTGGGTTGACCCTTAGACTAAAAACATTTGTCACTTCATTGTCAATCGCGGTTTCTATAGAAAATTACAAGTTTTTTGACATCCCTGTCAATGTCAATGTTAATGACCGCTGCAGCCTGCAGACAGAATTCCGCGATTTGAAAATAGACGCCGAACATACATTTTAAATTAGAGATAAACTACGATCACATGGCGCGCCCCTCCAAAATTCGTAACGTTTGAAGTGCGTTGTCAAAACGTTTGAAGTGCGACGTTTGGAGGGGCGCGCCATGTTATCGTAGTTTAATAAATAAATAAAATAAAGGGCATTGACATACGAACATTAAAATATAGTGTGCGCGGGTCTTTACGACAGCCGCATATGACGCCTATTATGTGCGCGGGTCTCAATATGACAATATACCAATCAACTTCTACAGTAAGGGCTGCACACGCGCGCGCCGCTACACTGCACGAACACGTGAGTCAATTTCTTTTATTGGTGCATTTTTCTGGCATTTATTATTTTTGGTAAATATTATTACAGCGAAAATGTTTTTTAATTATTGAAGCCCGATCGTGATCTTAATTATAATAGAAGTTAAATATAATATTTGGAAGACCAGCTAATATTTACCGGTTAATTGTTAATTATATCATTATAAGGCTTTAAAAGGAGTGTTTTTGTATCATTATGGTGAACATAATAATCCACATAATATTTTTATTTACAACTTGATACGTGACCTATAAAATAGGAGTAAAGTAGGGAAGATTTATAAACCTTCCCTGGACTTCCACGTATATATTTTCAAGACAAAAATTTGGCGAGTCGATTTAGTCGTTCCCGAGTTAAAGATGAACTAACAAAATTGAGATTTATTTTTATTCATAACATGAAATACAATGTCAGTATTAACTGAATTATCCCACCTGTTCGAAATGAAATTATTGCGGATATAGTAGTCCTGAGTTTTAAATGATTAATTTTTTATATTAGGTACCATATTTTAGTTAAGTAGATACTAAACTAGGTCAGGTATAAATATTTAAGATAAACAATTTTTTTTTCACAAAATACTTGGACGACGAAGCGAAACTTATCGGTATGCTAGGTTATGCTCATGTGATAAAATTTTAGAAATTTTACCAAAAAACTATACAAATAAAAACGTAATATTTGTACGGATCTTGTTGTGCGTGAGTCTAGCTTAAACTTGGCCGGTTTTTCCCGTGTTTTTCTGCCAGCATAGCTCACAATCTAATGCTATGCACCCCACTGCAGTTACTTGAGGTCACTTCACTATTCTTCCTTATTGCCATAACTTAGTACTGACTTCTGAGTACTCGGCACGTTGTATTGAATTTATGTGAATCTGGTCGGAATCCATACTTCCATACATATCATGAATGTAAATGTGTCCGTCTGTGTTTTTTTCCATCTTGGTGTACCTGTTGTGGTGGGAAAGGGAAAAATTTGGTTTATCAGGCACCGTATATTGTACATAATATACCTATATATTATATCCTTTCTTGAATATTATCTCTATATTAAATTTCATCATAATCGGTTTAGCGGTTTGAGCATGAACAGGCATCAGACAGATATGGATGTTGATGTATGGAAGTTTGTGCTATTCCAGTCAGTGATAAATGTTAATTATTAAGTAATAACTTTAGTTTTTAGTACGAATATAAATTACTGTCTGTTATTATACTCTACAGTATGAAGGCTAAACTGCAGAACATAAAGCTATAAGTACACTAACATTATGTTAAAACTTAGAGCAAGAGCACACTGCCGGTGCATAGCGGTGTGATAGCGGTGTGGAAAAACGCATCGTTTGCCAAATCGCTGCGTCGCGGAGTCGCGCGATAACACAACACAAACCGGCGACAGGGTAGAGAGAAAATGGTTTAATTCACTAGCTCCGAAAGTGAAGCTAGTGACCTGAGTTTTCTGTCGTTTATTTAAAACATCGTGTTCTACGACGCAACGGATCATGTCATATCATGGTGGCATAATATCATAAAACATGTGTGAAATATCTATATCGGTCCAGCGGTTAATTCGTGAGGAGGAGATAGACGACTCGTTTCGACATTGATAATAAAGGGTTTCCCAATAGGGATTTGAAATTTTGAATTTAGTTTGTGGACGCACCCTTCATTTAACATCGAACTGTCACTGTCAGTTTATTCAGTAAACATAACATTTTCATCGTGGTGAAGTATACGAACGAACAACGTCTGCAAATCTTAACAACAAAAATCAGAGTCAGTGGCCGCTACGATACTTAAAGAGCGTTAAGTGTTAACTTCGATTTTCTCGCCCTTGTAGACAGGCATATTGGCCACAATTATGGATTATTTTTGACCCGGATCGGAAGATGTTGTCTGCCCAAGACATGCATCTGCATGAGGTTTTAATAGGTAGCGCCATAAGCCACACGGCATACGTTACAATCGATTTATTGAAGAGCAAGTTTGATGAGCGTTTTATCTCAAAAAATTGACCAGTCGGTTAACCGCCTGTTCGTGCGATTTAACGCCTCTAGATTTTTTCTTTGGGGCTGCGTCAAGTCGTTGGATAAGCCGACGACTTTGGAAGAGCTCAGAGCAAAAATTAAACGCGAAATAGCCGAAATGTGTGGCCGAGTCATAGAGAATTCGGTTCAACGAATCACCGCTGCAAATGTGCCTGCGGTGGTCATAATATGAGCGAAGTCGAGTTCCATTCAAATATGTTTTTATTGTACTTCAATCCGATACTATTTTTTTTAATATCTCAAATGGTTTTAATTTTATTGAAAAAAAAAGTTGGAAAGTCCTTATTAGAAAATCCCTTATTAATATGGATTTAGCAGTTATTACAATAATTTGAAACGCCAGTCGTGAAGCAGCTTCGTTACAAGCTCACAAGCTACTCGTTAACTTTTGCTTTTTTTATGAAATTAGGGGGCAAACGAGCAAACGGGTCACCTGATGGAAGGCAACTTCCGTCGCCCATGGAGACTCGCAGCATCAGAAGAGCTGCAGGTGCGTTACCGGCCTTTTAAGAGGGAATAGGGTAATAGGGGAGGGTAGGGATGGGAAGGGAAGGGAATAGGGGAGGGAGGGGAAGGGAATAGGGTAAGGGATTGGGCCATCGGTAAACTCACTCACTCGGCGAAACACAGCGCAAGCGCTGTTTCACGCCGGTTTTCTGTGAGAACGTAGTATTTCTTCTGTCGAGCCGGTCCATTTGTGCCGAAGCATGGCTCTCCCACGTATAACGCTTGCTTAAAATATGACGTATTTTATAAAAATATAGTCAGTATATTTCATATTATAAAATCTAATTAGTAAGTTAATTGTAATTATTGTTCGATGCAGTTGGTTGTTATGCTATATTTTAAATATTAAGCATTTGAAATAATTAAAATGCAATTGATACATTATTATTTATTAAACTTGGACTGCAACTTTGTTTTTATTGTCATACTGTTTTACATAACAACATAAATTAATATTTAAACCAGACACACGGGAATAACAGACAATTATCATAAAGATACTATACAGAACTATAAACTAACCCAACCTAATCTACGTGGTTTTTTGTAGTGCTTTATTAAATTTTATCATCTTGTTTGTATTGACAAATAAATAAATAAATGAATAATATATTTTAAAAATAGGTACCTATAAAGTCGAACATAGATTCCACACCTTCTCTGGATGTCGATTAAAAACTTCTATGAAGAGTAACATACCATAAGGTATAAGCTATCCGTCGGGCCTTTTTAATTAAGGCTGCTCTTTCGAAAAAAGCGTGCAGATGAAAGAGCTTTTCATCGGCATTAACAGAGAAATTATATCTGAAAAAAATAATTAGTAATCTACATGATATGATACGTAATTTGGTTTTGCCATATTTTTTCTATCGGTATCACATAATAAAGAAATAAAAAACCAAATCACCTCCAAATCGTTAAATGAAACCACTTTACTCCTTCATTATAAATTCAAATGAATATTATATAAAAAATATCTACTGCTTTGCAATACATAAGTTAATAATTATATATTTTTTTCTACTTTTTTGAAATATGTATTATATTAAGCCTTAAACAGGTTTTTTCTCCTATTTCGCCCTATCATGGACGCGGCGAGCGTCGTAACCGCCACCGTACAAGGCGCGCTGTTATGAATGTTATTTTAATGTCATTTACGTCGATATTCGCACTGACAGACAATCGACCTGCTAATTTAGGGAGAGAGGGCCCTTAGTAAGTAAGTGGCAAACCTAGTCAGCCGCATAAGGAGGGATGTCCTAGATTTGTCAAACGCGGGACTCCCTCCACGACCGGCCGCTCTACCCCAAAAGGGACTTCCACCAAAATTAGGGAACGCTTCGGCAATATCAGTCGGCCGTACTGGGTAATTAGACAACTCGCATTCCATAATTTCGTCATCGATATCTGAAATAAAAAAAAACCGACCAAGTGCGTGTCGGGCCAATATAGGGTTCCGTAATACCGCTAGTTTTTTTTTTTTTTTTCAATTTTTGTGTGGTCAATGAATGTACACTTATAACGTGTTTTACACTACTAACAACATCATCTCAGTTACTTTTAAAGGAATTTGAACGAAAAGTTCCTTTAAATACTTCGTTGAATACATTTTTTTTAGTTGATCGACTATTACTCAATAACTTATGAAGTCTTCTTAGCCGTGATAGTTTTCCTTTTAAATTCAGCATATTTCCTACTCCCGTGAATTTTTTCACATTTTCAGAAGCAACCGTTTAGCTGGTAAGGGGGGACACTGGACTCTAACGATTTTTTCAACTTTAAAACTTAATATTTCACAAACGGATCCCTAAATCGGAAAATGATGTATGAATACTCATTATAATTTTTAAAAACCTATCCAACGACACCCCACACGACGGGGTGGACGCGAAAATAAATTTTCATTCCCGCCTGATGTGTATGGAAGGTACCATAAAAAATATTTTTTTAAGATTTCATGTACCATTTTATTGCCATCATTAATATGTGCATTCATGCCAAATTACAGCTTTGTAGGTCCTATAGTCTCTGAGCAAAACCGCGGACAGACAGACAGACTGACAGACAGACAGACGGACAGACAGACGGACGGACAGACCGAAACTATAAGGGTTCCTTGTTGACTACGGAACCCTAAAAACGTAAGCTTTTAATGTTACGCTTAGCTAGTGTTATTTATATTAAATATAGTATTTAGTGACATAGAGCTTGGAAAATATTACGCCTTACGATACTAAATCTCACACAATATTATGTTTAGCTAGATGATGCCCGCAACTCCGATGTCTCTTCTAACTCGTTTATCGCTCGGGAACCGTACATTTTTTCGGAACAAAAAGTATCCTATGTCTTTTCCCGGGACTCAAAGTATCTCCATGTCAAATTTCAGCAAAATCGGTTCAGAGGTTTGGCGTGAAGAGGTAACAGACAGACAGACAGACACACTTTCTCATTTGTAATATTAGTATGGATTTCTAACTACGCTCATCGATTTCGAAACAGTATTTTTTTGTATTTTTTTAAAACAGTATTTTGCAGTATTTTCCGACCTAATGTAATTTGACTATTTTCTTGATAGAATTAAATGTTCGATGCTTAGTTTTAAACAATCTTAAGAACATGACTGCATTCTAACTCAATACGTAATTTTTATGCACATGCTTGACAGCGCGGCGTCCAAATAGGAGATGACTTCTGTTTTGTTAACAAATTCAGAACCTAGTCATATCTATGAAAATTTTCCAGTGCACCAGCTATGTTAAATATATTCATTTAAAATATCAAAATTTTGACCCTTATTGTCTAACAGGGTCATCATTTCTACAATTCATGCCTAGACTTGCTTTCTACACCAGCTTAGTGGTTTGTGACTTCACTTACCTATTTTCTTAGGACCAACCCACACGTACCACAACCACACGACATCGCAACGAAAAAATGTCGTCGAACAGTGGTTACGTGTGAATGTCGCTGCAGCTTTTTGCAGTTGCGTTGTGGTCCCGACTAAATGTCGACGTGGTTGCGTTGTCGCCAGTGGTTGCGATGTGGTTAGTTACGAAAGTAAGTGAAACGGAGGGGGGAAAGAGCGCGGGCGGTGTGCGTGCACTGTCGTTGCATCGTTGCGATGTGGTCGGCCGTGGTTACACGATGTGGTCGGTATCCGACAAGTGGACGACAACGACTGCAAAATGTGGTACGTGTGAATGGACCAGTTCATTTACAATACGAAATATACGCCCGACCACATGGTGTGGTCAGTGGTTGTGGTTGTCGTGGGGTTGTGGTACGTGTTGGTTGGCCCTTAGTTTTTTTTCTCACTGGAGTTTATTGACAAACGCTTAAATTATGGGCAAACGTAAAGACCGTTGAATATACAGGGTGTATCGGAACAAACTACAAAGTAATAATACTTTTGGGCAGCGTTTTTCAACCTGTGGATCGCGACCGTCTGGGGAGCCGCGTGGCTTATAGTATAGTAGTTTTTTTTTTACTTTTACTTTTAGGTCGCCAGAGGTCGAGAGAAGTATTTCAGTAAAAAATTAAAAATGATTAAATATTTATATAATATTAAGTAGGAGAATTTTAATAAAAAGATACAATTATTTTATTCTTTATTTTTATTATTTTCTTAAAAAAACCTTATTTTTTTATACAGACCTTCTAGGTTTGAAGCCCGCGATATGAAGTTTTGTGCCTCGATTCGTCGTTTCAAATTATTATACATTTAATTATGTCAATGTGTACAAACTGTGCAGTAATTAACATTGTGACGGGCATAAAGCCCGTCACAGACTTAGCTATAATATATATTAATATTTTTATAGCTAGCTATATTACTATATATTTTCTATACTAAATCCACATGTCACAGAAATATAGGTATACTAGCTGTTGCCCGCAACTTCGTCCGCGTGGACTTAGTTTATAGCGAGCGGTGTCAACAAAATTGGTGTCAAATTTAAAAGCTTTTTAAACCCCTGGTACCCCTTCAATCAAAATACGGAATACCCAAAAACAGCTGTGCAGTATGCACATAATATTTAATTTTTTTGAAATTAAACTATTTATACCCATTGAGATGTATGGAGTTGACACCGCAACGCAATGTTTGGTCGCATTCAACATAATCTATATAGCCGCAGTGCACTTAGTCGCACGCGAGCTCTTCTACACGCCAGACGTACAACATTATCAAACAAACACAAAAAGTCACAAAAATGCCTAGCTATGGGTTAAGACATTGCAAAAATTATTTCAGTAACACTTCATAATGCAACGGAATAACAATTCATCGGTATTTGCATTTTTATTTAATTATTTTAAATTAAAATACGAACATTAAATTACTAGGCGAAGACGCGTGCCATTTGCATTGTCATAGAGTAGTAGATTCAGAGTGGAATGTAGGCAGAATACTGATCTATGATAAGACGACGATGAATGAAGTACTCACGTAGACGAGTTTGTATTTTGGTAATATTTAAAATATTACGTACATTATACATGCAAATATTATAATAAATTTATTATTGTAATTGAAAATATTTAAGTACTTTAAATAAAATAATTGGCTATAGTGGACTGTAAATCCAAACATTTATTTATATTAATTTTATTAAATAGTATTTTTTATTTTTATTTCATCTATTTACTCAAATAGATTCTGCATTCATTTGAGTGTAGGCACAAAACTGTATCACTGCGGTACTGATCTATAGCAATCAACGCCCCGCCTCCCTCCCCGCGCATTCCTCAAGCGCGACATGTTTTTTGTTGGCAATAGCAACTCCATACATCTCAATGTTTATACCAAAGCTTATTTAGCCCCCCATTACACTACTTTAGCTTTACCCATAAACTATTTATCATTGGTAGGTTTAAGGTTACGTCACTGCATAGATAAAGTAGTAAGTACTGAGTAGTGAGTTATTTAATAACGTGTACAACAATCGAAACTCGAAAGAATCGAAAAACCAAACTCAACATGGTACCACCTCTTATAGAAAGGCTTATGAGCACGCGATAGCGCGATGTAGGCGACTCTTAGCGCCATCTGTTGTGAATTTTTGGAACTTATTTTTAACAAATTTACGCATTTTCGCCCCCTTACAACCCTTTTTTCCAGTTAAAATGTAGCCAATGTCCTTTCTCAGGCTTTCGACTGTGTACAAAATTTCATTACAATCGGTTTAGTAGTTTTGGGGTGAAAGCGAGACAGACAGACAGACAGACAGAGATACTTTCGCATTTATAATATTAGTATAGATTATAACTGAGTGTGCGGTCACGCGAAAATTAGTATAGAAAATATATAGTAATATGCCTAGCTATAAAAATATTAATATATACACACCGGCATATTTAGCGGAACACAAAAAAAGGTCCATAATTTAAAAAATATAGTTTTATTTTAAAATCTACTTACTAAACTTCTTTTGTTATTTAAAATTTCATTTGTTTTACTTAAAATTAGATCATATTATGAACAAAATTTGCGAGTAAAGGCTATTTGTGAAAAATGGTACATTTTTGAACTTTTCATGTAACCGGGAAAAGTGAAAATTATTATTAAAATAACAATTAATTAAATTTAAAAAAATGGTGATTAATATCGCGTATTTCCTCCACGTGCTCTTATTAAAGTTTCTAACCGTCTAGGCATACTGAGAATTATGTTATCGATGGTCTCCTGGGATAGTCTCCGCCATTCCTCAACTACGGCGATTCGCAGTTCACCCACGTTGGCAGGAGCTGGAATTCTTGACTTAACTTTTCTTTTCAGCAAGGCCCAAACGTGCTCTATTGGGTTCATATCCGGTGATCTCGTCGGCCACTCCATAACAGTGATATTCATATCATTACGATAAGCTTGAGTTGCCCGAGCGGTATGCGGCCGAGCATTATCCTGCATTAAAACAAAATTGTCACCGATATATGGGGCAAACGGTACGACATTTTCTTCTAAAACTTCTCTGATATAGCGGTCCGCAGTCAGACTCCCTCTGTCAATCACTACCAAGTCTGTGCGAACTCCCAAACAAATGCCCGCCCAAACCATTATTGATCCAC
Organism: Lysandra bellargus; assembly: GCA_905333045.1. Taxonomy (NCBI): domain Eukaryota; kingdom Metazoa; phylum Arthropoda; class Insecta; order Lepidoptera; family Lycaenidae; genus Lysandra; species Lysandra bellargus. The sequence continues at coordinate 9,202,749 of HG995339.1, read as the reverse complement.
CACCGTATGCAACTGTAGTTTCAAAATTTGTCTGAATGTAACGTTCTCCTTTGCGCCTGCCGTCAATTTGATTTAAGAGAATTCTGCACTCATCACTAAACAATACCTTACTCCATTGTTTCGCATTCCAAAGTCGATGTTCCTGAGCAAAAGTTAACCTGTTTCTACGATGATTTACCTCGAGCCTTGGAGCCTTGGCGGGCACAAATGAACCCAAATTAGATTCTTCTAACCTTCTTCGTGCCATTCGCTCACTTACGGTTACTCCCCGCACTGCTTCTAACTAGTGTCGGGCTTGGACGGCCGTCAAACGGGGGTTCCTACGTACACGAAGCCGAATGAAACGATCATCCCTACTCGAAGTGCGTCTTTTTCTGCCTTGTCCTGCTCTTCTCACATAAGTGCCAGTCTCCCTGAATCGTTTGACACTGCGATGGACCGTTGAAATCGATCGACGAAGATGTCTGGCTATTAATCTGTTTGTTAGACCAAATCTTCGCATTTCGAGTGCCCTGGCAATCTCCGTTGGGTCTAAGTCAGGCATAATTCATTCCTCAACTCCAAAAAGATACAAGATTAAATTTTTTTTACAAAAAAACAATATTTGAATGAAAAATTTAAATAAAATTCAGAAGGGAGAAATACTCGAAGTTCGCTCTACGTAAGGTATATTCGAATAAAATTAAAACAATTGCATAAAATGTGATGTTCAATTGTTTTCCTAATTTGAAATTATTATTTTTTAAATTAAATGACGTATAAACCAGCCAGCAACCTTATATGATACTTATATCAAACCTTTTTTTTATGTTCCGCTAAATATGCCGGTGTGTGTATATTATTATAGCTAAGTCTGTGACGGGCTTTACTCCTTGTATTTTTCCTGTCGAATATATGATTAGTTTCGTAGGGTCACGGACTCTGGGAACATTATTCACTTCACAACAAGATTTCCAGAGTACAATATTTTGCATTTGTGTATTAATCAACAAATAAATTGTCGAGTAATTAATGCAGTCTTGTTCTTTAAATTATTTAAAACAAGACTGCAATCATAATTCAACAAAAAATGTGGGTTAATACACAAATGCTTAACATCTAAATACATGACACCAGAAATGTATTCTTGTGTAGTGAATACTGTTCCCTGAGTGACCCGACGAAATTAAAATAAAATAAACATGTGACTAATGTTGTTGGCTATATCTATACTTATTGTTATAAAGCGGAAGAGTTTGTTTGAACGCCCTAATCCCAGGAACTACTGGTCCGATTTGAAAAATTATTTCAGTGTTAGGTAGTCCATTTATCGAGGAATGCTATAGGCTATATTTTATTACTCTAAGACTAATAAGAGCGAAGAAATAGAGGAAAATGTGGAAAAGAACGGGGGGAAATTCTTTGAAAGGCATTATTTGAACGCACTAATCTCAGGAACTACTGGTATGATTTGAAAAATTATTTCAGTGTTAGATAGCCCGTATATTGAGGAAGGCTATATGTTATATTTTATCACGTTAAGACTAATAGAAGCGAAGAAATAGAGGAAAATGTGGAAAAAACGGGGGAAATTATTTCTCACAAACTACTAGAGCAATTTTTCTGTTATTTGGGTCAGATAAGAAGTAGACAATGTGAAGGGTCATAGGCTAGTTTTTGTGGACTAATTTGTCTGTGAAATATATTCTAATTTACGCGGGCGAAGCAGCCCGGAACATCTAGTCCATACTAATATTATAAATGCGAAAGTGTGTCTGTCTGTCTGTCTGTCTATTACCTCTTCACGTTCAAACCGCTTAACCGATTTCGCTGAAATTTGGCATGGAGATACTTTGAGTCCCGAGAAAGGACATAGGATACTTTTTATCCCGAAAAAATGTTCCCGCGCGATAAACGAATTTTGGCGCAACGAAGTTGCGGGCATCATCTAGTAAATTATATTTTTGTTATGTTTAGTTTAAGAAATAATATTTTGTATCAGTTGTTCCTTGTGCACCTTCAATAAATAAATAAATAAAAAGTGCGAAATTTAAAATTTACGATTACGATGCTCAAATGAACGAATTGTTGGACAAAAATAATTTGACGGCAATATTATGCAGGCAAGATTGTAATATATAGAAACGAGATTTGGTGAGGTTGTTAGTAACTTCAGTTGAGTATAAAGTGACGAATTCTTTGTAGCTTTCATAAATCATAGGTACTGATTGATTCTGTAACCAGCCGACTTATAAAGGGGTATATTTTTTGTTAACTAGCTATAATACCAGACTAACCCATATTAATATTATAAATGCGAAAGTGTGTCAGTCTGTACGTCTGTAATCTCTTCAGCCCCAAGCCGCTGACCCGATTTTGCTGAAATGTGAAAAATGTACGGTCCCATGTGAAAATTTTGACGCAACGAAGTTGCGGGCGTCACCTAGCATAAAATAAATGCCACAGGAACTATGCATTTTTGTGACCTCGTGGTCGAATCTACATAATTTTTCCCACCTCCGGGCGGAAAACGTCAACTTTCTTCCCGCTGCGCTTACCGATGTTGCCGTTTTCTGCCTCCGTCGATGAGAAAAATAGTATACGCACTATGGGCAGTAAATAAGAAAGCCTCAGATCTTATTTTCCTGCCCTAGGTGCGTAATGTATTATGTACTATTATAAGTCCAACCGTATACGCGTGTTGCCGTACCCGTAGCTTAAGCAAATAGGGAATCATTTTTATATGTATAGATAAATAAATGGTAAGTTTAAAGGACTTAAATTATGCTGTCGATGATTGAGTTGTCATAACAAGTGGCCCTTCCATTATTAGATAGATCTTATGTACTGCGCGTGCACTTTGACATAGAACTCCTGTTTCAACTGATGTGGTGAGCTGTTAAAATATAGCCCCGGTTGTCGGGAATGCCGGCCATAATATTAATACCTTTAATTGTCAGCTGTCTGCTCATCTCTTGCAAGACACCATTGCGTCACCGATTTCGGCGGGCCATTGTACCGAACATTATATTCGATGACCGCCGCTCAATGAGGCGACCTACATTGCACGTGTTTACAATATACGAGCATATCCAGTTTCAGGGAAAGTGTTATGCGAAATATGACGTGATCGATCACACTTATGCTCAACGCTTCTTCAGGGCCCAAATGAAGCCCTACCCTTTTTGGTGGTGAGAATTTTTTTTAACTTCGAGGGCCCTATCTTGAGCAGGATGGAAGTCGTACCCTTTTTTTTGTTCGGGAAATGCCATTATGGATCCTGGATGGGGTATGTGGGACTCGCTGCGACCGATGAGATGGCCGCAGCTCTACCCACTAAAACCCGACCGTGTTCCTTTCTGCGCCGCTACTGACAGATCCAAGGGAAATGTGGGGCCACCGCAGTTCTATCAGTGGGTGTCTGCCTGGTCGTCGGCAGACACGTCTGAGTGAAGGTGTTCAGACACTACCCGCAAGGATGTTGGCCCTTTCCGCACCCGCAAGATGGTAGTGGGCGCAGCCAACCCACTTAAAACTCGGCGGTATCTACTCCACTGTGCCAATTTTAAAATCAAACTTTACGGATATTTTTTTATTTATTTATATCAGGCTGCATAGGCCCATACAATATATACCAGATATATACACTTAATAAATACACTTTGTCACTTAGTTATCGACGCGTCTTGCAAGTCTGAATGCTTCTCCTAGCATTGCTTTTGCCAGCACTTGACGATAACGTTATCAGGGGTCCACATTGCTTTTTAACAGTCAAAAGTAGGTTTTCTTGTTTGATTTATTATAACGTTTACTATTTTTTGTATACAAATAACTTATGTCGTTTATTTTTTTTGTTGTAAGTTGATCATTAGTAGTTAACTGTGAGTCGTTATTTTTTACGTAAATCGTTTAGCCGATTCGTGGCGATTGTTTAATAATTGAAATTATGTGTTGGGTACGGTTGTGACATACATTTATCCTATATTTTTTCTTAGATGTCCTAAAAACGCTTGCAGAAGACCAAACGAGTGCAGAATATTATTAGTCAATACGAAAAACTCACGAAAAAGTCAAATGTAGGACTTATTTAAAGAGAACGGCGAAATTCATCAAATTGTTTTGGTCGATAAATATGTTTCAAAATAGACTATGTTTTCATACGCTAGATGAATTTGTTTAGAATAAGTTTATGGTGTTTTATGGTACAATTTTATTGAAATAAAAATCATATCAACTATTTTTTGTAGATGTCACTACTGACCCCAACCACTGTCACAACCGCCCTTGGGTTGTGGTCGGTTGTGACAATTTCCCTCTTTCTTTAAAATTTGATTCCATGACTAATACATCGTATTTTGGCATTATATAATGGTATTTTTATGTAGCCAAATAAATAAACTATGGCTTGTGATAAAATTTTCTCAGCTAGCTGTAAAAGTAACAAAATTATTGGCCTCCAAACCAAAATTGTCACATCCGTACCCAGTCTAACCTACTGAGTATTTATACGGGCCGACTTCTATCTAGGAGCGACACGACATGTCAATCAATCAGGTGATCAACCCACACTGCCATAACCATAGGTCAAAACCAAACTTCAAAACAATTTTTGGTGGTCCAACACGGGATTCAAACCCGTCGTGGACCTTAGCTCTAAAGACCAACCTCTAGAGTACGAGGAACTTAACAATAGTAGATATTATATGCGTATTCGCGACATGCCACTGTTGCTAAAGAAATCGTAAGGTATATTAGCTAAAATGAATCAACAATAACAGGAAATGTTGCACGCCATTCGCCAAAAATAAATACATATCGTTGTCATATGAAATATAGTAGCTATACTGCATACAATCGCAACGCTACTGTATAATTATGTTATTTATCTGTAATTTTCGTTTATAGTTCAGCTTAGTAATTAAATCCAACTAGATTAGCAGGTAGCAGTAATTTAAGCTGGAAGTTATAAAGAGGAATCAATAACCAAGGATTAAAGTTAACTTTTAGTTAATTGTAGTGTTATTTCTCACTCCCTTCGTATTTAAGTTACAGAGATATTGTAATGTTTGGGTTGTGCTAAGTAACATAAGACCCAAATTTTCAAAACCAGGCCTAAATTTAACGAGCTGTTAAAATGTTAACGTATGTTATGTCCTACTTTTTAAGTTATAAAAATTGAGTAAAAATACAGTTGAGGCTTAGGTCAACCCTATAAAAGGCACTTATATAGAATAAGAATTATTTAAAGGAGAGATAAGTCGGTTTCAGTTTTTTTTTTTTTTTTTTTTAATAAAAATAATTGTTTTAGGTACAAAATTGATTAAATTGCCAATATAAAGATTTCAAGGACTTGGTCGCCAGAATTAGCTTGTCGCACGCTAATTATTATCCTTCTACCTACATCTCGCCGTGACAAAAACGTAGAAAATCAGGCGATCGAAATAATTATCCTAAATACTTAAAAACAATTATTTTTTGTTTACTTCATGAGAATCGAATCCTTCGCAGAAGATAAATCCTTATTGTTAGTAACATGCAGGCTTGAAACCGTCTCGGAGGTCGTGGGTTCGATTGCCGCGTTAAAAAAATGCTTTCAAGTTTGGTTACATGTGCCTTGTTTAGAAGATCGACCATTAGTCTGACAACAAATATGATGCTATTAGAGTAAAGGAAGAGAGTGCTCTGGATACTGCGCTAACCCTTGAGCACCAAAACTTCACCTGCTTAGCTGGTTATGCTGGTATCACCATCACCAAAACCGCAATTATTCTTGAACTAACATCCACTGTTGCTAACATCCGAAGCGTTTTCAATCAAGTATGAAACATCCTCGATTAATGCATCAACACCGGGCTGATTGCCACACGTCAGACGGATTGTTTACTTACAACTACAGGTTACGATACAATTGCAGGTTTCAAAACTAAACGCTCGTTAATTTTAGAATGCTACTACAATTAGTTTTTTGTACACCGGCAAACCAAGTTTTAAAGAGAGAGCTATATAATACTTTCGATGTCCTGATTGAATGATGAACAGCGTTTGAAAGGCCGTGGTATCAACCACGGCCTTTAAAACGCTGTTGTCTTTCGCCGGTTGAGATAAACGGAGACCTAGAAAGAGTTGGATGTTAAGGACCAGGAACATACCAGTTTCAGCTGTCGTCCAATGTTGCGAGTTGCGTCCTTGGTTCTTAATCCGTCACGAATACAAGAATTTTATGAAGCTTTAAATGACGCCTGTAACTTCGTTGCGTCAGAATTCGTTTATCGCGCGGAAACCATAAATTTATATTTTTACTAGCTGTCCCGGCAAACGTTTCTTTGCCATATTATATTAAGTATATCACCCGTTTTATTTTATTGAATTAGTGACTAAAATATAAGTATGTCACCATGGCAACGTCCATCGCTATCCCGTGACCCGCGTCGCATAAACAATGGTCGCTCTTTACAGACAAATAATTAGCAATAAATTAAAATTGCGACTATAATTTGAGATTTAAACTATCCTATCTCTCAAGTTGGATCGAACTGCACATGGTGTGCGAATTTTATTATAATCGGTTAAGTGGTTTAGGAGTCCATTGAGGACAAACATTGTGACACGAGATTTATATATATTACAAGATATGCGAAAAATCTTGAAAGTGGTAGCTAACAGAGATAGAAAGGATTTCATACTTTGATTTGATGGTCCCAAAAATATATGGATTGTTCTACTTGTAGGACAATGATATTGGTAGGTTAATAGTTATATAATTTAAGAGTAACATTGTTCTCTGGCTAATATACTTCTTATCGGGATAAGGCACCATACCAAATTACAGCAAAATTGTTTCAGTGGTAGACGTCAAGAGGTAACAGACAGACAGAGATACTTTCGCATTTATAATATTATTATTATTATTATTTAAGAGAGTTAATGTCTCGGCTGTTTGCCGGGGAAATGACTCAGGTACGGGCTGTGCCAAGTATCCTGATTCATGATGAGAAGTGTTAAGATTGTGATGAAGTAAATGATGATGACGGGTTTAAGAAGCGGCGAACGATGGAGCAGGTATCAATGACGACGGATTTTTGTATGTGGATGTATGTGTTTTTGTTTAGGTCGAGTGATTTCAGAGCAGCAGCTAGGGTTATCGGATTATTATTATTATTATTATTATTATTATTATTATTATGTTAAAATGAATTTAAGTCTCGGCTATTTGCCGGATAAATGATCCAGGTACGGGCTAATGCCAAGTAACCTGATACACGTTAAGAGTTATGATTGATGTGTGGTGAAAGATGAAGATGGGTTAAGGAAACGACGGACTATAGAACAGGTATCAATGACGATTGATTTTTGCATTTGTATGTATGTATTTTATTATTATTATTATTATTATTATTATTATTATTATTATTATTATTATTATTATTATTATTATTATTATTATTATTATTATTATTATTATTATTATTATATTTAAATGATTTTTTGTCTCGGCAAATATGCCGGTGAATGATTCAGGAACGGGCATGTGCCAAGTACCTGATTCAATTTGTATGAGAGAAGAGTAATGATTGTGGAGTACTAAAGTATGACGATGGATTTAGAAAGCGACGAACGATGGAGCAGGTGTCAATTACGATGGATTTTTGTAAGTGGATGTATATGTTTTTGTTTAGATCGAGTGATTTCAAAGCAGCTATCAGGGTTTTAGGGATGACGCCAGTTGAAGATATGACAATGGGTATGATTTTTACGGTATCCTGGCGCCACATTTGCTTTATTTCGTCTGCGAGAGGTATGTATTTTTGAATTTTTTCACTATGTTTTTGTTTCAGGTTGTTGGTGTTCGGGACAGCTATATCTATGAGGTAAGTGACTTTTTGAGATTTTATTGTTAGGCATATATCAGGTCTATTACTTAGTATGGTTCGGTCGGTGATTATATCTCGATCCCAATAGAGCTTAGCGGTACTATTTTCCAGAACGTCGCAGGGTTTATATTTGTAATAAGGTGTGTGTGTGTCGATAAGTTTATATTTTAGTGCTAGCAATTGATGGATATGTTTGGCTACGTTGTTGTGACGGTGCGTGTATTCTTTATTGGCGAGTGAGCTACATCCTCCTGTAATATGGTCTATCGTTTCGGTGGTTTGGTGGCATAATCTACATTTATCAGTTTCTATATTTTCTTTGAGTATATATTTGGAATAGTTGCGAGTTTTAATTATTTGGTCCTGGATTGCTACTAAGAAGCCTTCTGTCTCACTGTATATATTGCCTCTTGTTAGCCAACTAAACGATGCGGTTTTATCTATGTGGTCCTGTTCTAACTGATGAGGGAATTTACCGTGCAGTGCTTTACCTTTCCATTTAGCTATTTTATCGCAATCGTTTATTATTTTATATTTCGGATTAAAATTACTATTGTTTAGCTGCAGAGGAGTTCCAGAGTGTGTAAGTTGTGTTATGGCTTTGTGTAGGTGACTGGTTTAAGCTTTAACTTGAAAATATGTTCTCAGATTTTCTATTTGGCTGTAGCATAGGTTTTTTATGTCGATGCAACCTCGGCCTCCTAGCTTTCTCTTAAGGGTGAATCGTTCGACTGCAGAGTGTATGTGATGGATATTATGTTTGTAGCTTGCGGTACGGGTTGTGGTATTAAGTGCCTCGAGTTCTGTATCTGACCATTTTATAATTCCAAACGAGTAAGTTAATATAGGTATTGCGTACGTGTTGATTGCTTTTACTTTATTTCGACCTGATAATTGAGTGGATAATATTTTATTTAATCTTAGTTTGTATTTCGATTTTAGAGTGTTTTTAATATCCTTGTGATTGATGGTGGTATTTTGTATATAACCCAAATATTTGTAAGTATCGTGTGCTTGCATGCTATCTATTATGTCTTCTTGTAGCTCTAGGTTATGCGGGTTTATTTGTTGATGTTGGCCCTTTATTACACAGTTGATTCTACACTTGTCGATGCCGAATGCCATTTTAATATCTATGCTAAATCTTTCAGTAAGTTTAAGGAGATAATCTAGTTGTTGTCTGTCGGTTGCGTATATTTTGATATCGTCCATATATAACAGGTGGGTAAGCTTTATATTATTAGTTCTATCGATGGTATATCCATAGGAAGATTTATTAAGAATTTTGGATAACGGGTTGAGGGCCAAACAAAACCATAATGGGCTGAGTGAATCACCTTGAAAAATACCTCGTTTTATTTTAATTGGGAGTGTAGAGAATTGGGTATTAGTTGTTCTTAGAAAAAGTTGGGTGGACCAGGTAGACATTAGATACTGTAGTAGCTGTATTAATTTGTTATTTACTCGATATATCTTTAAAACTTTAATTAACCATGAATGTGGAATACTGTCAAAGGCTTTTTGATAATCAATGTATGCAAAGTAAAGGTTATTACGGTTTTGTTTAGCATTATTATGTATTTCGGCATCGATTACCAGCTGTTCTTTGCAACCCATAGACCCCTTCGCGCATCCCTTTTGCTCCTCAGGTATGATCTTATTTTGTGTGATATGTGCATTAAGCTTCTGCGTTATGATTGATGTAAATAATTTGTAGACGGTGGGTAGACAAGTGATCGGGCGGTATTTTGTTGGATTTGCAGTATCGTCTTTGTCTTTGGGCTTTAGATACGTGATTCCCTGCGTAAAAAATAAGGGTATGGTTTCCGGAGTATTTATAAGTGAATTAAATATGTTTGCAATGTGGCGGTGAGTCGATGTGAAATACTTTAACCAGTAGTTTTGTATCTTATCAGATCCGGGGGCCTTCCAATTCAGAGTTTTCTTGATAGCGCGAGTTACATCATCTCTATCCACTGTAATGTCCGGCATTTGGTTTATGTTTTGGCAATCCTGTTCTTCAGACTCGATCCATGAGCAATCGCTATTATGTTGGACTGGTATAGACCACAAGTTTTCCCAATATTCTTGGACATCGTTTATATCAGGTGGCTGCGTGACTTTAATGGTTTCGGAATTAAGGTTTTGATAAAATAATTAAGTTGTTATTAAATTGTATATTGTCTTTTCTTCTAGCGTTACTAATTTTTAGTCGACGTAGACGTTTGGATTGTGCTTTTAGTTTTTGTTTTAAATTATCTAGGTGATCAGTTAATTGATTTTTAGGGAGACTTTTTGGGTTTATTTTCTGTTGTTTTCTGGGGTTGATATTTCCTTTTAAATATTGTGTTAACTGTCCTATTTCTTTACGTAGCTGTTTGATTCTATTTTCTATTCGTATCTGCCATTTTGGATTAACATAGTCTATTGTATTATTTTTTTCTTTATGATTAACAGTTTTAGTGTGTAAGCTTGCTGTGGTCATAGCACCACAATATATAACGCTGTGAACTTCCTCCAAATTGCGTTCTTCTTTTTCTTCCAAATATTTTCCGATAGCATGGTTTAGTACGTTTACTGTTTTGATTACATTGTGGGTAATCTGGAGTTTAGGTATCATAGGTCTTAGATTTGGGTCCATACCACTGTATTTTATCAACATTTCTTGAAAAACATTTTCAATCTTTTCAGTTTCTATTGGGTTGATATTTGTCGGTGGTCTCAGGATTGCGTTTATTTGTGTTTCTACAGTCTGGGATGAGTTCGGCTGGATAGTTGGTTCGTGTGATGATAACATAGAATGATGTGGCGGTATGATGTTTGTGACAATTTGATCATCTGTTTGTAGGTTACTTGAGCAGGTGCTTAGTTGTAGATCTGCATCGTTTTGTCCAATAGATTCTACAAAGGCTTCGGCTATTTCAGCTACAGATTTTTTTATTTGTTCTCTTATATGAGGTGCTATTCTATTATTACGATGGATTACTCGGATTTGATCGGCAAGTCTTTGTTCTGATAAGTGACTCAGTTCCGGGAAATTGTCAATGAATTTTTGATGAAGTAATGGTCTGAAAGCTGTGAGGTTTGATTCGCATTATTATTATTATTATTATTATTATTATTATTATTATTATTATTATTATTATTATTATTATTATTATTATTATTATTATTATTATTATTATTATTATTATTATTATTATTATTATTATTATTATTATTATTATTATTATTATTATTATTATGTAGAAGAGTTAGTGTCTCGGCTACTAGCCGGGGAAATGACTCAGGTACGGGCTTGTGCCAAGTATCCTGATTCATGATAAAAAGTGTTAAGATTGAGGTGAAGTAAAAGATGATGATGGGTTTAGGAAGCGGCGAACGATGGAGCAGGTATCAATGACGACGGATTTTTGTATGTGGATATACGTGTTTTTGTGGAGGTCGAGTGATTTCAGAGCGGCAGCGAGTGTTATCGGGATGACACCGGTCGAAGAGAGGATGATAGGTATGATTTTTACAGTTTCTTGGCGCCACATTTGTTTTATTTCGTCTGCAAGAGGTATATATTTTTGGATTTTTTCGTTATGTTTTTGTTTAAGGTTGTTAGTATTTGGGACGGCTATATCTATCAAGTAGGTGGTTTTTTCTGCTTTTATTGTTAGAGTTATATCGGGTCTGTTGCTTGGGATTGTGCGGTCTGTAATAATATCTCTATCCCAGTAGAGTTTTGCAATATTGTTCTCTAGAACACTGCACGGTTTATATTTATAATAAGGTGTATGTATATCTATGAGTTTAAATTTAATTGCTAGCAGTTGATGAATATATTTGGCTACGTTGTCGTGACGATGGGTGTATTCTTTGTTTGCGAGTGAATTGCATCCTCCGGTGATGTGGTCTATTGTTTCGGTGGTTTGGTGGCATAATCTACATTTATCGGTATCAATATTCTCTTTAAGTATGTATTTTGAGTAATTGCGGGTTTTAATTATTTGATCTTGAATTGCAACAAGGAAGCCTTCTGTTTCGCTGTATATATTGCCCTTGGTAAGCCAACTGAAGGATGCAACTTGGTCGATATGATCCTGTTCTAGCAGATGGGGGAATTTGCCATGCAGTGCTTTACTTTTCCATTTTACTATTTTATCGGAGTCTTTAATTATTTTATGTTTTGGATCAAATTGGCCATTATTTAGCTGTAGGGGTGTTCCAGAGTGGGTAAGATTTATTAAAGCGTTGTGTAGATGACTGATATGGGCTTTGGTTTTGAAATATGATCTTAGGTTATCTATTTGTTTGTAACATAAATTTTTTATATCAATACAACCACGACCTCCTAGTTTCCTCTTTAGTGTGAATCGTTCGACTGCTGAATGAATGTGGTGGATGTTATGTTTGTAGCTAGCGGTACGGGTTGTAGTGTTGAGGGCTTCTAGTTCTGTATCTGACCATTTAATGATTCCAAATGAGTAAGTTAGTATTGGTATTGCGTAAGTATTAATAGCTTTTATCTTATTCCGACCTGAAAGTTGAGTATGTAGTATTTTATTTAGTCTTTGTTTGTACTTAGTTTTTAGAATATTTTTTATTTCTTTATGATTAGTTGCAGTATTTTGTATGTATCCTAAACATTTATATGTGTCGTTTGCTTGCATGCTATCTATTGCGTCTTCTTGTAGTTCTAAGTTATATGGACTAGTTTGCTGGTGTCTGCCTTTTATTAAACAGTTTACTTTGCACTTATCGATGCCGAATCTCATCCTAATATCCGTGCTAAATATTTCGGTTAGTTTTAATAGATGATTTAGTTGTTGTCTATCAGATGCATATATTTTTATGTCATCCATGTATAATAGGTGCGTAAGCTTTGTATTACTAACTTTATCTATTGTGTATCCGTGACCTGATTTATTAAGAATTTTTGAAAGTGGATTAAGGGCTAAACAAAACCATAATGGACTTAGCGAATCGCCTTGGAATATGCCGCGTTTGATTTTAATTGTAGAAGTAGAAAGGGTAGTATTAGTTGTCTTTAAGTGAAGCTTAGTAGACCAGGTAGACATAAAATATTTTAAAAGTTGTATTAATCTATTATTTACTTGGTACATTTCTAAAACTTGTAGTAACCAAGAGTGTGGGACACTGTCGAAAGCTTTTTGGTAGTCGATGTATGCAAAATAAAGATTTTTATGGTTTTGTTTCGCTTGGTAATGAATTTCGGCATCTATAACTAACTGCTCTTTACAACCCATAGATCCTTTGGTACATCCTTTATTATTATTATTATTATTATTATTATTATTATTATTATTATTATGTTTTTTTTGGGATTTCCATTCTCCTTTACAGGGTTCTACTGGAGTTGCGGGCTTGTGGCCAAACAACTTATTATTATTATTATTATTATTATTATTATTATTATTATTATTATTATTATTATTATTATTATTATTATTATTATTATTATTATTATTATTATTATTATTATTATTATTATTATTATTATTATTATTATTATTATTATTATTATTATTATTATTATTATTATTATTATTATTATTATTATTATTATTATTATTATTATTATTATTATTATTATTATTATTATTATTATTATTATTATTATTATTATTATTATTATTATTATTATTATTATTATTATTATTATTATTATTATTATTATTATTATTATTATTATTATTATTATTATTATTATTATTATTATTATTATTATTATTATTATTATTATTATTATTATTATTATTATTATTATTATTATTATTATTATTATTATTTATTTATTTATTTATTTTAATTTTATAGTATACTTAACAAATACACACTTCCTGCAAAACTGCTTACGCAGTTTAACTGCAAGTTATAGTCTCTTTAAACTTTTAAATATCTAAATAAATTTTATATCTTTAAACGAGCAATTCTTGTATATATATATATATATATAATATATAAATTATTCTTCTCTTGTATATATATATATAATAAAAAATTCTTGTATATAATATATAAATGTCATTTTATTCGCGTTTTATCGAATGCCGAGCAAAGCTCGGTCAAATAGCTAGTATACACTTATGTTAAAAAGTCGCTTCTGCTAGTGAAGCCCTAGTGGGTATCGTAAAATACAAAACTAAAGCGTGCCCGACAAAAACTCCCTCAACATCCTTTTAAATTTACATAAATTAGGTTTAAATTAGTAAGGATTTCTTATCAAACAAATTCCCAGTCTAACAGTCAAGCGAAATTTAATCCCAAGCACAATTAGTAATTACTTGGTTTATTATGATTCATAACTGCTTATTCCGAGTTGTTTTATATTGTGGTTAAATTATCTTGATGTCAATACTTCATATTCCTTATTAATATTTTATTAATTCATTGTATTTTATCTACAGACCTAAACGTACACAATGGCGGCCTCAGTGAGAGAATTTTACGAGGGAAAGTCCATCCTGATCACTGGAGCTACTGGTTTCTTGGGAAAGGTAAAATACTACTCTTAATTCAAGTCTTTTACATAATCTTAGACAACACATATCCTATTTCAAGTATGATAAAGCATGATAAAATATACACACACTTGCATGAGACTATGCTACTTAACGTTATTAGTCTAAAGGCGGTGCAATAGATTAGATTAATTTGACCCCCGAATGAAAAATTTCCTCTACTTTTTTGTTCGTGAAATTCTGATACTTTTTAGAATCTAGAATCTTGTCTCTAGAGTTTAGATAATTTCTTATCATAAAATAAAATGACCGTAGTGTGTCTCTCGGATACGATATAAATGTAACTTAGTAAGAAAATTCTTCGAATCCTGGCCCTAGCCAAGACTTCTTTGTCGCTTCTTTATAGAATCGCCGCGGCCGATCAAAATGAATGAAATTGACATAAACGTTCGATAAAATAAAGTCGCCATTCGGCTCATGTTATGACAATTCCATACATTTTGATCGGTGGTTCTATAAGGAAGCGATGAAGAAAACGTCGTGGTTAGGGGCTCTGTTGTGTTTTTTCAGGCGCTCGTGGAGAAGTACCTCCGGGCGTGTCCGGGCATCAAGGCGATCTACCTGCTCATGAGGCCCAAGAGAGGAGTCTCCAGCGCCGACAGACTGAAAGATCTCTGCAACAATGTAGTAGGTCTACGAATGTGCTTCATTTACTTTTTAGAGTTCCGTACCCAAAGGGCAAAAACGGGACCGTCCGTCCGTCCGTCCGTCCGTCTGTCTCCAGCCTGTATCGCAAGAACCGCTAAAGATAGACTTCTGAAATTTTCACAGATTGTGTATATATATCCGCTATAACAACAAATACTAAAAACAAAATAAAAGTAATATGTAAGGGAGCGCCCTAGAGCGCAACAAAAACACTATTTTTTCGTTCTACAACAGTATATTATATTCTAATAACTCATATTTTTGAGATTTATCGTTTTTCTCGTATCACTTCTGAAATCACTGGATAACAGCTTGTGTTCGGTTAACTTAAATGTGCGAGAGAAAGATGTTTCATATTATCTTTATCCATACTAATATTATAAATGCGAAAGTGTGTCTGTCGGTCTGTTACCTCTTTACGCTCAAACCGCTGAACCGATTTTGCTGAAATTTGGCATGAATATACTTTAGTGAACAAAGGCTGGGGTCTTCAAATTAAATACTGGATGCGCTGAATCACTTTATTACACGTTAAGTTAGGTAGGCGATGGGCTGACGACTGACTCTCGCAGGAGTCTCTCGCCACGCCACGAATATAGCTGATTTAACACCTTCACTGCGTAAGCTAATTTGTAAGATCTGCCACAATGGCATTACGAGACCGAAAAGTCTTCGTGTCTTTCCTTTCGCAATGACGCACCGAGACTCTTTAGATCTCGTACGAGTGGCTTTCTTAAAACCTTAATATTTTCCTGAAAACTGACTGATTTCCTGTTTTATTTATATGAAACGATAAACAGTGAATGTATCTTATAGTATCTGGTCCCGTACGGAGATAGCAATAAAAATGATTGAGAAAAACTCAAAAGAAATTTACGAGAACTTAAGGGCCTCGTAATTGCACAATTTAACAAAAATATACGAGTTCATTTGGATCTCGTAATTTACATTTTGGTTAAATATCGATAAGTCAATAGTGATGGGAAATTAACTAATTCAAATATATCGATAGTACTTATTGAAAAAAAGTTGCAAGTAACAAAATATTCAATGTTTTTCATTAAAACATGACGAACACAAAGTTTTCTTGCATTTATTACAAAACCCTTTTACTTGTTTTGTTTTTTTGTCGACCTCTCTGCTCGTCATTGTTTGTCTGGCCTTCTCATAACAACCAACACAGCGTCTTTTTTACTATATTTTATTGTGTATTTATGTTCGGATACTACTGTTTCACTAAATATACATTTTTTTATCAAAGGGCTCCCCCTTAAATTTCTGAATTAAACTTTCAATAAATAACTATTTCGATAGCACAACATAGATACAACACTAATTAATTTCCGGGTGTGCGTCGTACGAGAGCTTAAGGCAACGAGATCCATACTAGATGTAGATTTTTACTATATTGTCGCTACGAGACGCATTAGGTCTCGTACGATTTTATTGATAAAAATATTACTACCAATATACCTAATCATCATAAGTTCAGTAATCTTACTCTAACTTGAAAAAATTAAGATTTTTTCGATTTTAGAAAACTAATTTGCCGGAACGAGTAAAACATACAAATTCACCTCCGCACCGGATGAAAGTCACAAACGAGATTCATAAGGTTTCGTACCGCAGCGAACGTGTTAACAATATGCGATTACCGCGAATTATAACGCACACTACAATACTTTGAGCCCCGGGAAAGGATATAGGATAGTTTTTATCCCGGAAAAATGTACGGTTTCCGCGAAATAAATGAATTTTGGCGCAACGGAGTTGCGGGCGTCATCTAGGTATATATAAAATGTTATAAAAAAAGTGTGTCAGCTCCGACGCACGACTGGAGTTTACTCCTTAAGTACGAGTATCTAACCATACGCAAAAAGAGTTTATTCGACTGAAAAAAGATTAATATAATATGAAATCAGATGTTCCGGCAATATTATCTACACCCCTTTCTGCCATAGTTATTTCAAAATATTTTTTCTCAATTCTAAGGCCAGAATCGAATAGAGGAGAAAAATCCAGGAAGATCAAGCCGAAGAAACTCATATCCAGGACAAATAGTTGCCGAGTTACAAGCATTCAAACTTTGACATTGACAGCTCAGCAACTGTCAAACGTCGAACAAAAGCGGCCATAACTCAGCTTCCAATAGGCCTAGAGGAACGGGGTTTCTTCTAACATCAAAAGCAACACCTCGGCTACCCCCTCCCTGAATTTGAACTAAATCAGAGACATCATTTTTTTCTCAATTCTAAGGCCAGAATCAAATAGAGGAAAAAAATCCAGGAAGATCAAGCCGAAGAAACCCATATCCAGGACAAATAGTTGCCGACTTACAAGCATTCAAACTTTGACATTGACAGCTCGGCAACTGTCAAACGTCTTACTAAAGTAGCCATAACTCCGCTCCCAATAGGCCTAGAGGAACGGGGTTTCTTCTAACATCAAAGGGAACACCTCGGCTACCCCCTCCCTGAATTTGAAATAATTATATTATTATACATAATTTTTTATATATTAATCCTTCAGGCCCCGCGTGAGCACCGGTGATCGCGACAACAATAGAATACAATAGCAATTCCTGGAAATTCCGACTGAAGTATTAATATATAATTATATTATTAAATATTATTATTATTATATAATTATATAATAATAAGTATTATATTATTTTATATAATATTGTATTCCGATAGGTATATTTATGGTCCTTCCTTCCCTATCTTTTATGGTCTTAATACACTCACAGCCAAATTAGAAGGTTTCCGTCGTCCAAAAACGTGACGCATTTTCGTTACTTGTTAGTAGGTTTTACCCCTTGGATTTTTCTCATACCGGGCGCCTTATATATGAAAATCGATTCTTAAGGAGTAAACTCCAATAAACTCCAAAAACCTTTATTTACGTTGATCACTATTAATTTTAAACATTTCTATACAATCAGTTTGTAATTATAACAACCATCAGCCGTTTATCCATCATTTTGCAAGTATAAAATCGGTCGAGCGTAAAGTTGTTTGTATCTTGATTGCGATCTGATTACGATATTATGTTAAAGGGTCAGTCACACTCACGCCAAATCAGACGACACGAGGCGTCATGCAGCGATACAATGTCAAGCGGCATCTCTTTTTTTTTCTAAGCTACTGATCTGGTTAAGACCATGGTAGTTTAATCGTGGCTATAACTAGTCTGTTATAGTACTAGTTGGTTTGGAGATAAACAATGAGGGGGCCTGGCCCCCTCCCCTAAAGTCACACGTGTGACATTCTAATCGCTCGTTATTTTGTATTGCTTTTATGCATGAATCATAAAAATAAAATTTGCTCTTTCAGCGCTGCTTCTTTCACAGTGAACTCTATACATAATGCCCGGGACACACGAGGTTAGTTTTTCAAGCTAGGATAGCAAGCTAGTGTTTGTAAGCTAGCAAGCTAGTACTTCTGGCTTCGTGTAGACAAAACTATCTTCATTTGTAAAACAGAACTAGCATGCTCCAAGCTAGGTCAGCAAGCCAGGACAGTTTGGTAAAAAACTAGCTTGCTATCCTAGCTTGAAAAACTAGCCTCGTGTGTCCCGGGCATAAGGGACACTTACACACCTTAAACTTAGTTTTGTTACACCCTGTAGGTATAATTACTACAATGTTTTGACGCTAGAGGGCAGCATCAGTATAGTCAGTAAAAATGCAAGATGTCGAATTTTGTTCGGATTATTTACTGTATTTGCTAGTAGCTATCTCTGCTCGGACCTTTTCGTAATATTCCCTATTACTTGAACTTTTCAGATATTTGATTTAATTAAAGAAAAGAATCCGGATGCCCTGAAGAAGTTGAGAGTCATAAACGGTGATATTCTGGATGAGGACCTGGGCTTGTCCAACGATGATCATCAGGAGCTGATCCGGCACTGCAACATCGTCGTCCACAGCGCTGCTTGTGTCAGGTACAGCTGTTTCTTATAAATACTTCAAGAACAGGGCTTAGGGTCGGCTTGAGCGTCGGCTCATATTAAAATACGAAGCTAAGCGAAGAAACAACGGGTTGCTCTCCAAAGCCACGCCTACGTACGTCGCTCCTCATCTATATCATCATAATACTAATATTTTATTGGAGACTTCTGTAAAATGTCATTAATAAAAATATTCCAAACTGGTTATAAGAATTATATATTTTTTAAAGAAAATAACTATATTAACCTCATATTGCAGGTTTGATCAAAAACTGAAAGATGCAGTGCACATGAACACGTCTGGTACTCATCGCCTGTTGAAGCTGGCGGAGTGTATGACCAACTTAGAGGTATATATTGTTACGTGCTAGGGTTCGAGGATACTGAGAGAAAGACCTGGTGACTCTCTTGAAGACTTTATTCACAAACACTAGCTCACACAAATCACTAAGTCCAAACACTAAGCACTAAGTCCAAACACTAAGCACTAAGTCCAAATACTAAGCACTATCACTGTCACTCACTATTGATCACTTGTTCTCACTTCGAAGTCGCCTTGATGATCGCTTGTATCAAACTGAATTCCCGCTGGACTGTCTGCGACTATTTATACGGGCCGGATCGAATCTCAGAAAATTTCGGAACGTCCCAGAATAAACCCGATATGCGTAAACAAGCATGAAATATTTCTAGAAATTACTCGTAGATAAACCTAGCGCCATCTAGTATCGAGTAGGGGATTTACGTTGTCTGTGTTCCCTTGGTAAGTTCGCTGGTCCGATGCTAGATGGCACCACGTGTCCGTATCCGTAACAATATTTTGACGATATAGCTTTAGAAACCTTCTCTATAATAGATCACCAATTGCTCCAAAAGTTTTGACAGTAAACCTCAGTAAAAACAGTACGCCAGAAGTGATGACAATCTATTCATCACATAGGAGATTGTGATTGCCTTTAAAGCTTAAAATTCCTGTCTTCTGTCGTCTTCCTCTGAAAATTAAGGAACTGAACTACGACTGAAACAACCTGTTTTTCCGAAATAGTGTTTAGTATTTACTACTATCGGCATATTAACTAGCACAAAAAGTACGTCATTGCTCATTGTGTTGAAAACGCTTTGTGCCATATTACAGGCCTTTGTGCACCTCTCCACCGCGTACTGCCGATACAAGCTGGACGTGATGGAGGAGCGGCTGTACCCGCCGGCGCACAAGCCGCGACACATCATGGACCTCGTCGACTGGATGGACGACAAGACCCTCGACTATGTCGAGCCCAAGTGAGTCCACAAGCCGCGTTGCAAGCGTACTGCCGGCGCGCACTAGTAGCCGGACGCGATGGGCGTACTCGGTGCAGCTCGATGCATAATATAATTATTAAAGTCATAATAAGTGAGTCACAAAATCCCATGCCTCGTCGCAGTCGCAATGCAGATAAAAGTTTGACTCGATAGAAAAGAGCCTGTATCCGCCGTTTATATAATATTATTATCTGGTCAGGAGGATGGATGTCGCCTCGACTATGTGGAGTTGAATTAAGTTATACTAGTCGTATTAATTTATGCAAATCATAAGTTCAATTTATGAATTCCTCTCAAGAATAGAAAATAATTTGTAAAGTTATATAAGACTTACTATTTCAGGATAATAGAGTCGGAGCCAAACACGTACTCGTACACGAAGGCCATTACGGAGGACCTGGTGGCCGAGTTCGGCTCCAAGTTCCCGCTCGCCATCGGCAGACCTTCTATTGGTAAGACAAGTCAGGAAAACCAGGGGAACAGTGTTGTTCTTGTTAGCTACCTTCTTATGTCAGCCCGGATGTTGCGCTATCCAGTGGCTGCCTCACCCCTTGCGAGGCCCCGGGCAGAAAGTCTTTGCCAGGCCCTGGGCGGCAGGTCTTTGCGAGGCCCTTTGTCTTACGAAAAAATACCTTGCGAGGCCCCAGCAAGAGCGAGGCCCCGGGCGTACGCCCTGTTCGTCACCCCTTAGAGCAGCTATCATGATAATTTCAATTCAATAATTATCTCTCAATGAATTTACATTCTCAAACGAAATTATCTTACTTATATATATACTTAGTAATATTATAAGTATATACTTATATAAAATCTCACATGAGATTACAATCATAAGTTTAGTATTATTGTATTGTGTTTGGTTTTTTGTTACCTGAAATAAACAGTTTTTTTTTTATATCAGAATCGATCTTGGTATCTTAGATGCTTGATATTTTTTTCAGTGACTTCAGCCTGGAAGGAGCCGTTCCCTGGCTGGGTGGACAACATCAACGGACCAACCGGTCTTATTGTTGGCAGTGGAAAAGGTGAGGTATTGGCACAGAATATATAATAGTACTTGGTATTGGCAACTCTCCAGGCTACTAATGTGATAAAAACTACGACTGCGTAAATCACACCCGTAATATACCTAGTTGTCCATTGGTATGTTACAATTTTAGGATCGAATATTGCATTTATTAGAGGACGCAATTTTATTTTTGAAATATGTTGGGGGGGTCAATAGAAGCTTAACCTCAAGTTTGTGGGGTCGCCACTTTTGTCCCCCGGCCGCCATCTTGAAAAAAGGGGTGACAACACTATTTTCGTGATATCTCGGAAACTATACGTCTTACAAAAAAATTGTAAGAACATAATATGTTGCAAATTATTTTGCCTACAAATATGTTTATATATAAATTAAAAATTTAAAAAGTTATAAGCAAATAGAGTAATTTTTTTTAAGGTTTATTATCGCTCTTTAACTTTGTTTAATACATTTTACAAAAAAAATTACCTTAGAACAACCTTGTTAATGATTTTTTGAGAAAATCCCCCAATCCCCCTCAATCCCCCCCGATCTCATGAAAATAATTTTCTGCAGATGCAAAGGAAACTGTGAAAGCATGTGTGGCTGCAGAAAAGCAGACCTAAAATTCTCTACAGTATGCCTACTATTCTGTAAAGCTTTTCAGGCCTGTTTTCTGCAGCCACAGTCTTCAGTATGCCTACTACACTACATAAATATATGCAAACTATATTATAGTATGCCTACTATACTAGTCTGCACATGTCTACTATACTATAAAGCATTTCAGGCCTGCTTTTCTGCAGCCACGCATGGTTCCACAGTTTTCTTTGTATCTGCAGAAAATTAATTTCATGGGATCGGTGGATCTTTTTCTCAAAAGATCATCTACAAGGTTGGTCTAAGGTTTTTTTTTTTTTTTTGTAAAATGTGTTAAACAAAGTTAAAAAGTGATAATAAACCTTTTCAAAAATTTTCTCACTTTTTTGCTTGTAACTTTTTAAATTTTTAATTTAGGGTAAAAAGTTATATAAGCATATTTGTAGGCAAAATAATTTGCAACAAATTATGTTCTTACAATTTTTTTGTAAGACGTATAGTTTCCGAGATATCACGAAAATAGTGTTGTCACCCATTTTTTCAAGATGGCGGCCGGGGGACTAGAGTGGCGACCCCACAAACTTGAGGTTAAGCCTCTATTGAGCCCCCCAACATATTCCAAAAATAAAATGTCGTCCTCTAATAAATGCAAAGCAAATGTAACATTTCAATGGACTATAGGCTTTTATCCGGCCATCATTGCAGACCTAATGACGGCTTGCTCCTGATAATCAAACAGTGCTTGAGGCACATATTACTAAATACCACCGACGCCTAGGCTAAGGGCCGGGACACAAAAACACGGCACGGCGTCGTACGGCGCTGTGTCGGACGCGCGTCGTAAAAAATCACGGCACGGCGCCGTACGACGTCGTGCCGTAGAAACTCACGTAGAAATTCAAGATGAGGTGACGTCGTACGATGCCGTGCCGTGGTTTTTTACGACGCGCGTCCGACACAGCGCCGTACGACGCCGTATGACGCCGTACGGCGCCATGCCGTGTTTTTGTGTCCCGACCTGGCGCTGTGGTGGAACGTACATACATAATATTAACTGTCCAATTATCGTTTTCTTGTGGTCAAGTGAAAAGAAATCTTTTTAAAGCAACGCTCTCCTAAGTAATTATACTCCATCTCCTAAGCAATTATTACGATGACGTATGTGTCAGGTGTGATCCGCACGATGCACTGCGAGCCGTCCTACAATGCGGACGCGCTGCCCGTCGACGTCATTGTCAACGGCTG
This sequence comes from Lysandra bellargus, assembly GCA_905333045.1. Classification (NCBI taxonomy): domain Eukaryota; kingdom Metazoa; phylum Arthropoda; class Insecta; order Lepidoptera; family Lycaenidae; genus Lysandra; species Lysandra bellargus. The sequence continues at coordinate 9,179,617 of HG995339.1, read as the reverse complement.
CATCCTCATCGCCTACGTCACAGCTATTGACAAGTAAGTATACTATTATCATAATATTATGCTACGCATTATGTATATTACTAGCTGACCCGGCAAACGTTGTTTTGTCATACACGACGTGGAACATGCTTGAGCGGTGAGCCCACTGATATCATATCAGATGCTTTCAGGGAGACATTGCTTATGTCACGCTAGTGAACTTCAATCAGTGCCGGATTAACCCTTAATCAAATTAAGCAATTGCCTAGGGCATCACGTCTGAGGGGGCACCAGAGGAAGCACAAAAAATCCGTCCTTAGGGCATCACTCTTACCTCTTTAATACGTTATCAAAAACCACACCAACAGAATTTCTAGGATTTTTTTTAGGCGGTAAAGGTTTAAAGACCGATTTTAGTTGACATACGGACTACGGAGAGGGGCCCCCCTAAGGGCATGGATTGCTTAGGGCATCAAGTAGTCTTAATTCGTCACTGACTTCAATAGACTCGATTCAAGACTGCTTTTGGTATTTTACAACGTTATTTCGAATATGAAAAATAGATCCCTGTGACAAGCACCAAAAGTTTCAACACAATCGGTCAAGTCATTTCGGAGGAGTTTGGCAACAAACATCGCAACACGAGAATTTTATGTATAAGATTACATACAAAATATATTGTTGTTTACAAAAGCAAATGAAATGTACAGTGAATTATTCCACAATATGAATAGGCTACTTGACCTATATTCAATTTCATTTAGCAAATGCATATTTCTAGTAGAACTTGGCCTAGGAAACCGTATTTCACCCTTATCATCAAATAAAAGCTTATGATTGATAAATAAAGTCGATTTGAAAATATGATTTTATGAAAATAGGATTTGTACTGACGAAAACGATTTGCGGTACTTCCGATTTGGATGTGACGTCATCCTCATAGTAATTTAATATCTTTTATTTATCGCGCTCGTTATATGTAAGTTTATCTGTACATAAATAATAAGAATAAGCCTGGAAAGATTTGTAAAATATATTTTATTGAATAATTCGCATAAAACATCAGTTTTATATATTATCTCCGTTTATCGTAGACGGGAAATGAAATGGCCAAAACTTTTCTCCAAAAGTTTTTAACATTACAATTAATGATTTCTAATTTCTTATTTAATTCTTTTATAATTTTTGGGCACTTTTAGACTCATACATTTAGTACATAAAAAATGTTCAATAAAGAGAGTTTAAAATACAAAGCGTATGACGTCACACTATGGCGGACAGTGTTTTCGGCGCCATTTAAGAGGCATATTTTTCAATCAACATTTTTATGGGTTTCTACTGTGTAAAATATTAAAATATTAGTTTTTTTGTGAAAATGACTGATTAAGAAGCGATTAGCATGAAGAAAAAAATTAGGTCAAGTAGTATTACGTTAATTGATTTAAATATTTCCTTACAAAATATCATTGATACTGTCACTATTATATATTATGTGCATAATATGTATGAAATACAATCGCCATTACTGATATAATGTTAATTCTTGTTTCAGGCCGAAGGAGGCGCGAATATTCAACATGACGCTTTCGGGAGTCCACAAAATGACCTGGAAAGAAATTATTGATATTGGTAAGTCGAAGCTAATATATTATACACACTACACAGTTACTGCACTCGGCGAAACATGGCGGTAGCGGTCATTGACTCCCTGTCAAAAACTAGTCAAACTTTGGGGAGCGAAAAATGCTTTTTTAAAAACTATTAAAATTTATTAATATTGAACTTAATGTTAATTACAACTATGACACGTCCGAACAGATTTGGATGCTCCAAACGAATGTCCAAAGACCTCCTCGCTTTCCTCCAACGATCCCTGGTAATAGATACCTATGGGATCCTTAAAGTGCTTACGTTTGATTACTACATAGATACACTAAGTTATAATTCTAAACTGTGGGTGGCCAGAGCCCAACATGACTCCTCCCCCCTTAAGTTCGAAACCATCAGACGAATTTTCTGAGTTCTGAGGGTTTCGATTTTTAAGTAAAAATAACTTATTTCTAAATTTATATAACGCTAGGAATACACAGAAACACAAAATTATAACATACAATATAAGGGTTGCAACACTGACACTATTGACTTTTATTATTTGCACTTCATCACAATCACTGAACTTTTGCGATTTGACTATCGTTGACAGGTGTTTCAGGTCATCCAAGTTAACTCCTTTTATGTCTAACGGCAGGTTCTCAGAAACTTCATTCTTTGGTTTTGGAAAATGAAGCTGTGGCATCATCTGATAATTTATTTCTCTTAAGGCGTGTTGCTCGCTACGCAGATGAATCTTCCCAATAATAATTTCGCATCTAGTCTCTATTCTTATAATATAAGTGCCAATTACAGGTGTCTTGTTTATTTCATTTCCACACTTTTCGGACATTACGATCTTATTTCTGGAATACATAATATATCGGGATGAGGGAAGTTTCTGTAACTTTAGGTCTTCTATTTGTACGGCCCTTGGTATACAAAGAGACGTATCTTTGCTGTACTCCATCATCTGCTCCGCACACGTTGTAGAGACATAGGGAACTATTTCTATTTCGGTGCACAGGTACTGATCATTCTCAGAGATTTGCTGGCAAGTTGATATTAGTGATATGTACTTTGAACTTTTCACCATTAGGAAAGGGTATTCAGGAATAATGATATGTGTTTTATTTTTTTGCTCATCATACATCGGTAAAGAAAACATTTTATAAAAATCGTAAGTTTCATTACTAATAAGCGGAATCTCCAATATGAACGTGATCTGGTTTCCCTTAATAAAAGCTTTAACAGTAAAAGTTCTTTCTATTTTAACTAAATTGTTCATAGATACAGGATAAACTAAATTATGAACTTTTTCAACTTGTGACAATATTTCAAATAATTCTGTGGAATTAATTATACATTGATGTAATACATCAACCTTACTTAATGCTAGAGCGGTTTCTATTTCATTAATAGTAACATATAAAATGCGAAAACTGTTAATAAAAGTAGTATACATACCTAAAACATAAGTAGAATAAATGGAATTATTTTCTTTAGTATTTATTTCTTTTAACATTCTTTCGATCCTCTTTAAACGCTCATTAAAAATTAAAGAATTATTATACAGTACCTCAGTGCTATTAATATGATGATCAATAATTTTGGTAATTAAGGTGATTTTATTTTGTATAGAACTTTGTTTTTTATATAAATTTTCAATAAGACTGTCATAACGAAGTGCATCTTCATGATCTAAATTGCCAGTAATTGATTTAATGACGGATCCAAGGGGATTCAAAAGTCCGCGTTTGGATTTTTGTAAAGGGAAAATTTGCTTAATTTTATTTATTGTCGAATCACGAATATATTCTACTTGATCCTTCATATTACTAAATTCATTAGGATACGGCTTACTTGTATTTATTAACATACTAAATTCGTTATAACTATTTACGTAATATACTAAATTATCTGCTATTCTTTCTAAATCTAATATCTTAACTATAATCCACTTATCTGTCTGCATGTACGCGTTTCCTATTTTAAGTGGTAGTAGCCCCGAATTCTCTTCAATTTTCTTAATTTCAAGAGCCTGGTTTTCCTGCATCATCGCCAGGACTACGACGCACCACCTGTGGAGGCCGTTTTATATTTTTAATAGGAACTTTTGTATTTCTATTTTCTACTTGAATGGGAACTACGTTTCTTTCTATTCTACCGCTAACTTTCGCTTTTTGATATAATGGTTTATCTTTACTCTTCCTAGTATTAACTGCTTTTGCATAAATAGAATCTCCTGTCTCAAATTCGATTTCCTTTTCACCCCCCTTCTTTGATCTTTCTTTTTCCTTAGAGTCTAATAATTTATTTGAAATATATTGATACAAATATTTTGTTCTTTTCGCATGATCTTTGAGTAATTGTTGCATATAGTATTTATTAAAATCTACGTCAAATGTGCTATTGGAATCAGTGTGCCCAAAAACTACTTCGAAAGGTGTATGCTTAGTGACACTATGGATTGTATTATTGTAAGCCATTATAGCGTATGTCATGACAGAAGCAGCATCTGTAAATTTTTGCTCGTACTTAGCCAATCTATATATTTCTATTAGAGTGGAATGAAACCTTTCTATCACACCTGTAGAATTTGGATTATTTGGTGTAGAAATATGAAGCTCTATTTTGTACATGTCGGTTAATTCTAGCATTAATGTATTGTTAAATTCGGTACCTGGGTCACTAGAAATTTTCTTCGGTATGCCATAAAATGAGAAATATTTAATTAAAGCACGCACTACCTCAGGCGTGGAGCGATTACTAATTTCAATTGCTTGTCCGAGTTTACTAAAAGCATCTATAATAGATATTTCTCATTTTATGGCATACCGAATGTAATATTTTCCTTCAATACTGAATAAATCTATAAAAATTTCTTGAAAAGGTGCCTCTTGTGTTTGAGTTAACTGTATTAAGGGTTTAAGTGGTTTCCTATCGTACTTCATCTTCTTACAAAGTTCGCAAGCATTTATTATAGCGGATACAGTTTCTTGTAAATTATCCCAAAAATAGTTGCGCTTTATCCTAACTGTAGTTTCTTTGATACCACGATGGCATGTTTTGCCTTCATGATATTTCTTTATAATAGCTTTTTGCTCATTTTCATCATCTATAAAAATTACTCTTTCTGTACACTCTATCAGATTAATTGAATCCTTTTTAAATAATTTAATTACGGTATTGGCAAAATCTGCCCTATGTTCCATATTTTCAAAGTAGATAAAGTATTTAATTTTCGGACGGATATATTCTTTTAGAAAATCTTTAACTAATTCGGTATTTTTAAGAGGTAAAAACACTTCTAATATTTTACGTTTAGGGGTAGATAAGTTTTTAACGCATAATTCATTTTTAAACCACGAGAAGACTAAAATTTGGTTTGGTTTTGTATCTATTGCTTCTTTCAAAATTGGTATTCCAGCACTATCCGTCTCTATGTCAGAATGTATGGTATCTGTATGACTGGATATTGAAGGTATGGGGTACTGTTCTAATTGATCTAATTCCCTAGGACTAACTGAAATAGTTTTAGATATAGTTAAGTTATAGTTAAGATATAGTTAAGGTTCTGCTATCGCTATCGGAGCCAATTGATATAATTTCATCTTCTTCACTAACCTTCTTTCTTGCTAATTTTGCTATATCACCCGTAACTTCATCAATATATTTTTGCAATTTCGAATTTTTAGAATCTTTATCATTAACGTTAACTCTCATTGAAACGTCACTATCATCTGAATCAGAGCCTAAAGCATTTAACTGAATACGTGATAATGCGTCCGCATTAGTATTTTGTTTTCCCTTTTTGTATATTACTTCAAAATCATATTCTTGTAGTTTTAGCCTCCATCTAGTGAGTTTACTATTGGGTTCTTTTATAGAGTACAACCATGCCAATGGACGATGGTCGGTATATATTGTAAATTTCGTTCCAAAAATATAAGGCCTAAAGTATTTGACAGCCCACACAATGGCTAACAACTCGCGTTCTATAGTACTATATCTTTTTTCCGTATCACTGAGGGTTCTACTAGCATATGCAACTGGACGATCGCTACCAAGAGGGCCTTGTGACAACACTGCTCCTAAGGCAACGCCTGATGCATCAGTTGTTAATATGAAAGGCTTTTCGAAATCTGGATATTGTAAAATGGGTGCATTTACTAAAAGTTCTTTACATTTTTGAAACGCTCGTATATAATTTTCATTAATTTCAATTTTATTTCGTTTTTTTAAGCATGATGTTAATGGTTCAGTAACTTTCGAAAAGTCTTTGATGAATCTCCTATAATAACCGATTAAACCAAGGAAACTTTTGATTTCGGTAACCGTCTTAGGAATAGGATAATTTAATACGGCTTTAATTTTATCATTATTTGGCTCAAGTCCATCCTATGTGATGGTGTGACCTAAGTACAGTACATCCTTCCTTAAAAACTCGGATTTATCTAATTGGACTTTTAAATTTGTGGCTCTCAATCTATCAAAAACCTTTCTTAAACTATCTATGTGCTCTGCTAAGCTTTTTGAATAAATTATTATATCATCGATATATACCATACAGTGGATGCCTTGAAGTCCTCTCAGGACGTTATTCATAGTGCGTTGAAATGTAGCTGGGGCAGTTTTTAAGCCAAACGGCATCCTACTAAATTCGTAATGTCCTGATTGGGTACTAAATGCAGTTTTTTGACGGTCGCTTTCATTAATCTCAATCTGGTGATAGCCACTTGCTAGATCTATGGTTAAGAAATAAATACTCTTGCCTAACTTGTCAAATAAATCTGTTATATGCGGTAGAGGGTATTTGTCATCTATGGTAATTTCGTTAAGCCGTCTATTGACTATAGATTCGATTCCAGACCATTCGATATTTAGGCTCGCATGAAGCGTCCATTTTTTTTGGGACCAGGTGAACAGGTGCGCTCCATGGAGAAAAAGATTCCTGAATAACGTTGTCTTGTAAGAGTTTTTGTACTTGCCTTTCTATTTCTTCGGATTGCGCAAAACCGTGCCTATAAGGCTTGACATATATAGGGTCTTCGTTTTTAGTTCTTATGAAATGTTTGATATCATTAGTAAATGTAAGGGGTAAACTGTTGCAATAAAATATGTCCTTATATTCTTTACATAACTCATAAATTTTCTCTTTTTCCTCTTTATTCATATGGTCTAATCTTAATTTATTTAAATTTTGTTCTAATAGCTCATCTATTTCTATATTACTATTTAATTCGCCTGCACTATTTATTATATTAACGTCACAATTATTGCCTTCGTATTTAGTTGCTACAAAAGGAGATTTTATTGTTAAACTCATTTCTTCATCGCATAAATTTTGAATAACTGTTTTAGCGTAACCATTTATGCATTTAACTATTGCACTTGGCATGCGTACACCTTCACAAAATTCTGTAAAATTAATAATAGCATCTCCTGAATATTGAGTGGTAGGTAAAGTTACTCTTAGTTCTGAACGTGGGGGTAACTGTATTTTATATTGCGAGTCATTATATATAATGGGGATTTGTGCGTTTTTAATTTTAAGTATCTTATTTCTTAGATCTATAACTGCTTCTAATTGTTTTAACAGGTCATTGCCTATTAATCCGTCATATCTTGAATCAACATTATAAATGTAAAATTTTTGAAAGGTATTAGATTTAAGTGTAGGTAACGGTGGTATTTGAATAACTTCGTTATGCTTACTGGATGCATGTGTACTAACAACTTCGAACGGTTCATTAAATATATACTGTTCAAAATGGTGATATGCTAATTCTGGCTTCATAAAAGATTTTGTGCTTCCAGTGTCAATCATAAATTTTCCATTAATTTCCGGGATAAAAATATACGGTAATTTTAAATTAGGGTCACAATTTATTTCTATTTTTTCTGTTGGCAACTTGAGGCTATTATGTGAAAATTTTCTACACTATCATTATTGTTCTGGATTTCATTAAAATCTTCCTGGTTAGGCTCTGTATTTTCTTCGCTAACATAATCAGTAAAATTTTGATCGTAATTTATATCATAATTTTCGTTATACGTATTGGAATCATAATTATTTAACTCGTTATTAAAATATGGATTCTGGTCTTCGCTAAAATGAATTTCATTTAGTTGATGTTTATTAAAAGGTGCTGTCCTCATTGACACATCTGTATCCTGAGGATTTGTTGCAGATCTAAAACCAGAGTTCATTTGAGGCCTATAGCCAAATGGCTGTTGCGGTCTAAAACCAAATTGCTGCTGCGGTCTAAAGCCAAACGGCTGTGATGGTCTTTGACCAAACTGCTGTGGTACCATTTTAGGTGTAGGGAACGAACCGCCCTTATTAAAATTGTTTAAATTCGGCTTGTATCCAAATTGGTTGTTCGTATTAAAACTAGGCCCTATATCCAAATTGAGATGGGCCAGGCTGAGCCCCAGAGCTATTAAATTGTGGCTTATTAAAATTATTCTGAGGTATACCAAAATTAAATTTAGGAATCGGCTGTTGCGACTTGTTTTGATTAAAAGGAAAATTAACAGCATTATAATTTTTAAAATTGAAATTTTGCAACTGTGGTTTTGTACTAGCGTATTTATTTTTCGCGCTGTACTGCTCGTTAAAATTAACTTCTTCTAAAACTATGCTTAATGCCTTTTCTAACGTATCCGGACACTTTAAACGAACTATTCTCACCATGTACTCGGGTAAATTATAAAGAAATGCATTTAATGCAGTATGGTTATATATAGTGATTTTACTCTGCTTAATTTCGGCATTCGTAATTTGATTTACCTTGGATATTAATACTGAACGCACGGATTGAATCCTATTACAAAAATCAAGAAAACTTTCCCCTTGTTTAATTTTCAAACTTTCTAACTCTATAGCAATGCACTCTTCGTTCCTAGGGTCACCAAAATGTTGTGTTAATATTTCTTTAAACTGAGACCATGTAACTATATCCTCGCGCTCATCTAATAGCTAATCAGTGCAGCTGCACTATCTATTAAGCGGCTCATAATACATTGCATTATGTAGAGGTTCTGAGCCTCGCTGCCTTGAAACTTATCTATAACGTATTCGCATTTTCTTAAATAAAGGTTAAGGTGACGTTTATCACCGTTAAAAAGCGGAATTATTTTTAGAAAATCACCGGGAATTAAAGTAATTTGCTCCATTGTTATAAAAAGAAATTTATAATACTAAAATGTAAAAAGAAAATACGAAAACGATTTTTAACACACACAAAATTCACACAATATTAAAATATAAAATTCACAAAGCTTTTTTTATAAAATGTGACGATATGTAGTGGCACAATTTAATTAAAATTATAATCATTAAATTAAATTACTTACTAATCTTTGCTTAACACTAATTTTAACAAAGAATGATTTTTAATTCAATGTTAAAATATTTATTAATTGTACTTTTAAATTATTACTCAACATTATTATATTTATTACTTCCTACTTTACTTTTTATTTAATTACGTTTTATATATCACTTAAAATCTAAAATTTAAACCAGATAACGTTATACGGACAAGGTTCGATTCCGAAAAATAACGAAAGGAAAGGAAGGTGAAAAGTTGTACTCACCAACCCGCCGCTGCAATCATCGCTTTCGGTTCCCGCTGCTCACTTTGACAAAATTTATTTTTATGGTTCCGGATTTTCCTTATGCCGTCCTAATTTTGAAGGTCGTACTTTTTACGGAAAAATCCGCTCCGGCTGCGCCAGTCAAACTTTGGGGAGCGAAAAATGCTTTTTTAAAAACTATTAAAATTTATTAATATTGAACTTAATGTTAATTACAACTATGACACGTCCGAACAGATTTGGATGCTCCAAACGAATGTCCAAAGACCTCCTCGCTTTCCTCCAACGATCCCTGGTAATAGATACCTATGGGATCCTTAAAGTGCTTACGTTTGATTACTACATAGATACACTAAGTTATAATTCTAAACTGTGGGTAGCCAGAGCCCAACATGACTAACTTGTCATTTTCTATATAGACCGCGATTGACAATGATGACTTTTTCTATACAAAGCCACGATTGATAACAGATGTTATCATTCGTGGCTTTGTATAGAAAAAGACAAGTTTTTGACAGGGGGTCAATGACCGCTACCGCCATGTTTCGCCGAGTACAGTATATTATAGTATATTATGTAATATTAGTAGTATAGTAGTATTATATTATATAATAAAAGTGGACGACAAAAAAAATATCTACTTGGGTAGACGGTTAGGTACATCGTTTAATTTACCTAGATACAAAACAAGTTAGAGCATTTGATGGTGCCTTCCATCTTTGAAACTTGAAAGTGGTAAGAACAAAAACTTTGTCAATGCTGCCGTAGCTTAAACCTAGATAAAAATACCATCGTCATCACGTTGATGAGTGGCAGTCTTTCACTGTGCGTTTTCGCGTAACTTTCTGCCGCGCTCTCTAAAACTGTGGAACGATCTGTCACCAGCAGCATTTCCGGACCAATGCGGCATGCAAACCTTCGAGAAGAGAGCGTATTCCCTCTTAAAAGGCCCGGTAGCCCTGCAGCTCTTTTAATGATGCGAGTGTAGTTGCTGTTGTTTTTCATCAAGTGACTCGTTTGCTCGTTTGCCCCCTTATTTTATATGATAAAAAAGATCATGATATGTTTTCAGGCGAGAAGTGGGTGAACACGTACCCGTTCACGATCGCACTGTGGTACCCGGGCGGGTCCATCAAGTCGTACTGGCTGACGCACCAGATCATGCTGGTCCTCACGCACATCGTCCCCGCGTACATTGTGGATTTCCTGCTCTTCTTGTTCCGACAGAAGACTTTGTAAGTTTAATTTTAGCTAGTTTCAATGTTTGGCTGAAGCAAAAATTGTAGATGATTACCACAACAGACTTAAATCGAAAGATTAAAGTTCAATTTAGGATAAACTGAAGGAGAATTGGTTAGTTAATAAAGAAATATTGTTATAGATGACGCCCGCAACTCCGTTGCGCCAATCATCGTTTATCGCGCAGGTACCGTGTATTTTTCCGGGATAAAAAGTATCCTATGTCCTTTTCCCGGGACTCGAAGTATCTCCATGCCAAATTTCAGCAAAATAGGTTTAGCGGTTTGGGCGTGAAGAGGTAACAGACAGACAGACAGACAGACAGTAAGTCAGTAAGATAAGAGTATGAATTAATAATTTATCTTCCGTTCTTCGTATGCATGAAAGAAAAAGTATGGCATTTTAACACAAACGAGCAATAACAAGGCATTATCGACACCATAAAGCTAATGCGCAATGCAATAAATAGCTCTAAATTGGCACTTACTGTTATTCCACCAAGCCAAAATATTAAAATGGTATGGTATGATCTAATTAAATAAATAGTCAACTTGAGCGGTACATACCACACTTATGTACTGAAATAACCATCGTATTCTTCTCTAATGAATACCTTAATTCAAGACGTGAGTGGAAGAATAAGGTAAGTAACATGAAAAAACTTCCCGTTTTGTTGCCTAAATGGAGGCTTTAGGTCCGGAAAAATTATTTGAAATAGAAAAACTGTGGATTATATGTGTAGCCAGATATATTAGCTAGGCTATGAAGTAGATAAGTTCCAAGTTTTATGAAAATAATAAGGGAAAAAATGAGTTATTGTCCGTATGTTACGAAATGTTACTTGTTCGATTCTTCCACTCACGTCTTCAATTATCTTTACAGCCTAGTGAAAGCCCAGAAGCGAATCAGCCACGGTCTCCACGTGCTCCAATACTACACGATCAAGGAGTGGCACTTCGAGAACTCCAACTTCCTGGGGCTCCAGAAGAGAGTGAGCCAGGAGGAGAACGAGATCTTCTTCACGGACGTGAGCAAGATCAACACGAACCTCTACCTCAGGGACTACGTGATAGGGACGCGACAGTACGTGCTGAAGGAGGACCCGGCGAACCTGCCGCGAGCGAGGCGGATACACAGGATGTAAGTTTTAATTTTAATAAAATAAGGGGCCAAATGAGCAAACGGCAGGGATATCACTTAAAAATAGTGATCAACAATCCACTACAGTCGGGGCATTTTAATAGGCCACATTTGACATCTGTCAGATTAATCTCCATAGTGAGGTGAGCTGCGTTAAAACATCGAATAAAACGAATAAATCGATACGGACTTGAAATAAAATATTTGAATTTTATACGTTTGAAACAAACTCCTGTCCCATTATTGCTTTTTCTTTTGCGAATTCAAGGAGCAAAATAAGACAAGTACATAATTTGCAAAAAAAATGCATTTATTCGCTTGAATTATAAAAACTGTTAAATGTAGTATTATCATTATTCATTTCACATAAATATGTGTTACTTTTCACAACGTGGTTATTAATTTATGGAGATATTTCGTCATAAGTAATCAATGCATCAATACTATTTATTCGCTTTCGATTTTTAGGGTAACTTCCCTAGAGTTTAAAAAGAAAAAAGGTCAGCTGACGTAACATTGTAATGACGTACAATTATTAAGATCAGAATTTGTTTATTACGTTTAGAATTGTTTATCAGTAAAAGCAAATCGTTAAATAATTCGTATCGGTCATATTTACAATAAATATGTAATCGTAATTGAAAAAGTGCAGTTATAACAAAACGAAAATATTTATTTTTTTATGTACGTCGCTATAAGGTTACCAGGTACAATTTTGATGAACTGTCAAATGTGGCCTATTAAAATGTCCCGACTATAGCAATAATCGCGCGATCGATTGCTGGTTGTCAAAAACAATGGTGTCATGTAAGCGGTCGATTGTAATCGTATTGTTTTGGCTGTTACGTGATACGAAATTGCGATTTTGGAGCAATTATCGCGCAACAATTGCTATCGCATTGCTCTCGCAAGATACGTAACTACCGTCGCCCAAGGTCACTCGTGTATCGTGATATTAGAAGAGCATGAGCATTGCCGGCCTTTAACTAATACTAATGTAAATACTAATTTACCTTCCGATTAAAATATTGAATTTTCTATTGTCTGGAATTCGTAACGCAAGTTCTTTGAGAACTTACCACAGGGCCAGACTGTCTTAGCGTAAAACGTTCATAGGTAGGAAAAGTTAAAAGGCATGGATCCTAGTAGACATGATTATTGTGTTCTTGTTCATGTTACTAATTACTTCATCATCACCTGAAGCCCTGATGATTATAAAACCTTCCTCTATAATAGTGGCAAACAATAACTATTCTATATTCGGTAGTCGAATAGTAATGTTTTAAAAATGATCATGGTGATTATGATTAATATTAGTAAAAACATGTATATCTGTTCATGGCTATTCTTTACGTACATAGCATTCTTATATATTCATAGACGTTACATCGTGGACTTGGTAGCGAAGACACTGTTCTACGGCCTGCTTCTGTGGTTCCTGTACTCCAACATCGGTACCATTATCAGCCCGATTACACAGGCGGACACGGCGCTGCGCAGTTATCTCAACTTCTAAGCACTACTTACAATAAAAGCTGATATTCCCTGAAGGTAGCTAAACTAAGGATCTTTCCAGACGACGTATTTTTTGCGCACTGACGACGCGCGTTTCTGATGCACTCGTCTTCTGCGTGTTTTCATCGCGTGGATGATATACAGTTTTAAACTGCTTCCTTGCGTTTGCTGAGCGTCCAACTTGCGTTTGTATCGATACAAACAAGCGTAAAAAACGTCGTGTGGAATCGCTAGGATCGCGTTTTGAGTAATTATCACCAGGGCCCGATCTAGCTATTTAGCCGCTCCGGACAAAGATCATTTTGCCGCCCTTTACATACAGAAAACCATATAAGTCAGAAGCTAGTTTTTTGGGGTAAGGAGGGTTCCCCCCTCCTTCCCTTATTTAAGCAAATTACTTAATTGAACTTGAATATTTTCTACTTATAATACAACCTGAAGTAGAATGGAATGTAAAATTCTCAAACTTGGGCGGTGGGCCATGGTTAGGTTGGAAGATATTATTATGATTAAATCAATTTTGCCTCCCCCCATTTTTGGCCGGCCCGGTTCGCCTCCCCCCTTAGATCGGACCCTGATTATCACTCAGCAATAGCTTTATTAAGAAACGACGCCATTGATCATGAGCTTGTTATACTTAATTATTATAATGTGTAAAATATAACGTAATAGAATAGTAAGTTGAGTAAACATTCACAACCGAAGATATATTCAAGAGGTTCTAATCTCCTACTTTTTATGGACGTTGATTAAAAAGTGTCGTCCCTTATTAATCACCATCCATAAAAAGTTAAACGGTACAATTCAGATAAGATCATTATGTCGAATGACCTAATATTATTATAACTAAGTACGTGTACATTTGCTTAGCCGTAGACTTAGCCAGAACACGTATTTAGGACTAGCACTGAAAAAAGTTTAGGAGTTGTTTTACATAATTATCACATAATATTATGTATCTAGTTTGTAAAAAAATCATAATGTTAAACCTGCTAATGTATAATATACCAGATAATGGAATCCTTGTTTTTATATAGGTATGTACTATCAGAGAAGTTGATTCCTATGCAGATCGGGGACCTAAGTAGTTTGGTTGCGTTACGTCAAACCCAGCCGACAGATCACAATTAACATTGAATTGACATATTCGACCAAATAACGTTAGTCTATCAACTGCATAGGAATCAATTTCCTCAATGGTACTTTAATTGTCACCAAATATTTTTAGTGGTTATTTTGTTTCTAAAAAGTTGTATATTTCTATCGAATATAGGTAGATACAACTGTAATTTTGTTAGTTGTTAGACATTTTTATACTTGACAAAATAAAAGTCCTCGTTTTAGTTTTTATTCAATAATCATTTTTATCCTAAATCGAAATATTTAGAAAATATAAAACAAAGAACTTGATAATTAATGCATCGTATAAAAGTAGCGGGCGCCATTAATAAAAGTAAAAATTGAATATAATATTATTTATTTAAAAACTTAAAAATCATTAAAGCTATAAGAGTACCTTAACCTAACACAAGTTGGAGAGAGACGATTTACTATTTACTCAGCAGTTTGACATGCTTATATAAATTATAATTGATTTAAAAAATGAAATAAAAAACATAGTCCTCATAATTGCAAAACCTGCAAATTGAAATTGTCGCTCCTCGTAGCGGAAGGTAAAATTAAACATTTAGACTATTTTTATATCACACAATACTAGAAAAAGCCTTATTTAATTCAGGTATAAAGTCTATACAAAATTTACAAATACAAGATTCACTAATAACAACAAAATATACAACTTATCAGCACCATCTATCGGTAACAATCGTCAATTCTACGACAAACTTTCAATTGGCAAAAAGAGATGGCGCTTTATAATTTCTTTACATAATTTCCTCTGTGCTGAGCGTCTCCCGCGAGCCCATTAGAAAAGTGTAGAAGGTGGACATCCATCCACTGAGCCAGTAAACGATGAAGAACCAGAAGACGCAACGAGTGACGAGGTCTACGAACCACATACTGGAAGGAACAATTTGATGAGCGTTATTGATAAGACTTATTTCACTTAATGAAAATTGGCACACAGTTATTGGTAGGTTTTTTAGAAAAAGCTAAAAAGCCCACCAATCAACTCCTTGATAATGGTTATTTAGATTCTAGATAGTGAACCTGAGACTAACTGAAATCATTTACTTACGCACAGTATTTATCAAACAAAGACTTAGAGCCTGTTTCACTACTTCCTGATAAGTGCCGAATAGGCTATCCACCACTTAACTTGACAGATGAAGTATGGAGAATTGGTCAAAAAAGTTGTGAATAGCCTATTCGGCACTTTATCAGAAAGTGGAGAAAACCCTTGGCTAAATAAATTTAATTTCTTACACTTTCATGTGCCGTCTGGCTGCAGGGAGGGTGTCATCATACTCCTTCAGTATGAAAATTCTCGCCGATCTGATGCAGTCTTCGAAGTATTTCATTATGTCGAGACCTGAAAACATTACGTTCATAGAAATAAAAATTGTTTTATTTCTGAATTTTGAATCAAATATTTTCAGAACATCCTACGTGTTGCCTACCACCGCCCACCGGTTCGAGAACTAGCCCGGCGCGAAGAACTGTTTATAAACTACAAAGGGACAACTGCATACAACCTAGAATCAAGAATTTATGAAATGCTTACCGTCTCTTACAAAAATCGAGGACGGCTTTTACACTTACCAACAGCGTCTATCTTATAATCTCTTCTCTCTCGTGGATTGAGCTTCTCTCTTAGGGTCTGAGCGATATCGGATTTGAAGTCCCACTGGTTGTTGGTGTAGTATTCAAACACATCAAAACCTTTGCTGATGCGTCGATGAACTCTTAGTAACCTGAAATACAACATCACCAATTGAATAGTTGGTACTGTTTCCAATTCACGGTCGAATCTATTAGGTGGAATTATAGAGGACAGGCCTCGCCTAGTTTTGAGGACTGTCAAATGTTAAAATGTTTGTATAAATAATTGTAATCTACAGAATGCGAGGTAGCTTCCACTAGCTACCACTTTATCAGTCGTTCATGCCTCAAGGCAGGTATTGAGGTAAATGTACCAACGAGAAAATTGATTCCTAGGCAATTGACAGACCAACGTCATTTGGTCGGATCATGTCAATTTAATGTTATAAGTTTGTTCGTTTTATGATGATATGCGTGACACCTTATAATAGACAATAGTAGGGAAGTTACCTAAAAAAAATTAATCGAATAATTTAAAAATATCGAATCACCTCGTAAAGGAATTGCAATCGAATTTATCGATTTCGTACTGATGTTTCAGAGTGACGCCGACGATTTAAGATGGCCGCCCTTTTTTATCGATTTCATTTCGATTCAACTGTGTCAATCTCTATTGACATAAGTTCCGTTTCATGCATCTGACATTTTTCAAATATTTTCGTAACAATAATTTTATACTCCTATTTCAAAGTTAATATTTATAATTTTATATCAATAAGTTAGCATTTAGCAACTTTTCATTTTTATTCATTTATAATTACAGGAAACATTTATTTTTGTAGATGGAATATAATTTATTAGATTCTGATTATTTTTTTTTGTTTTCTTATGAAAAAATTCCGTAGCAAGGAATATGAGAACTGTCACCCATATCATCTTAGAACGAACAAACTATAATTGTGATCTTGCTGGGTTTGACGTAACGCGACCAAACTACGTAGGTCTGCATCTGCCTAGGGATCAACTTCTATGGTAGTACTCACACAGGGTCGTATCCGAGACAATAGAGCAGGATGTCCACCAGCACGGCCGGGATCCAGTGGAAGAAGAGCGCGCAGATGTTGTGGTGCAGCCGGGAGTGCTTCATCGAACCGCCAGGGTACCTGAGTATGAAAAGTTGATCAGACATTGATACTAAATTGTTGTCACTCTTTGAAAGTGTTCAACAAAATAAATTTGAAATACGAACAAAAACTTGAGAATACTATTATACTCAGAATACTATTCTGATCACATGCAGTTTCAATAGCTTCTAGGTCCACGCAATGTTATTAGTTATTGGAATATGAGTGGAGATGCAGATTGTATGTGTGTTAGTGTGTGCGCGTGTGTGTGCTCATTTTTAGTTGTTTATACTGCTGCAGGTACCTACTCAGAAAACTTCGACGCGTAATTTCGGATTATGGAGCTCTTCATAAATAACAGTAAGTTGACTTACCATACAACACCATTCAGAGGCATACGTTCCATAATGATCTCGCGACCCGCCTCGATCATCTCCTGCCACGTGATCTTGATCTCCGCTGACGACGTGAAGTTCACCACCGTCGTCTTCGTGTCCCTGTTTGAAACATTGTGTTAGAAAGGGAGGGCATGAAGGTGCGACTGGCACTTTCCATGGCGTTGAAGTGTTGTGACTCGTGGTGCGTAAATTTTGCCATAACGTGTTGCGTTGACTGTTGTATGTTGCCGACTGCAATCTAACATTAACATTATTAATTACTGTCAAACTATTTTGCTGAATAGCTGTAATGTAGTCTAAAATCCTACAGTCTACACACACATATAGTACCGTATACCTGCACAAAAAATAATAATAATCTTCGCCGCAAAGTTGGCACTTCTATTGTCTATTTGAGGTATCGGTTATAAGAAGGTTAAGTGAGTAATTACTTTAGGCTCAAGTAGTTCCAGGCGCAGATCATGATGCCGTTGATGAAGATGTCGACGGGCAGGTAGTCGGCGTAGCTGTTACCCTTGCAGTACATGGACCTGATCACGCCCTTACCGGCACCTGTAAGTAAGAAAGGGCATGAGATGATTATTATCGAAATACCCACTATATTCTAACGCATTGTGATAGAAAGTTCGATAATTATTTACACATTTTTGAAATCGGAATGTCTATTACCATTCTGTCATTATCATGCCAGATAGTGAAAGGTAAACTATAAAAGAAAAAGAGAGAAATGAATCCTACACTTACCAATCAACAGTCCGGTGGGTCCGTTGATGTTGTCTGTCCACCCTGGTATTGGCTCCTGCCAGATGGGAATCACTGAAATTAAAAATTAGAACTAAGCAACTGGTAATTTTGTTACTATGCTGTATTTTTTCTACTTAGGTAAGGTAGAATGAATGTACTCACCAAAAGTTATTACTTACATAGATAATTCAGAATCAGAATTAGAATCAGAATCATTTATTTCGGGAAATTGGTACCTACATAAGTTATAATAATGGTTTAATTCTATCCATACCTACTTATGTATGTCTATTACCTCCTAAAAACAACTACTCTTTTCCACGTTTTGTTTTGAGGTGTTTTGAATTTTGATGTCTAACAGACTTACCGATCGAGGGTCGCAGGACCATGACAGGTATGTGTTCCATGGCCTCCACAGCCAAGGCTTCTCCCAGAGCCTTCGTAAACGCGTACGAGTTAGGGAGCTTGCTCAGCACTCTAGAAAAAAAACATTCAAGTTTTTTAGAATATACTTGGACCCAACGTACTTAGGTAAAATATCAAGGACGCGTGTTGTAAAGTAGCGCTTTTGAATTTGGTCCCTTAGACTTCTTACAGACAAACGGCATTTGTCGACGTCGACACTGGTCCTGCTGTCGGCGCGTGCCGCCGACTGCCGTCGAGAAGTGTCGTTCGTTTGTAAGAGCGCTTATTTGCGCGTAATATATTTCGTCCTTTTTAGAAACTCATGTATTTTCTTTCGGATTTTTTCCATACGTACGGGCTAGCTTGCTCATACATCCGACAAATCTAGCTTAAGCTCAGGGACAGTCAAGAGGACCCCCCTCTTGACGGTCACTGATTGATAAACATGATTGTATCGTTTAACCGTACCATGGTTGCCTGGCTGTCAACGTCGTTCATGGCCCATGGATAATAGTTAAAATAACAATAATATATTATAAAATATTATTATATGGATATTGGACGCTTCAGACCATGTCAGTCTGGTCCCATAGTAAGTACCTGAAGGACTTTTGTTACAGGTACGAAACAACGGCAATATAATGTTTAATACTTTTATACTACATACATAATTAATAAATTTAATAAATAATTTTCAAGGGGTGCAAATTTTACTTTTCTTTCTTTTCTTTTCTTTACGGTTACGGTAATACGGTTACAAAATGCTTTTTATTCCAATAATTCCTGTTGATCCCGAGATTCCCAAGGGGTGCAAGTGCACCCCCTGGCACCCCCCTGCCGGCGCCCATGACTACATATACACATATTTCATACACATCCATGACCCGGAAACATCGACAATTACTGTTGTTGCGTCGGCGGGAGAACCCGCGACCCCCGGTTGCGCTACTACGCGCTCAACCATTAAGCCACAGAGGTCTTCAAAGATGTATATGTTGTAACTGACTTGGGTGACAATATACGTACGGACTAATCTGCTCATACATAATATGACAAGTCTTAAGATCACCGACTGTCAATACCATGGTTGCGCGCACGTACGATCGTGGGTTACTAAAGACGAATATCGCTAAAATGGAGAGGCTGAATTAGCGCGGATGCTCATGCAGTTATACTGACTTGGGCGTGATGATGGCGACGGTGTCCTCGTCCATCCACTCGATGGCGTCGATGACCTTGTGTGGGTCGGCGGGCGGCGGGTACGGCCGCTCCTCCAGCAGCTTCTCGTGTAGGTGGCAGTACGCCGTCGACACGTGCATCAGCAGCTGCGGGTTACAGTAGTTACAATTGGTCATTGGCCCATCATCTCTACTGTTTGGGACTAGGTACATGAAATTTTTAAACAGATAAAACTCTGGAATGAACTGTCACCAGCAGAATTTCCGGACCAATACGACCTGCGAACCTTCAGGAAGAGAGCGTATTTCCTCAGCGGCAACGCACCTGCAGCTCTTCTAATGTTGCGAGTGTCCTTGGGCGACGGTAGTTGCTTTCCAATAGATGACCCGATTGCTCGTTTACCCCCTTGTTTATAAAAAAATATGTGTCCGAATCACGTCACTCTACGTGTCTGAAGTAACATAGCTCTAATTGTAGGATTTGGGTAACTACTAACTAGCATATTTTGTATACTTTAAGCTACGGTACTCACTTTGAGATGCTTGCACTGTTTGGCCAGTTCTATCACCAGTTTGGTTCCCCTGACGTTCATCAGCACAGCCTTCTTCAACTCCTCGTCGAATCTGAAATATATGACGGTCTGTTTATAAAGTATGAAAGGAATGATGAGGATCTAATATTAATAATTTAAATTGATCTTAATACTGTTGTCCTTTATTTTTAACTAGCGACCCGCCCCGGCGTCGCACGGGTATAAAATATATTATAGCCACTGAAAAAATGATTAAAATCGATAGCCTATGATCATTCACGTGGTCTACTTCTTATCTGTGCCTAATAACATAAAAATTGCTCCAGTAGTTCGCGAGATTTTTCACCCGTTCCCGTTCCCCGTTCCCTTTCAAATAATTTCCCCCGTTTTTTCCACATTCTCCTATTAGTCTTAGCGTGATAAAATATAGCCTATAGTTTTCCTCAATAAATGGGCTATCTAACACTGAAAGAATTTTTCAAATCAGACCAGTAGTTCCTGAGATTAGCACGTTCAAGTTAGCCCTTTCAAATAATTTCCTCCGTTTTTCTACATTTTCCTCTATTTCTTCGCTCCCATTAGACTTAGGGCCTGTTTCACCGGTTCCTGATAAGGTGCCGGATAGGCTTATTTGACAGATTCTCCATACTCCATCAGTCAAGTTAAGTGGTGGATAGCCTTATCAGGAAGCGGTGAAACAGGCCCTAAGCGTGATAAAATATAGCCTATAGCCGTCCTCGATAAATGGGCTATCTAACACTGAATGAAAATAGATGTAAATTATTTTCAATTGAACATAATTATGCAATTGAAGGTAATGTAAAAATTTCGTGTTGTCTCTTTCGCACTATGTAGGAAAAACAAGAGAAATAAGATGATATTTTAATCCACATTAAACTTTAAACAAATGTAACGAAATTGTATTTGACTAACATATATTTTATAAAAGCATCTCAAAATAAAAATGTGACTTTGACCAAAGTTTAACAACTTTTTGTGCACTACCAGCAACCTGGACGCCGAAGAAATTTCGCCCAGCCCCCAGGGCACTGGTAGGGCTAAAACCGGCACTGAGCTTAATATCATACCTGATGGTAGCCGCAGCGTGTATGATGATGTCAACGTCGTCTATGATCATCTGGCGGTCGGCCTTGGAGATGCCGAGGTCGGGCTGCATCACGTCGCCCACCACCACCTCCATCTTCTCCAGCAGCGGCTGCACACCACCCTTCGCTTCCCTCAGCTTCGCGAACAGCTGGAAAAATATGTCGCGAATGATGGGGGCGTTACAGCGCCACGAATTCTTAATGGGCAGTTCCATTAAGAATTAGTGCAGTAAGGCCGGTCATCAAGGCCCCCGTAGGGGCTACTGGCGCCTGTGTGCAAAAAAAAAGGATTTTGGCGCCCCTTTAGGCAAATTCTTTGTGTCCTAATTGGTTTTGGTGCCCCTAAAGATGGCGATTTGGCGCCCCTAGACGATGGCGCCCGTGTGCATTGCACACATTGCACATGTTGTAACGGGGGCCCTGCCGACCATAGACGGATTGCGGATGCGGTTGCCGCACGGCGATCTGCAGTTTCCATAATATTAAATTAATATCCGTAATACATGGACCACTCGAGCAGTTCTTGAGCAGACGGTGCAAATTTCAACGCGACCGCTCTAGAACAGTCGGTCCCGACTGCAACTTGCGGTCCGTCTATGGCCAGTCTAAGATTCAGTGACTCTACAAATGGAAAATTACATAGGAAAATGGATGTGTTGCAACTAGATAGATTCTCAGTAGTATTGTCTCTCTTAGTAAACTATTGTCTAGGTGCATTTTTAACGATGATAATAATTATAACACCCAATAACACTTATTATAGATGCTTCTAACCATACCCGTCTAACCAGACAACCAGAAATTTATTTAATATACTTTTTATAACAGTAGGTACACATTTTTAAGTTTTTTATTACATCACAACCTTGACACTATTAGGGTGAGGCCGCCAATTTTTGCTGATATGACGCAGAAAAATTTTGCGAGAGAAAGAAAATCTACGCTGCTTGTGACGTTGGAGCATCTAAATTGTAGGGAATTTATTTCTCTACGCTATCATAGCGTTGAGAAATATGCCGTTGGAGCACCAAAATGATAGCGTAGAGGCTATCATAGCGTAGAGAAAATCAAACTTATCTCTGTAAATAATACACAATGCGGTTTGTATTATAGCCCCAAACATAGCCCTTTTGACTACTCACATGATGCATTGATCGTTTTATGTGAAACAGTAATACTTACATTTGTGTCACAAAAAAACTTCCTTTGAAAAAACTGTGTACACAGCCCGACTGAGGTTCAAATCAAAATCAAAAATCAAAGTTGAGAAATGGCGAATATTACGAGATTTTCCATAGAATACGTAAAAACTCAGCGTTGCCACTTCCCGATTTTACCTTCCCTAACACCCAACGATAACAATAAATCGGTATTATTGATGACGTTTAAAATGTGGGGTAGAATTGATGTTTCTAACGATTCATTTGATTTGAAAAAGTTTATAAAGCAAGTTATCTTAAAATACTATAAGAATTAGATGAGGTAATATATTTAATTTATATAAGTATTCATAACATATCAGATTTATCTTCAAATCTGTCATACTTACTGATACAGCGACAGTTAAAGTGCACCTCTTCCACAGCGGATTGTATATTAGCTATTTTCTTACCTTTTCTTATGTTTAATTGTAAATATATTTTTAGACTATTATTGGAACTCAAATAATTCTAATGCATGCTTGAACACTTTGTTTTCTTCGTTAGAATCAGTTTTCGAGTATAAGATAAACACAATACTTTTTAAAATACAAAGGGCGGAAAAAAATAATTGCAAAATCAGCAAAAATTGGCGGCCTCGCCCATTAATTATTATTAATACATCCAAGACTTATGAATAACCTTTGTCCCGTTAGCGAGATTCAAACTCTGAAAAATATACCACAGGGGTTACCGTAATACAATACGACATAATATTCGCAATTTAATTGACTAGTGGAAATATCAAGTTAATTTTAAAATATTTCATGACGTCTCTAGTTGCTACGTGGTAGTAAATTGTGCCGCCATCCATGTAATTTCCTGTTTTCCTACGAAATATTGCACCGGCAAACCATGCCAAGGCCAACCTGCGTTTGGTTTTCGCTAAAACCACCATTGCGACGTTCGCGTTTTCAAGTCGCATTGTTTGAACAGACATTTCTGAGTATTTGAACACGGCTATGTGTGTCAAAGGTACGGTTGTGACAGCGGTTTCGTCACAGATATGTTCACCAAAAGTTTACCCGATCTTTATCTATGTGGTATAATTGCCTTCTCAGCCGTAAAGTACGTTAATTCGCGATTTGATGTAACTGCATAAATATCCGCTTGCTTTTATTTCATTCTTTTTTTCACGAATCCCCACGAAAATAGCTTTAAAACATTCTTGCTTTCCTTTAAATCATTT
This sequence comes from Lysandra bellargus, assembly GCA_905333045.1. Lineage (NCBI taxonomy): Eukaryota > Metazoa > Arthropoda > Insecta > Lepidoptera > Lycaenidae > Lysandra > Lysandra bellargus. Next base: position 9,155,952 of record HG995339.1, on the reverse strand, counting down.
CTCCGTTCTTTATCCCTCTTAGTAATAAAAAGATACACAACGTGTCGCAGCAAAATCTTTATACTGTGAATATTATAGTCGTTATAGTTGTAGTTTTTTCAGTTTTCAGTGATTTGTCTTGTCGGATAAGTAAAACGTTTGCAAAACACAATTAAGATCTTCTTATTTCAATGAATAATTAGACAGATAGTTTATAGAAACTAAAAAGCACGCAATAAACAAATCATTGCATTGTCATTGGCTCTCAATATGTATACAAAGTTTGGAGTTAATTATACTGTGGCGGTACCCACAATTCGCCTAACATTCCAGCATCGCGCTATCGAAGTTTTCTAAGCGCGTCAGTATATATACGACAGCTGAAATGTATCACGTGGGCTTCGGCCTGACCGATCATAACACCTCGCTCGGTCGGAAGATCTTCCTTTGGCCTTCACACTTATATCCCACAATACTACTGGAGATAGGTAATAATCGTGCTCAAAGATTCCGTTACAAACATACAGCCCAAGCTAAGTAAAAGCGTGTTAAAAATGTATCCATACCTCATCATTAAGCATATCCTCCAGTCGCTTCGCCGGCGGGTTGCCCTTCTTCTCTCGTACGAGCAAAATAATTTTACCGATGTCGGGACATTTCCTGAAAATCAAATTGGCTTATAAAATAAAAAATAAAATCATTTATTTTCAGACAAAGTAGTCCATATGAATAGTTTTGTTACAGTCTAATTATATAATAGCAAACCATTATGACGCAGCTCATATTGCTACCCTGACATGTAGCTCAGTGAGTCTGCGAAGGAGTGCGGAGTCAATTCTCTCCGCTATCATCTTCAGGACACTATTACCGCTTTCTCGAACTCTATACACCACTGACGCTACTTTTTTGCGCATAATCGCATATAAATCGTCGACTCTTGCATCGGCAAACATCTTGGATACACTGCAGTAACAAGGGAGCCGCAATAGAGACCTAAAGGCGCCATAGGTCCGTTGAGTAAAGCTGGCCCACAGACCACAAGTGTAAAACGTCTGACAAAATGCTTTAAAAAGCGTTATCTTGACAGGCGCTGTACACCTGGCAAACCTGTGTGCCAGCATATTTCCGCGGATCGACAGCGCCCTGCGCTCCCTCTCAATATCCTCCTCATCGCTGAGAGTATCTGTCACCACGTGACCGAGGTATTTAAATTTTGTAACACGGTTCAGAGGTACTCCGTTAAATAAAGGTGGTGGACATTCTTGATGATTGAAAATCTTATTATTGCATTTAAATATCATGTACTGACATTTACTAACATTGTACTCTAAGGCTGGTATAAATAGTCAGTACTTAAGATGCGACCCGGTCTCAAGACGCGGTTCGGCTCTGTGGTTGATCCAAATTTTTACAGCCAACCAATCACAGAGCCTACGTGTCTTGAGACCGAGTTCTTGAGCATCTTGAGTACTGACTATTTATACTAGCCTAAGCCGTGTTCAATAGCGTACCTCTCACAAATTTTTAACAGCCTGTTAAGGCCACTGATCGATCGTTATAAGCTTGTTGAACTCATTTATCTCCAAAACTCTTGAATCTTTCTTATGGAATCTCAATGAGTTTCAAGAGGTTATTTACGATAGGAATAAACGAAACACTTCTTGTTCCATTAATATTAACAAATTCAAGAAGAACGAACTAAAAGTCACCTTCACAAAGCTGTCAATTGTCATGGACTTTTCACTTTTGTGAAGATGACTTGCAGTTTATTTTTAAACTATTTAACATTTATGCAAGGTTTATCTATTGCTAGATATTATACTGTTATGAAATCTGTATTTTTCCTCTATCAGTCGCCACTCTTATTTTCGATTGTAATTTTCCTATCCTAGATAATTCTATTCAAGTAGGTACCTAGATGAAACAATATAATAGTCATCTCACGAAACCCGTAATTTACGAAGGATGTGACCTAGGTGCACAATAAAATAACTCGAACAAAGAACTGTACAATAATTTATATTTTATGGATTCATTTTAATTGTGGTTGGAAAAAAGCAGCAATATAATTATTATTTTAATTTATTCAGATCTAAAAATCTATGAAATAATTGATGTTTAAAAGAAAATAAGTATAATATTCTTATAGACTAATATTTTAAATTCGGAAATATTTTCGTCTGTTACCTCTTCACGCTCAAAACAAGACTGTGAATTTGATGAATTTTGGATGTTTAGGTAAAGAGGCCTGGCAAAAATTATAAATTATGATTGTTTCTATTCCAAAATAATACATAGATTCCTGCGCAATATATGTCTTCCTACTTAGGGTTGATTCAGACCGCAACGCTACGCGTCTATGCGTTTCTAAAGTATGGATTTGACACTTTTGACAGATTTCAATTGCGTGAGACGTCTGGCGAATCTGCCAAATCCATACTAATTTAGAAATGCACCTATGCGTCGCGTTGCGGTCTGAATTGACCCTCGATGACAATAAGAAACATATTATTGGCAAATGGCAACAAACTACAAAAAACTTCATTGCATACCTCAGCTCGTATTATTTTAATACTAGATAACTAAAAAAAATAACCGTAAATTTTTCCGGGTAAAAAGTTATTCCTTATGTCCTTTTTCGGGACTCAAAGTATCTCCATACTAAATTTTATCAAAATCAATTCAACGGTTTGGGCGTGAAGATAACAGACAGACACAACAAGAGAACAGACAGACAGACACACTTTTGCATTTATAAATTAGTAATGGATTACTTACCTCAAGAGCTTCTCCACCAGCACTTTCCCCATGAATCCGGTTCCGCCGGTGATGAAGAGCCGGACGCCGGAGAAGGTGGCCGATATCCGGTCCGGCATGGCCTCCAGCTCCACCTCCGAGTAGCCTTCTGACGACATCCTGAAGGCTGCAACACGATATTCTGATCCTGAAGCCTGAAACACGATATTCTGATTATACACGATATTATTTTTTATTGTAAAAGCTGAAGGAAAGCTGTAGGATTTGTACCCTACAGCTTACTACTAGAAGCTATATTATTATAGTCTCATTACGTTTATATGTGAAATATGATTGCCAAGTTCAAAGACAAAAGAAAATTGTCATCTTTTGTTTGGTTTGATCTCCGTGTATTTAAACGCATCGCACATAATTTTATGTTGTGAAACGGTTTTTTAATACTTTTTTAACTTTTTTAAATTAAAATAGAAGTTAAATATTCAACAGCTCTTTCATCTTTGGCCAAAAAAATGTAGTAATTCGTGAATGGAATACTAATAAAATATTATAAGTTTCACTTACTATTTGAAGACAATTAACTTAAAAAACTCAACAGCTATTTGCTACATATGCGATCAGCGGAATACTAACAGAATATAAGTTACGTGGGGGATATTAAGTGCGGGCATCGACCATGACCTAGAAAGTGGGAGAGTGTCGGAAACGCCGTCGAACGCGCCGTGTGACGTAACGCGTACTTGACCGCCGGCGCAAGGCCGTACGTTACAGATGATCTGACACTTTTTGTACCCGTTCACGTGTTATACACTCTATCAATGTAAGAATTATAACGATTATTTGCATTAGTACTGTATAGTAATTTTTAAAAGATAAAACCGACTTCAAAATTGTACGTAATTGAGAATTAGAATTCCCTATCTCAAAAACTACAGACCCGATTTTGATGAAACTTGCAGTATTCCCTAAGTTGAACAATACCTAGTACAATAAAAAAGAATCATTTAAATCGGACTTGTAGTTACGGAGATATGCGAACACAAAGATAAAAACATACATATATAGGTACTATCACAGAAGTTGATTCCTAGGCAGTTGGGAGACCTACGTAATTTGGCCGTGTTACGTCAAACCCAGCCGACAGATCACAATCAACATTGAATTGATATGATCCAAGCAAATGACGTTGGTCTAACCGCCTGGGAATCAATTTCCTCGATGGTACATAACTACATACACTTTTGAAAGGCATACTTGTTCAGAAGCTGATATAGACTAACATATTATACTAAAATTTTATAGTTATGGAAATATTACATATATATGCGTCGAATTGATAACCTCCTTTTTTGAAGTCGGTTATAAACATGATATTGGCATTACTATGGCACAATGTGAAATAGCACTTATAAAATTACACATTTGGGTTAAATTACGATTACACAACAAAATACAGAAGCTTATGATACGATTCTCGTTTTATAGTCCGTCTAGACTCTAGTCTATTACAGGCGAATCCTCGTTTGACATTAAAATTGGAAGTATTAAGAGAATTGTGAACAATTTCTGCTACAATTCACTATATTACAAATATAGCAAGAAACCTGAAATCGAGATCTTGTTTCCCCTCCACATTTGGCTCACTTCCTCCTTTGGTATCTAATACCTATCCATGTCTGCCCTTAGGTCTTAACCCTAAATAATTTCTAAATATATTTTTTGTATCCCGTCCGCGTATATTTACAACTGCTTTGTTTATGATTCTGATAGCTATTTGACCGAGCTTTGCTCGGTATTCGTTAAAACACGAATAGAATTTTCTAAAAATTATTCCTAGCTAGATCGATTTATCGCCTCCGTACCCCGTATATACTAAATTTCATGAAAATCGTTGGAGCCGATTCCGAGATTATAATTATATATATTATAAAGATTTACAAGATACAATTCTGAATAGTACACGCGGACAAGTTACTAATATAAGTACTAGAAGAACAATGTTAGCATGGGCGTGCACACCATGAAGGCAGAAATGCAGTGCTTACCTAATGCATGACTTGCCATACACATATATTTTAATTTAACTTTCGTACGTTTTAGATGACTCATGACGTTAATTATTAAATATTAATAGTAAAAAATATAACAGAAAAAATGAACGCATTTAAAACGCCTACATTTATAAAATAGCAACAATCAATTTGCGAGAAATTAAACATTAGGTAAGGTACATGCGCGAACGGCATGGCTCAAGGTCAAGGCAAGCAGATCTCTTGCGGCAGGCTCTGGGGTCATGTGTGCGTTAAGATTTTTGTGTCCGTGAACAGTTCGCACACGCACACAGACATGCTATATTATAGGCGAACTACTGCCGCAGTAGCTGAGGCGTCAGGCAAGTACCGGCGCGGCGCGATGTTCGGGAATAATCGGATATTATGTTCGTTTCCTATAATCCGAGTAAAAATAATAGACGGAAATGTAATTATTCACGTATACACATTATGCATTTTTGTTTTGTAAGGTTTATAAATTATAATTGTTTACATAGCAGAAATGTTTTGTTTTGGGAGGCCATTGGCCACGAAAAAGCAATGCTTTTTCGTGTGATGAGAATATTTTTTTGTTTGCGCCAATAGGTATATTAGTGGTTTTCTAAGATTTTTCATTTCAACATAATATTTTGAAGTTTGTACATATAACAGTTTATTACTGATTTTCTTTAATAAGTGCGTTTTTGATTTCTTAAAAATGTTATTTGACTGAGGTTTGTGTTAAAAAGGTGTGTGTATTAAAAATTAAAAATAACAACTTTTCACAATTATCATTCAGTGAAAAGATAGTAATTGTGATTTGTGTCTAATGGTTGGTGTGTACCTGAGTTACAACAGTTAAACCAGCAACAAAACAAAAAGGAAATATAAGTAACCCCACTCGAAAGTTTCATGTTAAAAGTTATCCATATTCATACTAATTAATTATTTTATTAAGTATTTTATAACATATACTTAACATTAAATGCGAAAGTATCTCTGTCTGTCTGTCTCGCTTTCACGCCAAAACTAATGAACCGATTGTAATAAAATTTTGTACACAGTTAGTCTAGAGCCTGAGAGAGCCATAGGCTACATTTTGATGAGGCAAAAATATATTATCTAATTTCCATGAAAATATCGATGAAAATGAATTCGCATTGTATTTCTAATACGTAACAATAGATGGCGTTTTTATTTATTTTAGCTTAGCGCACAATATTACGTTGTATGGTGATTGGTATATTTCCATGGAAACATCGATGAAATAAACTCTCATTGTAGTTCCAACGTGTGACAACAGATGGTGTTTTTTATTTCTTCATAACAGAACGTAATTATACTAATAGTTTAGAAAACATAGTTTTTAATTTATATCCACACTATTATTATAATTTATGCGAAAATATCTCTTTTTGTCCGTTTGTCTGTCTGTTTTGCTTTCACACCAAAACTACTGAACCGATATCGCTGCATTACCAGTGTCAAAATCTTGTGCACGCCGCTGAATGTTAGAGGTGTTTCTTCTGCCGAGCTTAGCGTACCTACTCATTATTATACAATTTCTATATAAGTAGATATAATAATTTATTATAATGGTCTGTCTGTGACAATCTGTCAGTTTTATGAACCACATCATTCATGTTGATTCATTTATAATAATATTTATTTAGTAAAGTTTTGCAATAAAATTAATAATGTTTGAACTTAAGGGCCTGGCTATGAAGTATTGTATTATGATCGATCTATTAATGATTATTGATTTGTATACAGTATCAATGTGACAGTCTAGCAGTTTTTATCTACCGTAGTCATTTATATTTTGGTAGAGTTTTGCAACATAACAACAACATAAACAATGAAGAATAGTAAAGGACCAACACGTGTGAACCATGCAAAATTATTATATGTACATTGTACATACAAATAACTTTTTGTCTTCTATGACAATCTGTCAGTTTATAAATACCACATCCTACGAATAATAAAAACCAACCGCATCTTAATTATTTGCGTAGACTCACATTTCCGTTGCAAAACAAAGCTGACAAGTGACGAACTATACGGACGTAACATTAACGACCTTGACTTCGTTTTCCCATGTTTAGGATATTATGCTTTCATAACTATTTTCATTAATACTTAATATTAAATTTAAAGTACAAAAAGTTAATACTAAAAGTACCTTATCATACCTACTATAAAAAGCAATCAAACACTTCTTTTCTTTTACTTTTAAAATCAATACATGCTTTATCTATAGATATAAAGTGGGGCTGGCTTTAAAATAACGTACTGAGCTTGTGACTGGGATGTTTTCTTGCCTTATTACAGTACATTTTTTTGTTCTAAACTTTAACTTCTGACTGTGGCAGACTTATCCGGCGCGCACTACGAGTATATTTACTTGTAATATAAAATTGGTAATGCGGCCCGGGGTAAAATCTACTTCCGAATTTTGGCCCAAGTGTAAAAAGGTTGGTCACCCTTGATCTAGAGGTAGAGATTAACTACGATAACATGGCGTGCCCCTCCAAATGACTGTTTCAATGTGTGCAGTCACATTCTTATGAATGAGTTTGTATGTAGTAAGTATTCAACCAATCACAGTACACGTAATATTTCAGTTAATGTCACTTATTACCAAGATTTGTTGGTCAACTAATCATAACTAGCCTACCGCGCAAGACAACGCATTTCAAACGTTTTGACAATGCACTTCAAAACGTTTTGAATTTTGGAGGGGCGCGCCAAGTTATCGTAGTTGATCTCTATGTTACGTTATCCATAATAAGTTGCGAAAATTTTGAAAAAATAATATGAAATCTGACATGACACAATTTGACCGAAATTCCAGACTACGACAATTAGACTAGCACGAGTCGGCGCATGAGTACCGGAAACTATTCCACCTCAATTTTTTTATGCGATAAATCCTTAATTATATTTGTACTTTAAAAATTAATAATAAAATTAAAATAAAGTAAATGTTTAAGGGGGTTTCCCATACAAAAAAAAAACAATTTTTTGTCTACTCTTGCTAAGCTAAAAAAAGATATAAACAATGAAATTTTTTAAAATCTCTACTAACGATATTATTAACTATTGTATAGAGAATTTAAAAATATATATTACTCAGACATTATTATTTTTTTAAATATATTTTTCATGGGTCGAATGTACCCAAATTTGAGATTTTTCGAACCTTTAAAAATTCATATCTTTAAAAATATTAACTTTATCGTAAAAAGTCATAGGACATTTTTTATTGGTATTTCAATAAAGAATATTAAAAAAAATTGTCCGATTGAAAAATATCAATTCCTTGCAATTGTTTAAACAATGTTTGTTTAAACAATATGGCACCGGGTTGCACCATGGCAACATGCATTTATATCATCAGGAGGGCAATTTGAAGAGGATCGCATAAAAAAATTGAGGTGGAATAGTTTCCGGTACTCATGCGCCGACTCGTGCTAGTCTAAATGATTTTTAGATTGAAAACAATACTGTAATCACAATGGTACATGAAATCTTAAAAAAAATATTTTTATGGTACCGTCCAATTTCCATACACATCAAGCGGGAATGAAAATTTTTTTTCGCGTCCACCCCATCGTGTGGGGTGTCGTTGGATAGGTTTTTCAAAATTATTATGCGTATTTATAGATCATTTTCCGATTTAGGGATCCGTTGGTGAAATTTTAGGTTTTAAAGTGGAAAAAATCGTTAGAGTCCAGTGTTCCCCTCATCTACCAGCTAAACGGTTTCTTCTGGAAATGTGAAAAAATTTACGGGAGTAGGAAATATGCTGAATTTAAAAGGAAAACTATCACGGCTGAGAAGACTTCATAAGTTATTGAGTAATTATAGTCGATCAACTAAAAAAAATGAATTCGGCGAAGTATAAAGAAACTTTTCGTTCAAATTCCTTTGAAAGTAACTGAGATGATGTTGTTAGTAGTGCAAAACATGTTATAAATGGTCTATCAGAGAAGTTGATTCCTATGCAGATGGGGGACCTACGTAGTTTGGTCGTGTTACGTCAAACCCAGCCGACAGATCACAATTAACATTGAATTGATTTGATCGACCAAATGACGTTGGTCTCTCAACTGCATAGGAATCAATTTCCTCGATGGTACATTCATTGACCACACAAAAATTAAAAAAAAACTAGCGGTATTACGGAACCCTATATTGCGCGTGGCCCGACACGCACTTGGCCGGTTTTAATATTTCGGCTACATAGCTAAAGCGCTCAACGTCACAGATGTTTACTTCAAAATAATCTTTAATTCTAAATTTTGTCATATCGTTCTAAATTTAAAAACTCAATTATTATCCTAAAACTAACAACCGAGGACATTCATTATTATTGTAGTGGACGTCCTGCGTAACTATATTTTTATAATTACATAGACGTTTTTCAGATTTGATGAACAATATTTTACGTAGGCATCTAACCATATAATAGGTGTCTATACTATACTCATATCAATGTGCTTATACCATATTATTTCAAGTTGCAATAACAAAATGTTTGCCATCATAATAAGAGACGTGTTTTTATCAATCACGTAGTCGCTATTGTTCATCTCGACAACGAGGTCAACATTAGTTACTCGTGACGTGACTTTATTTGTATACAGATCATAATATTACTAAGTTAGGTACTTCCTTTTTCAACCTCCCATTTTATGAATAAACTGCCTCAAATGATAAAAAATACGTTCTAAAATGGTCATCTAACGACTAACACTTAACAGCCAACAGGCCACGATGAACTAAATATTAAACATTAGCTTTGTCCACACTGTACCTTTTTCTGTTCAAGTCAACAGCGAACGTAATGCATGGACGCGACGCATGCCCTCTCACTGTGTCCAAAACTTTCGCTTTGTTATAAAAAATGACAGTTGGCGTTGCGCTCATTGACGCATTCAATTATTGAATGCTCCAAAACGAAAGTTGAATGAAAGAAGATGACGAAAATTGAAGACGAAAGCGCATAGCTATTTAGCGACAATAAAACATTTTTCATTTTCATTTCATTTTTCTCAACAGTGCTCATCGTTATGCAGTAAGTATACATCTCAAGAGTTTGTATTAACAGAAGTGCAGTATCTACGTTATAATAATAACTAGATGTTCCACGCGGCTTCGCCCGCGTAATTTAGGAATTTAACGGAAATCGTACATTTTTTCGCAAAAAATAGCCTATGTCCCTTCACGTGATCTATTCTTCATGTGTGCCAAGTAACATGAAAATTGCTCCAGTAGTTCTTAAGATAATAAGCAATTTCATATAATTTTCCCCGTTTTTTCCACATTTTCCTCTATTTCTTCGCTCCTATTAGTCTTAGCGTGATAAAATATAGCCTATAGCCTTCCTCGATAAATGGGCTATCCAATAGTAAAATAATTTTTCAAAGCGGACCAGTAGTTCCTGAGATTAGCGCGTTCAAACAAACAAACAAACTCTTCCCAATTATAATATTAGTATAGATAAAAAGTATAGATAATATTATAGTATAGATAACTCCCACACCGGTTTCGATGATGGCGGCCGGTTTCATTGAAACCAGGCCAGTTACGCAGGAGTACAATATATTATAGTTCTCAAGTGTGTGCGCAGTACACACGAGCACTCTCTATTCCTTTACTCTCATAACCCAGGGGGACGGACGACCGACACGACTGGCGTGGCGAGAGATCTAGGGGATGTGCCAAAATGTTTTTGTTTTCGCTTCGTTATAGAATCGCCAATGAAAATGTATGGAATTGACATAAGCGTTCGTTAATATGACGTTGACGTTTGACTCGTCTTATGTCAATTCCATACATCTTGATCGGCGATTCTGTAACGAAGCGAAAACGAAAAAGTTTCGGCTAAATGGCCAGGTGCAGGACCGACTTTTTACAAGCCGCACACATCACACGCATGGATCATCTCACTTATCAGACAATCAGGTGATCAGCCTGCATTGTCCTAACCAAACTTGGAAATTCCATGTTTCCAACCTGTATTTAGTATTATCTATGTTTCCAACACGGGAACCGAACCTACGACCCTCGAGTCAAGAGCCACGCTCTTAATAACCACTGGACCACGGCGGCGTTATAGAACTTAATAATATATTTAACAATCTGTCATTTTGTGTTTACTTCCGGAGACAGAAACCGTCCTACGCGTGTTGATCAGTACTAATAAATTAAACAAGGTGTAACAAAACGTACTAACTATTATTATACTTTAGGGCTTGCATGTGTCACTTATATAGAGTTTACTGTGAAAGTAGCAGCGCTGAAAGTTTTTTTTGTGATTTGTATGGGCAAGCGCACGAGCGTCATGAGTTTTCCAATAAAACAGTTTAAAAAAAGTTACTCTACTTAAGTTATCCTATGTCCTTTCCCAGGACTCAAAGTATCTTCATGCCAAATTTCAGCAAAATCGGTTCAGCGATTTGAGCGTGAAGAGGTAACAGACAGACAGACAGACAGACAGACAGAAAGACACACTTTCACGTTTATAATATTAAGCGACAGTATGGATGGAAGTATGGATGTATTATCACTTAGCTTTGGTTACACCCTGCACATTTTCGAAATTGCTTCTTACAGCGAAGACTCTAAGGTCTGTATATATTATACAAATGACTCAGCTAGTGTATGGTGCAACGCACCTATACGCATATTATTATACATTAAACATATACGGTTTTGAAAGTGTTGCGTGCGCGAACCACGAAATGTCTAAACCCGATCCACAACTATTATATATTACATATTTTTGCAATTTGTGAAATATGAAACATTCTAATTGTGGTGTTACAGAAGCATTTTTAAAAAATTGTATCATGATAATACAAATAATCCAAATAAACATCATTTCATTTCAAAAAAAAAATCAATGATTGGAAAAAGTAGTACCTTTGTACTAAAATGTATCCCTTATTTTAAGTTTTTCTCTGTTAACTAGTTATGTGTACATAAATTATTAAATAAATAAATAAATAAATTCAAATAAGATATATTCTTAGGTAATTGAAATGAAATGATGTTAATTATTTGGATAAAATAATATGGTTATAAACTAAAGATGTTACATTTCGGTAGACCGCATATTTATTGTCCTAACTAGCGTGAAAATGCTTCTAAATAGGTAGGACTAAGCGATTGTGTCCGCGCTATCTGATACAATTAATAAAATGATGTAATGCGGCCAAATATTATACGACATACTGAACTCATTCATTAGGCGTGACCAAATATGTATGTATATTAAAAATTAAAAGATATAATATTATGTTAAATGTTAATATTTAATGCTAACGAGAGAAGGGAATACGCGTGCAAAATTTTCACGTTTCTAACTCTAGTGTGTGAACGTGTAAGTGGAACATTAAATTATACTTAAATGTGATTAATTCAAAATTTTGACTTATGCGCACATTTCACATTATCTATCAAACTCTTTATTAAGTTGAACGTTAATCATAATTAAATGTATCTGAGTACGGCGGTGGGTTTGTGCATTATTCCTTGATTCAAGCACTGCCTTTTTTATTTTGTATAAAAAGGTAAATCCTCCAGAAGTCGCGCGGTAACAGTACAGACCTGTAAAGCATGTAAAGCTACGGATAACCTTGGGGAAGTCGGTCTGGTTGTGCAACCGGCCGGGCCCCCGCTGGCTATGTGTATCGCAACCACGCGCCCTCCTCCACGATTAATGTCAGATTAAACAACCACATGTTGTGGTTTTATTTTTACTAGATGACGCCCGCAACTCGTTGCGCAAAAAAACCGTTTATCGCGTGGGAACCGCACATTATTCTGGGATGAAAAGTATCATATGTTCTTTCCCGGGACTTAAAGTATCTCCATACCAAATTTCAGCAAAATAGGTTCAGCGGTTTGGACGTGAAGAGGTAACAGTCAGACAGACAGACGGACAGACAGACACACTTTCGCACTTATAATATTAGTATGGATGATAACTTCGACCTTTATTTTTCATAGTAGCCAATTTGAGATACGACTTGAGTGCGGTATTGTTACTTTTATTTACCAAAAACTAATCGTATTGTCCCATCTCCACCAACAGTAAAACATTGCCTGAAGAAGATTATGACTGGCTGGTGCAATCTATACAGTGTGCAATTAAACATTAAGGAAGTCAATTTAACCAAAAAAATTGGGTATTATTTTTTTTCAATGATATATTTTATCCCATTTAAAATCGTTACAGAACGGTCACTCGCGGCGCGGGGGAATGAGCGGGGGTGACGCTGGAGGAGGCGGGACACGTTAGGCGCGGCCGACTCATCGTGTCCATTAATTGTAGTGTTTTTTAGGATAACATTCGGAAGCAATTTCTCAACATTTTAGTACTGAGTGATTATAAAAGAAAAAATACGTGTATTTTTATTTTTAACAAGGATTAATAATATATCAAAAGGCAGGAAGGTTTAATTGCACCCTGTATGTTTCAGCGCGTCACGCCTCGTTAAATGACTCGTACGAACGAAGCCTCCGGGGAAACCGCAATAATTGTGAAACACCGCAAAAACTAGTCCTTGCTGATGTAACGACAGACGAAATCGCTACGTTTTTAAACTAGTCTAATATCTCGATACCGTATAAGTTGATATATAATTACATAACAAATCTGACGTATGAGCTGCATTTGAAACTGACTATCCGCGACTGCGTACGCGCAAAATTAAATTCCTCGGGATCTGCTCTACATTTGTGTGAGAAAATTTTGACATTATAAGAAAATCGGCCAATAGTTACGCAGTCCCAATGCAAGCAAACAAACCTACCTCTTTATAATATTCAAAATTGTAGTACCTATACTTATTTGTATTTATTTGTATTAGTTTTTGTATAGTTATTGTATAGCGTAGTTATTTGTATTTAAGACGCTAAGGGCCGTTTCACCACTTTCTGATAAGTACCGGATCAGCTATCCACAACTTATCTGGCGGATAGAGTATGGAATATCTGTCAGATAAGTTGTGGGTAGCCAATCGGTACCAATCAGGAAGTGGTGCAACAGCCTCTTAATTTATCTACTACCTATTATGGATCGTGAAGGTTTGCCACTCGCCTTTTGACTGCAACAATAATGAGGGATTTTCTTAACTTTTTAATTTGATTGTCAAACAGTTTCCATTTTACTAACTAGATGGCGTATGGGTAGACAACTATCGGTTATAAGAATGTAAAATTTGATACATTTCAATTTGAAAAAGACGCCATAATATTCCAATGACTAGGATAACAAAGTTATTACAACGACGTTTTAGTTAAAATTCACGGAAGAAATAGCCCTTTTTACTGATATTCACACCAAATGTCACAGGACTTATACATTTTGGTTTTGACAACATCTTACCTGCACTTGTGCAAGATAACGGGTATTTCATGGCTAATATTTTACCAATAATGAACATCAAAGACCCAAATAACACATTTTGGGAAAAAATAATAAAAACCACACCAACAATAAAAAGTAGGGCTGTGTGCTATCGCCTACTCTATTCTTACTGCATATCAATGACATGTTGCAGTCCAGCGGCATTCATTGCTATGCGGATGACAGTACAGGTGATGCTGTATATACCGGCTCCCCCAATATTTCTCGGCAAAATGTCACTGAGAGTCGAAACGAACTTGTGTCTAAGGTGGATAATTCATTGGAGAAGGTCTCTGAATGGGGTAGACGTAACTTGGTCCAATTCAACCCCGCCAAGACACAAGTCTGCGCGTTCACCACTAAAAAGTCACCAATGGTCTTATGTCCTCGTTTCGAGGGCACATCTTTAACCATCTCCCCTAGCATTGAGATACTTGTCGTCAACATATCGAGCGAAGTCCAGTTCCGATATCATCTAGAGGGTAAGGCCAAATTAGCCTCGAAGAAGCTTGGTGTTCTTAACAGAGCGAGACACTACTTCAGTCCGGATCAAAGCCCACAACTCTACAAGGCGCAGGTTCGGCCTCATATGGAATATTGTTCTCATCTCTGGGCAGGGGCGCCAAAATACCAACTGCTCCCTCTGGATCGTATCCAACGACGGGCCGCTCGAATTGTTGACTGCCATAGTGTTTCAAACAGCTTGGACCCCTTGGAATTACGCCGAGATGTAGCTTCACTCTGCATCCTCTATCGGTTGTATCACGGGGAGTGCTCTGAGGAATTGTTCGGAATCATACCACCTGCAACTTTTCGCCATCGTCCCACGCGAAAAACGTACCATCCTCATCACCTTGATGAGTGGCAGTCTTCCACAGTGCGTTTTTCGCGTAACTTTCTGCCGCGCACTGTAAAACTCTGGAATGAACTGTCACCAGCAGTTTTTCCGGACCTACACGACCTGCAAACCTTCAAGAAAAGAGCGTATTCCCTCTTAAAAGGCCGGCAACGCACCTGCAGCTCTTCTGATGTTGCGAGTGTCCATGGGCGACGGTAGTTGCTTACCATCAGGTGACCCGTTTGCTCGTTTGCCCCTTATTTAATTAAAAAAAAAAAAAGTAGAAGTTGAAAGTGACATTCCCATGACATGCCTGCCAAAACTCTTTCAGTGGTCAGTTTTCAGTTTGACAATTTGCGTGTTCCTAAGCTGTTACCAGTATACTGGCCTAATCGCTTAGGCCAATGATCGCTTAGATTTAAGATATCTTGATTTATGCCACCCTTGACAGTACACTGATATTTTTTAGAAACACAACCAATATGTATCCGTGATGCCAACCTGCAGATAATATCAGATCTGTGGGGAACCAATAGAAAATCTTCTGGTGGAGATTAAAAATAAGAAAACCTCTCATTGTTTCAAAACGAATTCCTAGTACCCGAGTAAACTAATCACAAATAAATTTAGTTGGCAAAGATCAATGATAATTCGTTGCGTTAGTTGGTGCAATAAAATTATTAAAATAATTGTGTTAGTAGGCTTAACGGAATTTCATAATAATGCTCACATGTCTGTGGAATTTTTCGCAAAACATTTACGCAAAAATTACAGTAACTAATTAAAATTAAAAAAAGTCAAGTTCAAAATATGTAGAACGCGCCAGTGCACACTGCATAATACATTTTTATTTTTGGGTGTCAGACATTGTTATAAAAAAGTCCAACGTTAAAAAGGCCTCTGGTTAAAAAGGTCTTTGGTTAAAAACCAGACGGAATAAGAAAAGGTTTCAATATAAACAGTCCCGGATTTATGAATAGGCCGCTATAGACGTACGTGATATTACGAGCCTGCTCGAGCCAGCCCGCGCCACCTCGAGCCACGGTCTACTTCGTCTACTGCGTGACTCTAGGTGGCGCGCCGCTCGTGATATTACGCTCTGTGAGAAGCCTTGTAATAAAAAAATAAAAATCCAACGTTACAATCCAAACGGAATAGGAAAATAATATGGAAAAGGTTCCAAAATGGATAGCTATGGATTTGTAAATAGACCGTTATAGCAGTGCCGTAAATAGCCTTTTTTACGCCCTGTGCAAGCTTCTACAACTGCGCCCTTGTTTTTTTGTCTGGCCATTCTTGCCGCCCCCCCCCCCCCCCCCCCTCAGAGTCTGCGCCCTGTGCCTGGGCACCGGTGGCACCGCTCTATTTACGGCCTGCGTTATAGGCCACGGCCTAGGGGCGGCAGCGTCCGTAGAGTTTATAAGTCTAGTAATTACGACCATGATCATGTTACTAAGTTGCATGTCAGTTTTTGTCTACGCAAACTGAATAATTCCAGGTATATTTACATTATTGATTAATGTACTGTAAAAGTGCCCGTTGCAGTACTTTAACAGCACATTAGCCTAGGTAATAATTGGTAAAACAAGCGGCGTTATGAGTCAATCCTGGTGAGGAAACGGCGCGGTTGATTGCTCATTCAGAGCGGCCTCGTTAACACTAGCTTAGCACATCTGTCATAAAGCCTATGTGTATCATGTATGTCATCTAGTACTGTGGTACCTATTACGAGTAGGTTAACGCATCCGTGGTCCAGTGGTTAAGAGCGAGGCCTTTGAATTGGAGGTCGTGGGTTCGATTCCCACGTTGGAAACTTGTTATTTCCAAGTTTGATTGGGACAATGCAGGCTGATCACCTGATTGTCTGACAAGTAAGATGATCCATGCGTCGGATGGGCATGTAAGCGGCAGTCGGTCCTGCGCCTGATCTCTCGCCAGTCCTGTCGGTCATCCGTCCCACTGGGTTATGAGTGTAAAAGGAATAGAGAATGCTCTAGAGTACTGCGCACATACTTGGGCACTATAAAATTACTCCTGCGTACCTGGCCTGGTTTCTATGAAACCGGCCACCGTCACCGAAACCGGTGTGGGAGTTATTATTACGAGTAGAAGTCATAAAAGAAAAAAATCATGATGTAGTATTAATATAATATTATGTTTCGATTCGATTATTGAAACTTCCATCAATGACCGCTACCGCCATGTTTCGCCGAGTATAGTACAAAAAAAGATTTAACGATTTTTAAACAGTTTTTAACAAAAACAATACAATGTAATTTATTATATATGCTAAATTCAATAAATGTTGCTAATTATAAGTAGGTGTTGTAATAATAATTGTGTTTTTGTTATAATTATTCACTAGCTATTTGACCGAGTTTTGCTCAGTATTCGATAAAAACACGAATAAAATGACATTTTCTAAAAATAATTCCTAGCTAGATCGATTTATCGCCCCCGAAACCCCCTATATATACTAAATTTCATGAAAATCGTTGGAGCCGATTTCGAGATTCCAGTTTATCTCGTTTAAAGATATTTAAAGATATATTTTTATCTCATGTAACATCCATATTTCAGCACATACAAAAAATTTTAGGAACAAGGTAGAGAGTAAGCCTATGTACGAATGGAGAGGTCTAAAATAAACGTATTTTATTTATTCAGTTACAAGATTTATCGTCAAACTTATATAAACGTGTCGTTTTAAGCCCGGAAACTATATTTTCCGGCTTCAAAACTTTAAAATCTTCACGTCGCGGAACCTAAGCCCATAGGAAATCCATACTAATATTATACATGCGAAAGTGTGTCTGTCTATCTTTCTATCTGTCTGTCTGTCTATCTGTTACCTCTTTACGCCCAAACCGCTTAACCGATTTTGCTGAAATTTGGCATGGATATACTTTGAGTCCCGGGAAAGGACATAATATGATACTTTTTGTTCCGAAAAAATGTACGGTCCCCGCGATAAACGAGTTTTGGCGCAACGGAGTTGCGGGCATCGTCTAGTACCTATTATTTTCTGGGATAAAAAGTATATCCTATGTCCTTTCCCGAGACTCAGAATATCTCCATACCAAATTTCAGCAAAATCGGTTCAGCGTTATGGGCGTAAATAGGTAAAAGATTAAGAGGAATCGCTAATACAGTTAAATTTGAACGAAGAAACTATATTGCCATCACGCTTCACCCTGCGCTGGCACGTGTATTGTGATAGAGACAGATACAGTAAACCGAGGTAATGTAGTCCTCTGATTCCTCCTTCAAAATAGAGCCTATCTAATTATTATTTTTTTTAAATATCTTCAGAAAAGGTGAGTCTATGTCTCTAGGTTTTTATTTTATCTTAAAGATCTTTTTCAAGTTTGTTTTATGGTCGGTTGATTGGCGGGGTACGGAATATTAATTTCTTGCGATTTTTAAGAGTCATATTTTTTATCTTATATCTTTGAACGAGCAATTCTGGTATATAAATATATATATATATATATATATATATATATATATATATATATATACATATATATATAAATATAAATATAATTGGGATCTCGGAATCGGCTCCAACAATTTTCATGAAATTTAGTATATAGGGGGTACGGGGGCGATAAATCGATCTAGCTTATAGGATTCATTTTTAGAAAATATCATTTTATTCGTATTTTGTCGAATACCGAGCAAAGCTCGGTCAAATAGCTAGTTTATGTTGTTGTTATTAGTAAATTAAAAAATCGAACGTTTATAAATTAAAAGATCGACGCATTATCCAGGGAGGAAATTGGGGAATACGTTTGTATGGAAAGAGTGTTAGCGTATCCTCTCTTAACCATGATACATCTGAACATTTCCTTGCGTACTATACTTCAACTTATTTTTAATTATTCGTGATGATATTATACAGTGTGTTAGTTTAAACACCGTTATCCTTGAAACCATCAAATGACCTTGTCAAAATGAACAACTTTTTCTATGAGAACAATGCTGGGAGCTCAAAAAAATTCCGTCTTCATACCCATACGGATGCCCGGATCGGCTATTTGTATGGGTATGAAGACGGATTTTTTAAAGTTACCAGCATTGTTCTCATAGAAAAAGTTGTTCATTTTGACGGGCTCACTTGAAGGTTTCAAAGATAACGGTGTTTACACTAACATCTTGCATATTTTGAAAGAATACGATAAAAGTCGTATTAAACAAGGATTACCAAGTGCGAGTTTCGTAACAATCGCCACATGAAAACCGCTCATAATAATGATGACGTGAGTGCAAGAACACCATAAACTAACATTTTGGAACACACGGAGATTTACTCATTTTTTCCCTATAATTTGAACAAACCTTTTATGTTATCTACTTCATCACCTTGCTAATATATCTGGCTACACATATATTATAATATGTCTGTACATATGTATTATGCACAGTTTTTTAATTTCAAATCATTTTTCCGGCCCTAAAGCCTTCATTTATGCAAAAAACTGCATTTTTTTTACTGTTAGTTATCGTGTTCATCCACTCACGTCTTCAATTGTTTAAACAAACAATGGAGTGCTTATTCGTTGTTTGTACATTATTATATTCAATAGTACATTATTATGAAACTTACGGCCAACCCGCGTAGATGACGCCCGCAACTCCGTTGCGCCAAAATTCGTTTATCACGGATAAACTATAAATTTTTTCGGGATAAAATGTATCCTATGTCCTTTTCCTGAACTCAAATCGATTCTGCGGTTTGGGCATGAAGAGGTAACAGACAGACAAACATACAGACACACTTTCGCATGTATAATATTAAGTATGGATTTTTTTCCATTGATTGAACGCCTCCGTGGTCTAGTGGTATATAGAGCGCGGCTCTTGACTCGGAGGTCGTGGGTTCGATTCCCGCGTTGGAATCATGTTATTTCCAAGTTTGGTTAGGACAATGCAGGCTGATCACCTGATTGTCTGACAAGTAAGATGATCCATGCGTCGGATGGGCATGTAAAAAGTTGGTCCTACGCCTGATCTCTCGCCGGTCGTGTCGGTCATCCGTCCCACTGGGTTATGAGAGTAAAGGAATAGAGAGTGCTCTTGTGTACTGCGCATACACTTGGGCACTTTAAAATTACTCCTGCGTACCTGGCCTGGTTTCAATGAAACCGGCCACCGTCACCGAAACCGGTGTGGGAGCTATTATTATTATTAAGTATGGATTAGGTACACGATAATTGATATTCATATTGTTTCTCCTTTCGCTATCCTATATTTATGGAGCCAGAGGTGCTAGTTTAGAAAATGACGAAAGCTCGACAAAAAAGGCATCAGTCAAAAAAAATACAATGGAGCAAAAATGTCTATGATCGAACAAAAATTAGTATTCATGGTAGCATCTCCTTAACCTTTAATCAGTAACAATTACAAAGAAAATTGTATTAAAATTAACTTTCTTTTTAATAAAAAACATAATTTACATGTTTTGATTCGGAGGATCTATATGAATATATAGTATAAACATCACTAAAACGCACACAAAAAGTATCTCTAGATGCTGCGATAAACAAGAAGATGTGAGTGGAAAAATCGAACAAGTAACATTTCGTAACATACGGACAATAACTCATTTTTTGACCGACTTCCAAAAAGGAGGAGGTAATACGTTCGGCTTGTATCTTTTTTTTTTGTATGTTCCTCGATTACTCAGCTGTTTGTGGTCCGTTTTTCAAAATTCTTTTTGTGTTGTATAGGGTTCAACTCGAATTTGGTACCATGTTCACAAAAGTGGTGATCTGATGATGGGATCCTTGAGGAATCGAGGGGACTCCTTGAAATTTGTATGGAAACATATAGTGATTTCGATTTTTTCTGAAGGATTCGAGGTAAATGCTACCAAAAAGTAAGACTTCGCACCAGGTTATACCCTGGATCCTAATGTATCGAACAGAAATTTTGAATGCTTATAGGTACAGGTACGGTAATACGGTAATAGGTACGGGGATTTCGGCGTTGTTCAAACAACTGAAAGCATAAGCCAACACATCAATTTGATTAATCATCATCATCACAACTATAATTATACCATGGTCATCACACTATGACCCAATTATTGGTACTTTTCGTGATATTTTGCATCGAAGCACATGTTTTTGATGATAATTTCACTGTTTGTGGACCAATTTTCGAAATTTTCGTGTTGTTGTACAGGATATAATCTTAATTTTGTATAACAATTACGAAAGTGGTGAGCTGATGATGGGATCTATGAGCAATCAAGGGAAATCCTTGAAATTTATCAAAACGCTCATAGTGGTTAAAATATTGTTTCTTGTGAGTTAAACATATATTACGTATAAGAGAAATTTTACAAAGGCGTCTCTTGGTCCAAAGGCACTGAACAGAACTCCTGAACCTTTAAAGATAAAAGTTTGGAAATTGCAGCATCGCTTAGATAACATAATGTACTGAATAGTTAACATTCGTATTGGTTATTTACGCATAAAGCCTTATTTTGTAGACAACACTAAAAAGAGTGAAATTATTATTTTTAACAAAAAAATGAAAACCGACTTCCAATGTAAAAACAATCGTAATATGAACTAAAAAGTATTAAATAACTCTTACTCTTTAATAGTGCCTTTTTCAGAATTTGTCTAAATCTCAACTATTTCTGTACATATTACAGTCTTCATTACTTTGAAGTCGGTACCAGTCCCAAAAGTTTCAGATATTCTGACATTACTGAACTCACGATTAAATTAGCTGGTACCGACTTCAAAATAATGAAGACTGTAATATGTACAGAAATAGTTGAGATTTAGACAAATTCTGAAAAAGGCACTATTAAAGAGTAAGAGTTATTTAATACTTTTTAGTTCATATTACGATTGTTTTTACATTGGAAGTCAGTTTTCATTTTTTAATAAAACTTGTTAATTCTCTACTTCAAAACCTAACTAATATATGGCTACACATATAATCCGCAGTTTTTCTATTTCAAATAATTTTTTCAGCCCTCAAGCCTCCATTTAAGCAAAAAAACGGAAAGTTTTTTCATGTTACTTACCTTATTTTCTTCCACTCACGTCTTGAATTATTAGGAGGATCTATATATAAATATATGGTACAATAACGTCACTTGGACGCACACAAAAAGTGTCTCTAGATGCTGCGATAAACAATAATTTTATACTCCCGTTAAGTACCGGTACGTTCACAATTAGATATGGACTTTATACAGTGAGATAATCTACGGGTTTTACGTCTCAGCCAGTCTAAGGTCACATACACAAACAATGATTTTGTTAATATTCGACGTGACATTACTCATCAGTATCAAATGCTTTTTACACTGATTGAGTTTACAAACTATTTTGTTTCAGACGAAAAATATTGCAACCTTTTTTCATTCATCGCGTTTGATGCTCACTTTTTTTTCTCGACTAAGTTGAAGCGTACAGGGAAAGTACCTAATGGTTTTGGCAGACTCTACATAACATTTTTTTATTAAATCCTACATAATATATATCTTCATAACTTATTATGCATTTTTTTATTGATGAGGTTTCAAATTTCAATAGATAAGGATGTTCTGGCATAGGTTTTATATTAAGCTTTTAGGCTTAGCGGTTAGGTGATTAATGATTATGTTTTGATTCATGTATTTTAATATCACATTAGGTTAGAGAGGGTGAACATTTTCAAATTGAGAAATTGAAGAGTGTACTTACATGGGCACTTTGCTAGTAAAAGTGACATATATTTATGTCCTTTGCTTGTTAAAATATAGCATAACCATTAACCACCTTTGAGATGAATTTCGTCACCAAAACAACCACGTTGACCTGTGTTGACATTTACAAGTGTAGTGTGAAGTTGCAAAAGTGTAAACTAAAGTTTGTTTACAGTTTACATTCAAGTGGCATGTAAACTTCAAATTGTGATATAATCACAGAACTTTCTAAAGGGGGTGACAGACACGCGAGTAAGTACGCGGACTTATGGCTCGACGATCTTAATCGCTTGTGTGTCAGCAAAGAGCCGCGCGCCGCGGTCCGCGAGCCGCGAGCCTGGGGGTTACCATGCCCCCAGGCTCGCGGCTCGCGGCGCGTGTGAGCGATTCTCGTGTGTCACCGACGCGAGCCGAGCAAGTTCGCGAACTTAAAACCCGCGTACTTTAAGTTCGTACGTGTGTCACCCCTTTAAGGACTGCTAAGTGGACATCGGACATCGGACAGCTAGGCCCTTTGACTGAACAACGCTATTCAATCACGCGGCTATACGTCGTTAAGCCTACTTGTTGACTGCAACGTTCAACACTACAGCTAGATGACGCTTAGCCAACTGGTTAATTGGGAAATTAACTAAGGTGACCATTAATTTAGTGCTGTTATTACACAAGCGTAATGATAACAAGCAGATTAATAATTGTAATCTAAGTTCTAACTCATTTTGAACACAATTGCAATAAATACCTTGGTGATGCATTTTATATCCCGTAATTTTTCCTCGAATATTAGTTTAAATTTTGATTCACTCCCATAATTACTGTCTCTTTAATAATACTTGTCACGTATATTTACTGAAAATATCATAATACAACCACAAAACACCGGCTAATTGACGCCATAATATTGTAAACAAAACGCACCTAGCGCCGCGGTGGTGAGTGCTGAACTAATTCAATCAAACGGCTGCTTTTGAATCAGCTGCAGTGCTGAACGTTTTGAGCGACATAAATATTCAATTAAAAATCTAGACGTGTGATTGAATGGCTATTTAAACCAGTTGGCTGCGACATATGCACAATCAAAAGTCATATTACTATTAGGATTTAGGATTTTTTCATGAAGAGTTCGTCGGTTGCGGTTGCGGTTGCGGTTCGTTTACTTTTTTAGAGTGTTTTAAATAGAAGCTTTTTTCAAAAAGTTTTTTGCCTATATTTCTAATGCGGACAGCAAAGAGTTTGTTTTTAGAGAATATTGTATCGGATATAGTCGCGAAAGTCTTTTATTTGGAGATTACGACTGTATAATACTGCTGAAATATGCACAATCAATGAAAAAATTATTATCAAAATATGCATTATCGCATCGCCTAAAAAGCATTCGCCTAAATGCGTTTGCATATGTAAATATGCAAACGCATATAATTCGATGTTTACAGTGATATGATATGGATCTATGATGCTACTGTGAATATTATAAGCAAAATTGGCGAATATAGTATAGGTAGACTCTCTGGGCCTAGGGGCTACAATAAATACAAATACTTGTATTATGATAGATCTATGACGTTACTTTTTGGACAAAGTTAACTAACGTAAATATTAACTTAATAATACAGATCTTAGAAGAAACAATGGCCTAACAAGAGCTAAACCTAGAGAAGTTGAAACATCGTCCAAAAGCTCAAATGTTGTAGATTTCATCGAAGTTACAATTTCGGTTTCAGAACATAATCGAAGCAAATAAACAAACAAAATAGGAAGCAACCTTTCCTCATGGAAAAAATATGCAATTTGATGAGATGCATTGAAATAAGGACGCTTAAAGTCATTTTCTGTAAGTAAGTAGAGAACTCTAGCATTTCAATAAATACGAACGTAGCTCATAAGAACCGTAAATATGGACATTGAGGGTTTAATGTCACGAAAATGGTCAAGGGCGAGCTGTGGTATTAACCACAGTTTACGAAACTCAACTAAGAAAATGTTATGCGCGGCCAGAAAAAATATAGGTACGCTTACTTGAGAATACTTCAAATTTTTGTGGTTTTACTACTTATTTCCATTGACAAAACTATAGATTAGTTTCTAAGGTTGTTTGAGAGGACATTTTTGATGTATTTAACAGAGTTGTTGATTATTATAATAATAATATCTAACGACGCTTTACACCACGTCAGTCTGGCCACCACGTGGTAAGTACCTGATGGGCTTGTGTTAGGGGTACCTACCAGACAACGGAAATATACCTATATTTACCTAATACTTTTATACTATACATATATTTAAGATTTTTACTATATGACTAGCTGTCCCGGTGAACTTCGTGTCACTTTAAAACCTTTCCTGGACTTCTTCGAATATTTTAAGACTTAAATCAGTCCAATCCGTTCAGCCGTTTTCGAGTTTTAGCGCGACTAATACATTTAAAAATCCATTTTTTTTTATTACTAGCTGTCCCGATGAACTTCGTGTCACTTTAAAACCTTCCCTGGACTTCTACAAACATTTTAAGACATCAGCCCAATCCGTTTTTATATATTATAAGATATGATCTAAAGATATGATGCACATATTTAATACACATTACACATCCATGACCCAGGAACTTTGAAAACTTCTTGTTCCGTGCGTCGGTGGGATTCGAACCCGCCACCCCCGGCTTGAGCTACCGACGTGCTCGCCCACTGAGCCACAGAGGTCGTCAAAGATGATAATGTTTGATGCAAACCAATCAAAAGTTATATCGAGTTTATTTAAACTCCTGACAAAAATCGGACACCCCGCCCTCGTCGAACCGTCTTCTCAGAATATAATTATTGCTTTAGGTACATATTTTGACTTCGCTGTAGTATGTTAAAAACGAACGCAACGTTTTCGTAACTAAATTGGCGTAATAATAATTATGAGATCTAAGTTTTATAATATATACAATAATTATGCTATGAATATGATCATTAAAGACTATAAAAATTATGATACCTCTCTTACAGTCGTAATCCATACAATGTAGGTACCTACATAATGTTATTACGTAAAAGTGTATCTGTATAATATATTCTTTACTAGCCACCGGCCCCGGCGTCGCACGGTTATAAAATATATAGCCACTGAAAAAATGATTACCTATGGTCCTTCATGTGGTCTACTTCTTATCTGTAATACCGTAAAAATTGCTCCAGTAGTTCGCGAGATAAGCCCTTTCAAATAATTTCCCCCGTTTTTTTCACATTCTCCTATTAGTCTCAGCGTGATAAAATATAGCCTATAGCCTTCCTCAATAAATGGGCTATCTAACACTGAAAGAATTTTTCAAATCGGACCAGTAGTTCCTGAGATTAGCGCGTTCAAGTTAGCCCTATCAAATAATTTTTCCCGTTTTTTCCTCATTTTCCTCTATTTCTTCGCTCCTATTAGTCTTAGCGTGATAAAATATAGCCCATAACCTTCCTCGATAAATGGGCTATCTAACACTGAAAGAATCATCAAAATCCGTTGCGTAGTTTAAAAGATTAAAGGGAACAAGGGACATGAGGAAAAAAAGCGACTTTGTTTTATAATATTATGTATAGAATACCTCTTGACGCTTAAGCCACTGAATTGATTTAGATTAAATTTTGCACTTATCTGTTGTGGGTACCTAAATAATTAATTTTGTAAGGTAGTCCTAAACTTATAATAATAAATCAGTTGTTTGTCTGAGATTGTTTGTTTGTGTTTCGATACATAACAATCTCTATAATTATGTAGATTGAATATAAACTTTGAGTCCTAAAAAAATAAAAAGCATTGAGAATAATTTAAATTGCGAAGGAACATATTTTTGTTATACAATTTTGTTTTCTTCTCAGACGTGAGATGAATTCAACGAACACGTTGGCGCAAAAAGCGCAGGCAGCATGGTGATCTTATCTAGACTTAAACTTCCTAGGCCCTAGAGCTATGTGTGTGTGTGCACATGTATGCAGTATGAAATGCATATTATGTAGTTAGTAGCTAAATTTGGTATAATATTATACTACAACTTATTAAAAGTTATAGTAATCCAATTAGGTACAGGTTTTTAAAAGAGCTATTATTTTAAAAATAATTTTATTTCGGCGGACTTTCTTGAGCCCTAGTCCAAAGGGTTTATTATCTAATGAATTATTCTAAATGTATCTCTGTTATGATTATATGAGCTTCATTAACTGCGTCCCTCAAATAAATAGATAACATTCATAAGACTGCTTATTATAGTAGTTATTAACGGAATGGATTTTACTCGTACTCCTAATATCAACCCACCCCTCACCAGTCACCAGCCCTTTGGTTTATACTTTATTCCTAAATAAGTCCATTAGCAGATGAGAATGCAGACCGCGGTTGTGAGAAAGTATATCGAAATAATGGAATTGGTTTTCGCAATAAATTCCTATAAATTATGCTGTTGCAATATCCTTTATTTCGAAAGATATTTCTAGATTTTACTGCACAGCAGTCTGTAACCGAAGGACCGGTTAATCTTTTGTCACAAAAAATTAACTCTTATAATTTGTTCGTTAGTAAAATAAAATTAATTTAATTTAATAGTAAGGATATTAACATACCTGTTTTGATATGCGTATACGTCGCACCGGGTCAGAACTGTTCGAGCGACTGCGGCTTGCAAAAGTACGTGTCGCAAGGCTGCGCTGGCGCAACGCTTTAAATGAAATCCCATTCACATTTGTTCTACCTCGAGTTACCGTAGATGATCCTTGAGTCGTCTACACAGACCTCCTTTTAGAGGGAAAATATTTCTGAACGGTCTACTCCTTTGGCCAACCGCGCGATTCATGGAAACATAATTTGAAGACTCTTGTTTGCTGACGGTTACAGAGATTGTTAGCATATTTTGTGTACTCATCTATGTAACTTTTATTAATTTCATCAAATAGACTGGCACTTTTGCGATTTCTAACATTGAGCCAAACACTCCCCTCCCCTACATTTACTGCGTCGCATCGACAGCAGTAACCAGGGGCGTCTTTCCCTTAGGTGCAGGGTGTGCGGTGCACACGGGCGCCACGGTCCTAGGGGCGCCGAGCGTCGCTCGCAAAAAGTCGCGCGCCCGCGTTGGCCAGCCGCCGTGCTTTAATGACCACCGTAAAAAGAACTCCAGTTTGCATACATTTTGTGAATTATCTGGAGCTCTTCTTATATATTTTGTCGAATTACAGCAAAGCAAGGCGCGCCATAAGCGGCTCGGATTTTGCAATATAACAATAAACTATACTTTTCAACATGAAATTAATCTTAAAACACATAAATGAAGATTATATTTGTCGTCAAGATAGGCGTCAAAATAAGCGCGTAAGCGCGGTTTCGCCGCTAAACCACAAGATCATAAGCAAAATATGTATGCTGCAGCCTACGCCCTCCGTGCATCCTTTTCATGAGGTCTGCGTATTTACTTCCCGCTCTCTTTATGCATCCTCCGTTTGCAACATAACAGTTTCGCAGAGGGTATAAGCTACTGCCTCCCAATAATTAGTAAGGTCCAATCCAAGGATGGTTGTTGCTCAGCCCAAGCAGAGCGTTCAATCGTCTTTCTCAGACTGTGGTGGCACCTAGGCGATGTTTTCCTCCTAGCCGTATGGCGCCCCGTGAATGTGCCATCGACTGTTGTAGTATCGACCGGATCGCTTTCACAGTGCGGCGGCCGGCAGTTGGGGACGCCATCTGATCTTGCCAGGTTCGTATTGTAATAACACGCGCCTGGTGGCGTCTTTGGGTTGCCAGGTCTAGTAGCACCCGTTCTCCTCGCTCTTTAAAGCTGTGTGTTGATACACCCTCCGACAACACGCGTGCCTCCAGATCCCACGGAGGGATCAGCGCCAACGCCGCTTCGCCAGCTAACGATTCGATATCAGCGTAGTATCCGCAGTGCTAAAGCATGCTGCGGGCTTCTGAGCAGCTGTCTATTCCGGGTGCCATGTGTTCCTCATCTGCAGGTGAACCCTGGGCCACAGACTTTTGCAGAAGGCAATTCAGGGCCATGGCCATCTTCTTCAGAGATAGTGCCAATCGACGAAAATGAGGGGTATTAAAGATCCATTCAGAATCAAGGACCAGAATCAAGCACTGCATTTCAGCGCCGATCGGCACACTCTCCTCCACATCTCTGCGTTGCGCTGTGATGCCTCCGCGGGGGCGGTGCTTCCGGGGCCCATAGAAAAACATGGCCTGCGTCTTGTTGACTGCGACTCGCAGCCCCAACGCTTCTATAAGCGCCACAACCTGAGACTCACCCACTCTCGCCATTCGTATTGTTTCCTCAAAAATGTCTCCGTGGGCCAGCATATATGTGTCGTCTTTATAGTGGATAGCAATCCAAACGCAGCCCACGGAGATGGGCCGTTCGCAGGATGCAATGGTAGCCGATGTTCCACAGAAGTTAGAAGGCCAAGAACAGACCACCTCAAAGTCATTAATAGAATTTGAGGTGGTCTGGTCTTTAAAAAAAAACTAAAAAGTATTAACTTTTAGGCAGTCGGTTCACTCCATATTTATTCTGGTCATAGACTGCAGGTCGTAGATGGCATTCATTATATTCTCTATGCTAGAGAGTTGAAATTCTCAGTTAACAGATTATGTGATTCTGTTGCTTCTTTTAATAAAGAATACTACAAAGCAAAATAAATTATTTAATTAAGAATACAATCCCATACAAGAAATATGATTTTTTGCCATTAACGTAGGAACTTGAAATGTGAAATATTCACAAAATACTTAATTGTATATTTAACCCCCGACAAAAAAGAGGGGTGTTATAAGTTTGACGTGTCTGTCTGTCTGTGTGTGTATCTGTCCGTGGCATCGTAGCATCCAAACGGGTGGACCGATTTTGAATAATCTGCCCCTGGGACTTATAAAATACTAGCTGACCCGACAGACGTTGTCCTGTCTTAGCGATGATTATTAAATTCGAATTGGTATAATTAAGAGAACAATAGATTAAAATGTATTATCTCCATGCCTTTAATCAAAATAGATTAAATAGTTTAAGCGAAAATCAGTTTATCGTGCGGGAACCGTACATTTTCCGGGACAAAAAGTATCCCTTGTCCTTTCCCGAGACTCAAAGTATCTCCATACCAAATTTTATCAAAATCTATTGAATAGCTTACGCGCAAATCACAAAAGTATATTGTGCAGTAACCGTACATTTTTCCGGGACAAAATGTATCCTATGTTCTTTTCCGGGACTCAAAGTATCTCTCCACCAGTTTTCAGCCAATTCGGTTCATTCGTTCTTGAGTTATAAGTAGTGTAACTAACACCACTTTCTTTTATATATATATATATATAGATAGGTCTTTAATTTATATTCTATAAAATATAGGCCATTGCCTATGGGCGGCAGCGTCCATAGAGTATCTAGAATCTAGATTCTAGTCTCTACAGACTACGTACATGGGGCGGCGGAAATAAAATGGCCTACACTCAAAAAAAATATAAATTCGGCACAGTACACCGTGAATGATGTACTTACGTCTTACTTTATAGTTTCATAGAATGCGATCGAGCACCGTGCGCGAGCAGCCTCACTCGTCAGAGAGTGAGTAAGGGGTCGGACCCCTTAAAAGCAGGGGGGATCCGTGTCCCCACGTCAGATGAAAATAGCTTATTCTCGTAGCTCTCCCCAATATTGCCCGATTATAATGTCACACGTGTGACTTTAGGAGAAGGGGCCAGGCCCCCTCATTGTTTATCTCCAAACCAACTAGCAACAGACTAGTTATAGCCACGATTAAATTACCATGGTCTTAACCAGACCAGTAGCTTAGACCCTTTCGAAAAAAAAAAAAAAAAAAAAAAAACAGAAAGAACAAAAAAAAAGAAAAAAAAATAATTGAAAGACTACAAAATACTGAATACTTATGAATTAATGATATAAATTAAAAATATTTTTAATATACAATAATTTATTTCTTATTTACAGGTAATAATACAACAATACATTTTTATCATATAAGCGTTTATGTTACAACTAGGGTGTGCACAATTCCTAGTCAGGGTGCCCTAGAACAATTTTTTTTATTACTATCAAATTTTTTTTTGTGAGTAGCTTCATTTTGATAAGACAAACAACATTTTAACTGCGAAAAATCTTGAAAGTGGTAGCTAACAGAGATAAAAAGGATTTCATACTTTGATTTGATAGTCCTAAAATATGGATTGTTCTGTTTGTAGGACAATGTTACTCTTAAATTATATAACTATTAATCTACCAATATACAAAAAATCAGCCGGAACCCTAAGTTCCGTTTTAGGGTTCTGTAATCAACAAAACTTGGTTGACTACCGCGGTACCCTAAAACGGATCTGCGAAAGATAAAAATGTTGTTTGTCTTATCAAAATGAAGCTACTCACAAAAAATTTGCTTGATAGTAATAAAACATATGTTCTAGGGCTCCCAGACTATCCCCTTCGGCCCTGATTCGGAATATTACCAGCCTTGGCTTTTAAGGTTTGTTTCCGGCCTTTATAGAGAAGAAAGTCTACAGTTTCTTGGAAAAAAATATTGATAATTCCACCCTTGAGTCTACATCGCCAAAGTACACAATTTGAACCATTTAGGGCCTGTTTCAACACTTCCTGATAAGTGCCGAATAGGCTATCCACCACTTGACTGGACAGATGAAGTATGGAGAACCTGCCAAAAAAGTTGTGAATAGCCTATTCGGCACTTTATCAGGAAGTGATGAAACAGGCCCTTAATAAAATAGTTATAAATTCGAGCTCGCTATAAACCGTAGGTAGTTACTTACGTTTGAAAAACTTACATTAAAATTTATGTTATCGTAAAATCTACGACCTTCTTTATTTTGAAGCAAGAACTTTCATCCAAGAAACTATAGTATTTCTTCTCTACGAAGACCGGAAACCAGGCCCATGCTAAGCGGGCTGGTACTCGTCAACACTGCTGGAAAAGTAGGGCTGTGGCTGACTCAAAAGTAAAAAAAAAAGGTTTGCTTATCGCTACGACAAGGACTGTGGCCACATCGATGCGAAATGCAATGTGACGATGCACAATAATGATACAAACTTGAAATTTATTCTATTAATTAATAATTATACATTTTTTTAATAATTGTACATTGAACGCCTCCGTGGTCTAGTAGTTTAGAGCGTGGTTCTCGACTCGTGGTCGTGGATTCGATTCCCGCGTTGGAAACATGTATATTTGATATTTCCAAGTTTGGTTAGGACAATGCAGGCTGATCACCTGATTGCCTGACAAGTGAGATGATCCATGCGCCGAATGGGCATGGATCCTGGATCCTCCACGCCTGATCTCTCGCCAGTCGTGTTGGCCTTCCGTCCCACTGGGTTATGAGAGTAAAGGAATAGAGAGTGCTCTTGTTTACTGCGCACACACTTGGGCACTATACATATATTGCTCCTGCGTACCTGGCCTGGTTTTAATGAAACCGTGTGCCGAGTGTGAGTTTTTGTTTCACATTCGATCGTGAACGCGTTTTGCGTTTACTAAGATTTTGTATGGGATTTGTGCAGCGCCACGCAATTGTGCAATGCTCACGGGAGTGAGCCCAGCCCAGTCAATAATGCCATACAAAATTGAAGTAAACGCCAAACGCATTCACGATCGAATGTGAAACAAAAAACTCACACTCGGCACACAGGCCACCGTCACCGAAACCGGTGTGGGAGTTCTTATTATTATTAATTATACATATAACATATACTAGCTATTTGACCGAGATTTGCTCGGTATTCGATAAAACACGAATAAAATAACATTTTCTAAAAATGATTCCTAGCTAGATCGATATATCGCCCCCGAAGCCCCTTATAATTAATTATACTAAATTTCATGAAAATTGTTGGAGCCGATTCCGAGATTCCAATTATATATATATATATATATATATATATATATATATATAAGAATTGCTCGTTTAAAGATATAAGATTATACATTTTTTACTGT
Organism: Lysandra bellargus; assembly: GCA_905333045.1. Classification (NCBI taxonomy): domain Eukaryota; kingdom Metazoa; phylum Arthropoda; class Insecta; order Lepidoptera; family Lycaenidae; genus Lysandra; species Lysandra bellargus. The sequence continues at coordinate 9,123,239 of HG995339.1, read as the reverse complement.
TTTAGCATCGCAAAATCGTGTCCCATATCGCGTCTGTCTGACAGTCTGATAGTCGCGACCAGCGTTTACCAATAACCGCACCACCGATTTTTTAGATTCAGAATCAAAAGACAGTTATGAATTGATAATGAAATGTTACAATTTATGGAGTTTCACCGCAGTATGCAGTATGCAGGGTGTACCGTGTAACAAAACTAAGTGATAATACTTTAGGGCGTGTATTTGTCCCCTGTATAGAGATCACTGCACACTACAGTAGCAGCCCTGAAAGACTACATTTTTTGTGATTTGTAAGTGAAAAAAATTGCTGTTTTTAGCGCTGCTACTTTCATAATGCACTCCATACACACCCTAAAGTATTATCACTTTCTTTTGTTACACCGTGAATAATGATAAACAAGTTGTTTAAGTTATAAGTATTTGGATTAATACCTTATAATAACTAATAGTAGTAATTGACAGGAATGAGGAATGATCTGATAATCATCATAATATTATTATGCTATCTTACCACAGACATAGATCAAGATAGATACCGCATGTCCCTCCATTTGTATGAAAACGAGCGTGTCACTTTTTACCTACCTGCTGTGATGTACCGATGATAAGAAGCGTGTCCATTATATAGGCCAACGTTTCTATTTGAATTTCTACAGCTCAATACGGCACAATTATTAGGCATTTAGGCATTTTTAAAATTCCGATTGACGTCCGATTCCGATAGCAGACTAAAGAATAGACTTTCGAAAGACGAGCGTCGTTTGGGAACGCGATATGGCACGCGAAGTACATACACATGCGGTATCTCTCTTGATCTATGTATGTGTATCTTACCATAAACAATAAGCGTTGTTTTTTTAATCTATAACTTTTTAAGTTTGAATTTCCAGCAAACTTAAATTTATTGTGACTATTTATGATTGAAAATACTTTTCTCATAATCACAAGCATAATAATTTATATTATTAGCCGGTGCGGCCCCAAATTCCTCGAGCTCGAGCGCCGAGAATCAAGATGCGTGAAAACTGAAAGTATTTTACGTTATACAAGAAATAAATTTTAATGAAATGATGGCTGAAAAGTACATAATAAAATAATTATCAGTCCGTCATTCAACCGGTTAGACGATCATTCTCCCATCATTCCTGACCAAACTGATGGATTGAACTGATGACAGACTGACCGTGTTAACGTAGTCTATTTTAAAAGGCCTTCAACCGTTTATACCAGTGGCGAAGCGTCCATATAACCCGATTCCCATCGGCTTCCCTTAGGGCTTAGAAAAATCGAATATATGGGCCAACGACATATTTATCTAATAAATATTTTACATACCTACTTAAAAAACTTTGAATTCACAATGTTATATGCAATAAATTTTTCTCTCACTTGAAATACATAGTTTGAATTAATAACTATCGCCTATAAATTTTAAAAGGCAATGCAATGTGCGGGCGCAGAGAATCAAGCCGTGGATTAGCGGCTTATTTCTCCATACAACGACAGTTCATAGTAAGCATCTGTCCTTTTCATTCCTGTGAACTGGTCGTCATGTTCTGTCTCGTTCTAGCACGCGCGATATATACTTGGAAATAACTCGATGCCCGACGAGTTATTACGGAGAAAGGTTAATTAGCAACGCACAAGTGCAAGCGAGATAGATGAGTCATGAAGTAAAATTGTTATGATTCGAATTTAAGAATGAATGTAGCGACATTATACTTTTGCTGGCGCGTAATACATTTTATTTTGGTAGGATTTTTTGTAATACGACTTTATTAAGAATGCCTTTAGCGGTACTAAATATGACAGGCGCGTAATACATTTTTATTTTGCTGGTTTTTAGATTGACATATTAATATGGCGGATAGTGTGTTTGTAAACAACATGTCGTTTGTTTTGTTTTGTCGAATTTAAATTTTGTTTTAGCGTTAGAACTTAGAAGAGTGTCGTGAATTAAATTAATTTATATTATGACTTGTGAATTGTGAGTCGTACGACGTAATCGCGTAGTTCGGAAAATATGGCATTAATTCAGAAAGACTGTCTGACAGATTATATTTTGCTGTCGAAGGAAACTTTGTTTTACAAACTTAGTTTTGAAAATTAAAAGCTTGTCATTCAATTATAAATTACCAAAATTGGTAAGTAGATTTTTTACTCCGGCTTCCCTTCTCAAAATATTCACCCCTCGCCACTGGTTTATACAATAACTAGCTGTCCCGGCAAATATTGCTTTTCCGTAATATAAAGTACCTATTTTGCCCATATTATTTTTTTGAAGTGACTAAATAAGTTCCATAGCAACGTTTATCGCTATCCCGTCGCACAAACAATGGTCGCCCTCAGTCTCGAGTTGTAATAATTTACTATTATTTATTCAACAAATGCACTTATCAATATATAAAGTACCGAGTAGCCGATTCTCAGACCTACTGAATATGCATATAAAATTTGGTAAAAATCAGTAAAGCCGTTTCGGAGGAGTTCGTGGACTAACATTGTGACACGAGAATTTTATATATAAGATATTATGTCAGAGAGCACAATATTATTCATTAAAAGCTACGCTTGATTTCACAAAATATATCTCACATAATTTTAAATATCGCAACAGCGTATTACATAAGTATTGCGCAAATATTTGCAGATCTGACCATTCAAATCGACGCCTTATATCAATATGATTAATTAAAATATTATTTAAACGTAGCTATATAATGTTTTGTCCTTATCTGATACGTTATAAAAGTCGTTTGGCATACAAAGACATAGGAAATACACAGTACGAAATTATCCTTTAACACGCTTTTATTAGCTTGGGCTGTATGTATGTAAGTTGTAACGGAATCTTTGGGCACGATTATAACCTGTCTCCAGTAGTCTAATTAATTAGAAAGAGCCAATGACAATGCAATTATTTAAAAAAATATTAAAAAATAAGCGTGTTTTTTTTAGTTTTTTAACTATATATTATCTATTTATTCTCTGTACAAGTTATCCAATTTGCTAACAGCTCTCTGCAATCTTTATTTTCCAAATGTTACTCCTGAACAAAATAACAGTCGTGGAGGTAGTGTTCTGAAAATGTATATTATGATTGTGATATATAATAATTACATATATGTAATATGAATACGAAAGTTTGTAAGTGTTTGTGTGTAAGTATATTTGTGACCTTTGCGCACGCACATCACTTGTGAAAATTACTGAACGGATTTTGATGAGGTATGATAACAGTTTAGGATCTGTATAATAGTATAATATAGGCTGCTTTTCGTCCCGAAAAATTAATTACATTTCCTGCGGGATACTATACTTAAGGCGGCAAAAGAATGTATTATATTACAGCTTTACAATCGCACTTCGATATCGTTACGATGTCGCCACGTACGTCTCAGTCGATCATCGCTGCGTGTTGTTCCAGACGAAGGGCTCCAGCCGCTTGTCTTCGGGCAGCAGCTGGTTCAGCTCCTCCACGTCGCGGAGAGTCTGTCGACAAAGGAAGATTTTAGTCGACTTTCAAATAAGAAGGATAATATTCGACCCATATTATATTTCATTGCGTTTATTTTGGATATAAGGATTCACCAATGATGGCTTTGACATCGTTAAGAAATAGAGAGAGAGAATGCCGACCACCCGGGAGGGACCCTACCCTCCCGGGTGCTCGGCATTCTCTCGGAGAGTAGTCGGAGAGGAGGTGAGAGACAGGTGAAATGGAGAGGAGGGGGAGGGACACCCACTGCCGCTCCACCGCCATAGCGCACAGCCGCGTCCGAGAGTGTGTGTATGTGTGTGTGTGAGAGAGAGAGAGATCACCCGCGGCAGCCGCTCCGCGTGGCGGGTGTTGGCGCGCTGCCGCTCCACAGCCATCGCGTATAGCCGCGACATCTCCGCGTCCGCCTGACAGAGAGAGAGAGAGAGAGAGAGAGAGAGAGAGAGAGAGAGAGCACCTGGTTGAGCAGGGAGGTGCAGCGCGTGAGCTGGTGCGCCACTTCCCGCACCCGCGACAGCCGCTCCGCGTGGCGGGCGTTGGCGCGCTGCCTCTCCACCGCCATCGCGTACAGCCGCGATATCTCCGCGTCCGCCTGACAGAGAGAGAGAGAGAGGGAGAAATCCCTTGAGAGAAACATAATAACGAATTTACAACTGAAGCGACTTTTTATAATTTACAAGATGTTGCCTGCTACTTTATTCGCGCAGAATTCGTTTATCATGCATGTAAATAAAGTTACTTCTTCAAACTGAAACTTTTTTATTTTTGTTTAGACCGACAAACAGACTTTTTCATTTTTTATATTTGTGTAAACATCAAGCATGAATAAACAGCAGTCCATAACTACATTGTATAGGATACCTCTTTTATCTTAGTCGCTAAGTTGGTTTCGTCAGCGGCGAGAGGCTGCGCACATGCCGCTAGATGCGCCTGCAGACGCGTCGTCAAACGCACCCACGGACCGTAGTCCAGACCTGCCAAAATACCATAAATTTTTGAAAAAAATTAAAGGTTTTACTAAACTTTTATAACTTAACAGAAAGGAAATGATTAGACAATAAATTTACAACAAAATATCTAAAATTGATAAATTCAGGAATTAGTTCATTTTACCTTCAAGCACTTCTGGATCTCTCGCTCCAGGAAGCCCAAGTGTTCCTCTCATTATTGGTAAAAACGTTGGGATTTCCTACACAGAAAACATGACACTTCAGGTAAAATGAAAATAGATTAAATGTGTTTAGAATAAACATGTTGTTTCACTGTTTTTTGTTTAGATCCATGTCAAACTTGCAGATATCATATAACTTTATCTGATGTTACCTGCAATCTCTGTATATCTTCATCCAGCTGTGCATCTGTGGCAGTTTTGACGACGACAATGTCTCGAGTCCGTTTAGTTTTCCTTGCCTGCAGACTCATCTGCCTTCTCTGCAGCAGTGACTTTTTGTCGTTAGGTTTTTGGTTCCTCGCTGAATGTTTTGGTGAATCTAGAAACATTTTAATAATATAATATTTTAATAATCATTATATTCTATAGATTTTAATAAAAGTAAGTATGTTAAATAATAATTGAAATGAAATGCAAAATTGATTTCCATATAAAAACAAAGCTAACAAGGGCTATAGGCAATGTGACAGTACTGTAAAAACCTTTATTGATAGTAGCTATTCCATATTGTAGCTTCAAGCTATTTAATGAAGTTACTGTCTCAATATTCATAAAAATTGTTACCTCCTATAGGTCTATCAACTGTATAGGATATGTATGGTAACTCCGAGTCTGAGCACATGCTGGCTCCAGGGGAATTGTTGCCACTTGTTGAAGCATCACTTCTACGAGTTTCTGAAAATAAATTATTTTGTCTTAACAAGATACGCACTAAACACATAACCCTCCCAGCAGTCGCCAGTCGGGTAAAAATAAATTTTATGATACAGTCAACTTGCTAGTAATTTGAATTCTATGTTTATATGTTTATGATTTACTTTCATTTTGTATTGATTAATGTGATTTGATGAAGCAGTAATTTAAATAATTCAGATTTGTTTACGAATAATAATTTGAGAAATAATCAAGTGTGACTAAATGTGGAGCGGGGAGAGTTACTACCCCCCCCCCCCCCCCCTAATCAAATAGCTAGTTATTATATTAACTGCTGTGCAAGTGCATCTTTTATTCTTACCTTGCAAATTAGTAGTAGCTATGGTGTAACCTCTTCTAACTGGTGGCCTCTGGGGCTGCTTTTTGGGAGGCACTGACTGTTCTGAGCCCATCTTCGTTACAGATACAGTTGATCAATAAAAGGAAGGGACGTAACAAGTAATAAAAGTGTACACATAATATATTAAAACACTCTTTTAAACATGATGTACGTTTGAATATGGATATGTTCTCTTAAATACAAAACAAGTTTGAGTGCTTGCTTTCTCTTAAATGTTTTATTTAAAGAGTAAAAATAAAGCGACTATTTGGAAAGGTTTGAGGACTCAAAATATTTTAAACAAGTTATGGATTAGTAAGTAATGTACAAGACATAATTATTGGCTTATGCCTAATGCGTTATCATTAGCGAGGCAACCAGCTTCTGGGTCAAAGAAGTAGCCACTTACATCGAGTAATTTGTATTCTGTGCTTACATCAATAATTATTTTGTATATTGTTCTATAGTTCGAGTTGAGGCTTTATGAACCGAATATTCACGCACAACGACAAGCAGAAAAGCTTGAACCTACAATTTACTACAAAGCATAGAAAGTCGATTTACTGTAATATTTAAAATTTATTTACTCATTAATTGTATATTTTAAACTAATTTTCTTGAATTTCCTCAAATCCAAATTTTTGACACCAAATCTTCTTCTTCTTCTTCTTCTTTTTAAAAATGGCCCCGTAGTGAGTCGCCAATGTCAAAGTGGTTGTGATATGACTCTGCTTTATGATGGGTTGGCTTTATGAAGAAACAAGGTATAATAATTTGAGGCGCGTACGGATGTTGAAAAATCTAAAACAAGCACAAACATTTAGGGTTAGTACTGTACACCTCACAGTTTTATTTTGTTAGTATGAACATATGAACATAACATTTCAACAAATGGAGTATTTACAAAGGACAAAACGGATTTTAGATTGATAGGGCGAGGAATGGTAGGGGGGAGGATATCATACAGGGAAGGTTGGTTCCTTGGACATGAGAAGAAAATATGGTCTAGAGTGCCCTCATCTAGGCCGCATTCACATAAGGAGTGATCTCTCACCCTAATCTTGGCCAAGAAAACTGGCGTGCAACAACACCAAATCAATGTTTGACATTAGTTTGTGACACATGACAAAGTGACATTGAAATTTTATTATTTTAATTTTAAAAAGCCGGCCTTGGCTTAAAGCTACGAGTTCAACTTTGTTCATAAACTTTAAGTGCGTTTCATCAAATAGTTCCTTTGCCGTCATGTTGGCCACATATTACTAGTATATATTTGATGTTGGCACTAATGCAAATTAATGTTGCCACATTACCCTTACTGTGCTACCTTCAATTAGGGGAGATAATAATATTATGTTGTCACAAAATGCACTTAAAGAAAATTGTACATAATTCTAACAGCTTTCGCCCGCGGCTCTGCCTACGTTAACGCCTATCCCTCGAGGACCGTTCTTTTTCCCGAGATAAAAGGTGCCCTATGTCCTTCTCCATGCTCCAGACTTCCAGACAACGTGTAGTCGTGTACCTATAAAAGTTTGATGATGATCCGCTTAGTACTTTATGTGTGAAGGCGTAACCAGCAAAGTCACTTTCGCATTTACAAGCTAAAAACTTTTATGTTTTGGTACAATTATTATTATTTTAATGTATTTTTGATAAGTAGGTATATTATATAATTATTGTAGACATGTTTTTTATTTTTAACCCTCTTATATCTATGTAAATTTGTGTAGTTTATTAGATATTTTATGGTATGTAATATACATACATATATATTATAAAATATAAATTACCATATAATATTTTATTAATAATAAGATTTTTTGTTTAAGTTCAGCATTTTTACATTTTCTGTTATCATATTGTGGTTGTCTGGAAGAAACCGCTGAAAGCGGTAAGGCCGCCTATTTGCTATTCTTTTATATTGTTCTTGTTATTTTATATTGTTAAATTTTTAATGCAAATAAAGAATTTATAAATAAATAAATAAAAGCCGAGCTTTGTGAGGGCTCGCGTCATCACACCTTCATTGACTGATGATAACACATTTACATGTAAATACTATGCTAAAGCACAAATCAATAGGCGTGATAGTTTGTCCGTAAAGTGTACCACAAAATGTACAGGTTGTGAGAAGTACTAGGGCTCGCTTCGCTCGCCCTGATAATATTACTGTACTAGCTTTTACCCGCGCCTTCGTTCGCGTGTATGTAGTTTTCGTTACTAGAAGTGCGTTTCATCAAATAGTTCCTTTGCCATCATGTTGGCATTCTCTGTTAAGGCACTATATTGAAAAAATCCTTCGCGTCCTTTTTGACGTAATACTATAGAACCCTCAGAAATGTTACAAATCTGGTAATGAGATATACATATCTTCATAGCCTTATCTAGGGTTTGAGAGGAACTAGAAACACGATTAATGTATTTTGCCTCGATACATTTAATTTTCGAAATTACCTCTTAAAAATACGAAATTTGAAGATTATTTTTAAACGAAAATAGATGTATTTGCATGTTTGCAACTCAAAATCGTATTGAAGCATTTTGCTTAAATGCTCCTAGTTATTTTTTAAATGATTATAATTACGTTTTTTCGCATGTTTTCCGAGCGAGCCGATAGCTTCTGGCCGCAACGTATTCACGACTTTATAGTCATACAAATTAAGTATAAAATTGCCCTTGCGGTAAAATTACTTTCGATACTACAAGTCCGATTTTAGTAATTCTTTTTTTATTGTACTAGGTATTGTTCAACCTAGGGAATACTGCAAATTTCATCAAAATCGGTTCAGTAGTTTTTGAAATAGGGAATTTTAATTATTAATTACGTACAAAAATTTGAAGTCAGTTTTATCTTATTTTTATTTTTATGGCAATGGCGCCTGCGATGGCCATGCAATGGTCGCAACGCCTCTACATGATGGCCGTGTTCAGTTGCTATCTAAACGTCGTTCAAGATGGACGTGTAAGCATTAGCCATTGCGGCAATGCAAAACGTGCATTTTTAATAATTTATGACATCACCAGATGACCCGGTGAACTTCGTATCACCTCCCTCCTAATATGAACCTTATCTTGAATTCTAGGAATAATTATTTCGAGACTAAAATTAAAATAATGGTTTATGGTAGTGATGATGATGACAATGATGAATGTAATAATAGCATATTAATATGCTTTCCGTTTTTAAAACAACGCCGAAGTTTATATTATAATGTAAAAACTATAATAATTATTGTAAAGTTTCATTAAAATCCGTTCAGTAGTTTTTGAGTAAAAGAGTAACAAACATCCATACATATTTTCGCCTTTATCATAATATTATTATATTTTCATTCATTATGAGATCACGTACTCGTCATTTTGAATGAAATCCGTAAATTGTTATACGAATTACGACGTCCTCACTCGACCGCGGTCAGGCACCGACTGTCGTATCGTCAACGTAGAGGCGTACCGCCATCGCTAGGCCATCATCCTTTGATGTGCGGCCGAAAAACCGACACCGCCGCCATTCTACGGCCATCGATGCAGGGCTTCATAACGTTATCGAATAACAGAATAAATATCGTTACGTACCGTTATTTTCATAATGGTAGCCAGATAACGTTATTTTTTTAACGATATTTAATAAAATAACGTTATATTTACCGTTATTATTATAACGATATTTTTTCATTATGTATAAACGAAAAAATATCGTTATAAAAATAACGGTAAATATAACGTTATTTTCTGGTATCAGGTATGTGATCGTGCACGGTGCACTAAATCTCACTCGCAGCCCACTTTTTTGCGAGATTTGTGTGAAAATACAAAGAAAAAATACACCTTAAAAGCGTGATTACGTTCAGAAAATTTTCCCGCCTGTCATGACTTTCTTGACGGACTATAACGTTATCAAAGAACATATATTTACCGTTATAAATCCCATATAACGTTATAACATTAACCGTTATTAATATCAATTTTTAACGTTATTTTTAATATCGGGTAAATTTTCATAACGTTATCTATGCCCTTGAAGTAGTAACGTTATGAAAAAATAACGTTATTTGAAGCCCTGCATCGATGGCGCCATCGGCCATCCTACGCCACTACGTCCTCCCCACGCTGGCCCATCATGATGGGCCACTACGCTGGCCCATCGTGGGGAGCCGCAATAAAATACTATTAATGAAATAGTAACCGGTCACACTGATCAGTGATCAGTGATTTTGAGCAAAGGACTTGTTTCCAGCTCCCAATAAATTAAAAAAAAAAACAGCGATTATAATTTTTATGTCAATCTTATGTCACGAATTCGCAAAGTTCTCTTCAAAAATCAAAAATCTTTGATAAATTATTTTTTGGAGAATAATTTTTACGTAATTTAATTTAGTCTTTTAATTACAAAAAAATGTCTGATAGTAAGGATCAATCAAAAAAAGACGTGGATCCGGAGCTGGATGACTTATTAGACAGTAAGTTTTATAACCTATTTATTACACAACATTGGAGGATCAAGAATTGATAATAACTTGTTTTTCTCACTATAACTCAGTGGTTTTTATTGAACTTATTTAGTTTATTTATTGAATATGGTTTAAATTCTTACATAGCTAGTCAAGAAGAATAAAGTTAAGTCTTAATTTATTTCTATTTGCATGCTTCATTTAAAACATTCAGATCTCAAATTAGTCGCAAATTAACGTTGACCTTTGGTAACTACACTATCCTAGAAGGTAAATGAATTTTCATTTATTATTCTTAGAAGATCCCAGGATCTTGATCATGATACACTTGTATGATTGACGCAAAAATAATGTAATAGATATTTTAAACATTAACCCATCAAGATTCAAGCCCCATTAGGACACCGGTGATCGCGACAACAATAGAATAACAATAGATTTTCAAGAATCCCCGATCGAATGATTAAAGTTTGGTTCAAATAATAATTTTAGATATTTAATTTTATTCAAGGTGCCTTACAAGATATGACAAAAAAGCCTGAGGAACAAAAGCAAGTTGAGGGTGGTGAAAATGTTCCACAGAATCTTTGGAGCGAGGAATTTATCAAGGAGGCCGCGTCACAGTTCGAGAGCAACATGGCCTCAATCTTGGGGAGCTTCAGCGGAGTGCCGGGTGAGGTATTAGGGTTCACAGTTTGTGTTCAGATTAGTTTCAAACTGACCAAAAGATATTGAGGTCTTGTTTTAGACATTGCTCATTTAGTAGTAGAGTAATTTTGCTTTATTTGAAGATAATGATCCAAAATAAATACTTAAAAAGTGTAGAGAAGATATTTGCATTTTTAAGCTTCTGAAAAGACAGGACTGTTTTAATTTTTGGTATCTACAAATATAAAAATTGTGATTAGTAAAGACAAACTATGATAACATGGCGCGCCCCTCCAAATTATTGTTTCAATGTGTGTAGTCACATTCTTATGAAAGGGTTTGTATGGGGTTATTAGATACTGTACCTTGTTTCTTCACCAGACCTGCAATATAGAGCAAAGTTTACCCAAAATCACTCTGACATTGGCAACTCACTGAGGCCGCCATAAAAAAAGAAGAAGAAGAAGAAGGGTTTGTATGTAGTAAGTATTCAACCAATCAACCAGTACTTGTAATGTCACTTATTACCAAGATTTGTCGGTCAACTAATCATAACTAGCCGACCGCGCAAGACAACGCACTTCAAACGTTTTGACAATGCACTTCAAACGTTTTGAATTTTGGAGGGGCGGGCCATGTTATCATAGTTTATCTGTACATCAGATACTTTTTGCTGTAACATACATACTGCTTGTCTCTTTAGGGTTTTCCTTTGCAAGCGTGGTTATTAGGTATTATAATATAATACAACACCATTCATATTTACTATCAAGTATTTAGTATTTCTCTTTCTTAACCTCTGTCTTATTAACCCATCAAGCCCCATAAGGACACAGGTGACCGCGACAACAATAGAATAACAATAGATTACCAAGAATCCGCGATGGAAGGATTAAATTGCTGCTATATTTTAGTTTAAAGAACCAATTTAAAGACAAAAGAATAGTTTTGCATAAATTAAAATGTGAGTTAAGAATCGAGCAAGTAACATTTCGGAACATACAAACAATACCTCATTTTTTCCCTAATTATTTTAATAAAACGAATCCGCGATCGAAGGATTAAATTGCTGCTATATTTTAGTTTAAAGAACCAATTTAAATACAAAAGAATAGTTTTGCATAAATTAAGATGTGAGTGGCAGAATCAAGCAAGTAACATTTCGGAACATACAAACAATACCTAATTTTTTCCCTAATTATTTTAATAAAACTTGTAACTTATCTACTTCATAACTTAGCTAATATCTATCTGGCTACACATATAATCAGTTTTTCTATTTCTAATAATTTTTCCAGCTCTAAAGCCTCCATTTAAGAAAAAAAACGGTATTTTTTTCATGTTACTTAGGCTACTTGACCTACTTTTTTTCTTCATGTTAATCGCTTCTTAATCATTCATTTTCACAAAAAAAAACTAATATTTTAATAATTTACCCAGTAGAAACCCATAAAAATGTTTATTGAAAAATACGCCACTTAAATGGCGCCGAAAACACTGTCCGCCATAGTGTGACGTCATACCCTTTGTATTAACTCTCTTTATTGAACATTTTTTTATGTGCTAAATGTACGAGTCTAACCAAAAATTATAAAAGAATTAAATAAGAAATTAGAAATCATTTGTAATGTTGAAAACTTTTGGAGAAAAGTTTTGGCCATTTCATTTCCCGTCTACAATAAATGGAGATAATATATAAAACTGATGTTTTAAGTGAATTATTCAATAAAATATATTTTACAAATCTTACTAGGCTTATTCTTATTATTTATGTACAGATAAACTTACATATAACGAGCGCGATAAATAAAAGATATTAAATTGCTATGAGGATGACGTCACATCAAAATCGGAAGTACCGCAAAAGCGTTTTCGTCAGTACAAATCATATTTTCATAAAATCATATTTTCAAATCGACTTTATTTATCAATCATAAGCTTTTATTTGATGATAAGGATGAAATACGGTTTCCTAGGCCAAGTTCTACCAGTGTATCTACTCTACAGCACATAATATTTTATTCAAATTGTAGCTCCCACCAATAATGGCGGGAGCTACAATTTGATAGGTAATAATTACATTGCATGCATGCAAATTTTTTAAATGCTTTTCCAATTTTTAACATCCTTATTTTTTATTTCCAGAGGACCAAATAACACAAGAACAAATTGCACAAACATTTAGCAAAATGGCAGGTTGGTACCTATTACAATTTTTTAAATCTCTAATACCATAGTCACACAAAACCGTTTGAAACAAAATGAGCTAATTGCACATTTCACATTTTACACATTATGCTTTGATGGGTGGATTTATCTACTTCATTCAGATATTTTCTATCAGCTTACAGCTATCTACCAGGGCTTTATAACGTTATCGAATAACAGAAAAAATATCGTTACGTACCGTTATTTTCATATTGGTAGCCAGATAACGTTATTTTTTTAACGATATCTAGTAAAATAACGTTATATTTACCGTTATTATTATAACGTTATTTTTTCGTCATGGCATAACAAAAAAATAACGTTATAATAATAACGGTAAATATAACGTTATTTTCTGGTATCAGGTATGCGATCGTGCACGGTGCACCAAATCTCACTCATATTTAAAATGTAATAACCGTTCTCTGTAAAAATACAAAGAAAAAAATACACCTTAAAAGCGTGATTACGTATAGAAAATTTTCCGGCCTGTCATGACTTTCTTGACGGACTATAACGTTATCAAAGAACATATATTTACCGTTATAAATCCTATATAACGTTATTACATTTACCGTTATTAAATAAATTTATAACGTTATTTCTAGTATCGGTTAAATTTTCATAACGTTATCTCTGCCCTTGAAGCAATAACGTTATGAAAAAATAACGTTATTTGAAGCCCTGCTATCTACTTAAGGCCATCCCCCGAGCAAACGACCTTGACCATACATTTGCCGCTTCGCCGAGATCGCACCAAAACTCTATTTTTTTTACTTATCTTGGTTTAAAATTGACCAAAAATAAATAAAACGTGGAATATGTAGTTTATGATATTGTCGATCTATTGAAGTGTGTTTCAAATAACAGTAATTTGTAAATACTAAGGAGATGCTGAATGTATGCTTGAATTTTAATAAATCGGTTTTACTTTGGAAGCTGATATCATTAGTATAATAGATAAAAAAAAATTTACAACATGGAAAGGAATGTTGATATGCTGAAGATTATTGCTGTATTTTATTATAACTTTGTAGCTTTCAAATTATGAGTTTATAAGCCCCTAAACACGGAAAATACGGAATTACGTAAATTACGGAATCTCCATAGGGAACGCCCTTAAACGTCCTTCTTTGTTTCAGAGGCTGCGGCACAAGTTCTGAAACCCCAACCCGATGTCCAAGCCACCCCTGCAGCTGCCAATGATCCTAGTGTTCAAGAAAAAATTGATGAGGTAAACTCTTTTTATTTGGTTAATGATCCGACATCAACCGATCGCCAATCATTACAGTGTATGTAAAAAATTTGTTGCTAGCTTGTTACTTAACTCTTCTACAAAGTGTGCTATTTATGAATATATATTTTTTCAATGTGTTTTCAGGTGTCGGCTGCTATATCACAAACCCTCCAAAACCTTAACACGAATACGGAGAACTTACAAACACCATTCTCAGACCAGGACCTCGCCAACATGTTCAATAATTTCAATATTGGGGAGGGACAGGCGCAGGTAACTTTTTTTTTATTTAATTAAATAGTTTATGCCTACACTTGCATACATTCAATGATTACATAATAAGGAGTTATTTCGTAAACATTTTTTATAAAAAATATATATTTCTTAACTACTTTAAAAAAAACTACTTTAGTAATCATCAAAAATGTAACGGAGTGCGACTGTTAATTTAAAGTAATTCAAAAAACTATATTAAAAAAGCTAGTGTTTCCAAGACGTGCAAAATGGACTAATAAACATAATATTATCATGCATACAAAATTCAATTTATCGTTTTTTGTAGTTTTTTACTTCGTTTTATAACAAATAATTTAATATGAATACTAGATTTACAATCAACTTTAAAACAGTATTTCTCGTTTTTCAGGATGGCAACATGTTCGTGCCCTTCATGCAAGGTATGATGCAGTCCCTGCTGTCCAAGGAGGTGCTGTATCCGTCCATGAAGGAGCTGGTGGACCGCTACCCGGCCTGGCTGGCGGAAAACAAGGGCAAGATCGACCAGGCGGAGTATGAGAGGTATTTAAAAGCTTGCTATTTTTACGGTCATAGGGCAGTGTTTCCCAACCTTTTTCAGCTGCAGACAGACCCTTAGGAAATCAAGCACCGTTTTTACGGACCCCCTTAATAAAATAACAAAAAAATCGGATTCATTTTAAGCACAATTTGTAAGCGTAGCGATTACAAGGCAAATGCCTTTATGTATGGTGATGATGAATCCAGAAATGACACCGTAGAGCCCACTGACCTCCATTATACAAGTACGCTGGACATAAGATATCCAAGTGATTTTTGTGCCTATTTGAAGCGGAATCAGCGCCCCCAATGCATGGGAAGAGAACTAAATTTGACGTAACTTGCATATAGCCGCTCAATCGCTATTAGTTGTAGAAACCAAAGAGAATATAATCACTACGGTGGTAGAAATAGATACTAGCATTAGTTCCAAGTACTCCCTCTACTGCTATCAGCATTCAGCGCCAATATGGCGACTTTTAAACGTCATGTTTACGTCAGATTTAGTTCTCTTTCCCCGCATTGGGGCGCTGATTCCGCTTCAAATAGGCACAAAAAACAGCTGTCATTTAAAAGGGTATCATAGGTCCAGGGTACTTGTATAATCAAATGGAGGTCAGTGGTGGACCCCCATACACATACCGACCACAAGTTGGGAAACACTGTCATATTAATATTTATGCTCAATTAAAAAGCAAACAGAAATTAATTTGTTAGCAATGCCCTGTAGAGTGTAGGCGATATTTTAACTCAATATGAGATACAATTCAATTTCTTCAATTTAATGGTAGGCATATAATATTTTTTTTCTGTTTCCAGATTTGAGAAGCAACAAAGTCTGATGCAGAAGGTTTGTGCGGAACTCGAGCCGGAGCAGGAGTCCGACCCTGAAGATGTCAAGAGAAAGAGATTCGAGGTTGTCCTAGATCTCATGCAAAAGGTAAATGTTTTATGGGCGGCCTGGGTTAAAAACTAGCTAAAAGCCGTGCTTTGTGATGGCTCACGTCGTTTTTTAATCTCGTTAATCTTTAAGGCAGTTTTTTTAAACTTCATGCAGTATTTTAGCCCCGCGGATGACGACATTGAATTGTCGTAATCCGACTTGAATCCAAATGACCCAGATCCGTCAACCGTCTATGAATCAATTTCCTCAGATATACTTTGAGTCCCGGTTCAGTGGTTTAAGCGTGAGGAGGTAACAGACAGACATATCATCTAAAACACTCTACCATTATCTCAAACGTTTTACAGATGCAAGACCTCGGTCAGCCGCCGACGGAGCTGGTGGGCGACATATCCGCACCACCGGAGGGCTTCGCGGTGCCAACGGGGCAGGACGCCTCTCAGTGTTGTGTTATGTAGTGCTAGCCGACCAACAGGTGATCTGGTGCTTGATGATACTTGTCAAAATTGATCAGCAGTGGTTTGATGATAAGCAAAATTAATAAGTGGCATACTGGTCAAAATTAAACAACATGCTGGTGAGGATTGTGCATTAACGTGGCATAATATGTCATCACTCGTGCCTAGTAATTGCTCGGCAAACAGTATACTGTTAACTGAACATTCGTATCTCCACTCTGACGCTGGCAACTCCTACACGGGGAGGCATACGCCAAAAGAAGAACGTGGTATGCCACGATTAATGCAGATTCGTTTCTTGTTCCATCTAGTCCGCTAACTAATCTAAATGCAATGTCAAACTAACGAAATACGTAAGTACGCCTCTAGTACACTGACACTGCGAAACGCGAAATATCTGCGAAACAGGAATAGAGCGAGATGCCATATAACGCATTGCCGTGTGGCCAGTGAGACAGCAAATCAGTTCGCCGTTGTTTCGCGTTTCGCAGCGCCGGTGTACTAGAGGCGTTAATGTTGCATAAAACAGTTAAATAAGAATACCGGTCAAAATTACTAACACCGTACTGGTCAGTTTTAATGATTATCAAAATATTAGTTTAATAGCATTTATTTTGGCGTTTTTATTTACATGCCATAATATATCGCCCCAAAGTGTACTGCGTCCTATAATTTATTTATATAATTTTGGTTATTTAGGTAGTTAAATTTAAATTGTACACAACACAAAATTTGATGCATATGATTCAGCCTAACAATATAATAAAATAGAAAATATTTACCCTGGTAAAATAATTATACTATTTTATTTTATAATGTTTTTTGTATCTACTACTTTACTGTTACTGTTATTTTTTTATCAAAATATTTCGGATTCGATACAGCACCTAATTTTATTTTGGGAATAAATAGGGTAATTTAAATTTAAGAAAATGTGACACCAAATTTTTGTTTTAAATATTATGATGAAGGCTGGTATAATCTGCTGTTATATCATATTTTTATTTATTTGAAATTAAAGCACTTTATAATGGAGCATTTTTGCATCAGAATATTGCTTGCCAGTATGTAGTTTATTCTTCTTCGTAAACTATTAAACATTATTTCTTACCATATCAAATTGTGGTTTCATATCTTGACATAGAATATTTATTAGAACGCTTGTTTTGCTCCTAAAGCTATTTTTATTTCACATGGCAATTTTAAATATTTTAGAATGGCAAAAAGTAGTGCCAACTTTATAAAATACTATGATAGTATACGAATGATACACTTGTTATGTTGTATTATATTTTATTATTAAATGACTCGGACGAGGAGTGTATTTGTTTTGTTTTGTTGTAACAAAATGGTAGTGATAAAAGTAATGAACTGATGTTACTGATGCTTTTGAATTATTTATGTGAAGACATATTGTGAATAGTTAATAAAGAGTTTATAATATTAATTAATGACTTTTACCCTACCTTTTAAAAACCTTACTCAAGTCGTTTCACAGAGGAAATAAAAGTTCGAATTATTGTCAAAAGTAAAAATTTATTTAGTCTTATTATAATTACGTAACAATTAATTAAATAAATACTTACAACCTTAAAGGAATAATTTAACGAGATACGTGTAAAGATAGTAGGCCAGCGCCAACAGGAATATCAACTTCACGGACAGATCCAGGTAGTATAGCCTGGAAAATAAACCGCAAAATATATTACCACTTATAGATGTCGCTCGCAACTCCGTTACGACAAAATTCGTATATAGCGCGGGAATCGTACATTTTTTGCAGCCTAAAAAGTATCCTATGTCTTTTATATACAGAGTGTAACAAAAGTAAGTGATAATACTGAGTTTAAGGGTGTACGTGTTCCTTGTAGAGTTCACTGTGAAAGTAGCAGCGCTCAAAAACCAAATTTTTTTTCACTTTTGTATGGTGAAACTCGTGACGCTCGGGCCCTTGCCCATACAAAGTGAAGTCGTCTTTCAGCGCTGCTACTTTCGCAGTGAACTCTCTACAAGGAACACGGGCACACCCTAAAGTATTATCACTTATTTTTGTTACACACTGTATATGACTCGAATGTGATATGACTATGACAGACTCGAAGTATATCTATGCTAAATTTCAGCAACATCGGTTCAGCGGTTTGGGCATGAAGGGGTAACAGGCAGACAGACACACTTTCGCATTTATAATATTGAGTATGGATGACAGTATTCAATTTAGCAACATGGCATGGTCAATAGCCAATAGTTTACGTTTGTGACCATTTCATGGGATTTGTGTTGTTTTGTGGATGATTTTAGTGTGATAGTATACTCAATACTGACTGTTTGTGAAGGCGTCGCGCCTGCGGCAGCGTGGCGGGGTCCTCCTTGCAGCAGAACTCGCGCGCGCCTTTTATGTAATCCTTGATGTAGTCGCTCCAGTTTAACAACTGGAATCAATTAATTTTAATGAACACTTTAATTTTGTGGGTCTGGGCTTCGTCTCGCTCGCTCATGCGTGCTTTGGGCAATGATGGATTAAGACTACTTGATGCTCTGCAATCCATGCCTGTGCCCTATCCGTATGTCAACTAGAATCGGTCTTTGAACCTTTACTCTTCTGGTGACCCCTCAGACGTGATGCCCTAGGCAATTGCTTAATTTGATTGATCCTTCGGTCCTCGTACGGTTAACATCGTCTGACGTGCGCTCCGGGATTAAAAAATATTTTCGGTGGTTTTAAATCGGTAAATTCGTGCTGAGTGTGTGTAATTAGCTAGGTAACGGTGTAATCTACGTGTACTGTAAGTTTTTTAACACATTTGCTCGTACTTTATTGGATTTAACTCGGTAAGTATATTTCTTTGTTCACTTTTATCAGTAGGGAATTGTAGGTAGGTAAAATATTGTGTGTGTCGGTACCGCTCGCGCGGCGCCGGCCGGCGCGGCCTTGCGATCAGCTGACTGATTATTAAGCTAAACTTTTGTTTCATTCTAATTTAAATTAAATAAGTGTAATTGGTACATACAAATTTTATATTAACTCACAATGTCGAGCCAAAATAATATGCCGCCAGATAAAGATACAAACCCGTTTAATAGAAGCGATAAAACTCCTCGTTCTTCGACATTCTCGTCCAGTAAACGTTTGTTGTCGGAATTATCTCCTTCCTCCTTGTCACCTGTGGAGAAGTGTCACCAACCCACTAGGGACGAGCCTCTGCTGTCCCCCGTTACGTCATTATTAGACACAAGCCGCGCATCCGACGATGCTTGCAATTATTACGAGCTCGTCCGCGAAGCTAGCTCGTACTTAGCCAAAATAAACGAGTTCGCAAACGACACCGTGTCTCGTCGTAATAATTTTGCCAACAAGTCCGAGATTATGAGTATGACTCAAAAAATAACAACGATCGTCTCACTTCTCGCCATAAAGAACTCCTCCTTGGAAACCAAGGTCGCTAATATGGAACGCGAATTGTTAGCTGCCAAAACTAATCCCGTCGTACAAACAGTTGCCGCCGCGTCTTCTACCTCCTACTCGGACGCGCTTAAACTAAGACTTGCGAAGTCAGTGCCGCCAGTCGAGACCCGAAAACCGCTTCCCTGCGTTATTGCCTATCCGACACAAGAAAAATCGGGGGAATTAAAATCCTCGTCGGAGACAAAACAAGCTCTGATGAAAGTCATCAACCCGGCCGACGGTTTTCAATTTCACGGCGTCAAAAAAACTGCTAATTCGGGTGTGATCTTGCGTCTAACTAGCGAGTCGCAAGTTAATAAACTTAAATCCGTGGAAGCGCTTAAATCGGCCGGTCTGCGACTCGAGTCGCCTAAAGGACGTAACCCACGTATTCTCATAAAAGATGTACCGCAACATATGACGGATGATAATTTCCTTCTCGCACTTTTTAATCAAAATATTAATGGCGAAATGAATATGTCTCAAGAACAATTTTTGCGTTCAACAAAAATAGTAAGACGTCGTAATTTAAATAAAGATTACAACAACAGGAAATGGATAGGTATCGAATTAGACCCCGCTGTGCGTAAACACCTGATCAATTCAAAAGAAAAACTGTTTATCGATTGGGCGATGTGTCGATTCGTGGACGACGTTGAGCTGGTCCGCTGCGGCAACTGCCAACAGTTTGGGCACGTCGCTAAATTCTGTCGCGATCCTAATCCTTGCTGCTATCACTGTGCCGCAAAACACAGCTCGTTGTCGTGCCCCAACAAAGATAAAGAAAATTTTAAGCCAGTTTGTGGTAGTTGCCAACGTTACAAAAAACCCTCCGACCACCCCACGGGCTCCCCAGACTGTCCAACATATAAAAGCAAAATGGAGCAACTTATTTTAACTACTAGGTATGGATAGTTTAAGCATAGGACAGTTAAACCTCCATAATAACAAGCACGCGACTTTAGAATTAGAAAAGTTAGTTTCTGACCACAAATTAGACTTAGTACTTGTTCAAGAACAATATCAACTCGCGTCGTTTCGGTCGAAAATGATACAAATTAATGACTTAGCTCGCGCGGGTATATACACACCTCAGTCTAGATTTTCAGTCACGGCCTTAACTAACCTTTCGACGTCGCATTGTGCGGTAGCCGAGGTATCGTGTCCTCAGTTTAGACTATACGTGGTAAGCTGCTACTTTCAGTACGCGGATACCGTAGGCCCACATTTACATCAACTCCGCCGCGTATTACAATCTCTCGCGGGTAATAAAATTATTATTGGCGCCGACCTCAATGCATCCTCGCCCTTATGGCACGGCCAGCTTAGGTACACTGACCGCGACCGTCGTACCGCTGTAGAAGACTTCATTGCGGAGTTTAACCTCCATATTCACAACACCCCCGATGCACCACCTACCTATAGTAGCCCAACGGGCGAATCGTCGATTGACGTCACGCTATCCAGCGCGTACGTCCAGATTAGGCATTGGCGTGTCCTTCCAGATGCGTCATGTAGTGATCATCGCTTATTGGTGTACGAGTTTTCTCGTGCGGTCCCGAGTGATACCGTAGTCAATTCTAATGACTATAAATACAACGTAAAGAACGGCGATTGGAATTTATTCCGCTCCCTCATTACCGCTCATGCCGGAGACTTCACCCGGCCGGATTTAAACGTCGATGAGTGCGCGGAAATTATGACAAACACATTTGTTTACTGTGCCGATGTAGCCTTGGGTCGTAGACCTCTTAAAAAAGATCACAACTGTAAATGGTGGAACAGTAACCTTCTTAATCTTCGTCGGGAATTTAGAAGGGCCAGGCGAAAAATGAATAATCTTTGTAAATCTGGCCACGATCG
Organism: Lysandra bellargus; assembly: GCA_905333045.1. Taxonomy (NCBI): domain Eukaryota; kingdom Metazoa; phylum Arthropoda; class Insecta; order Lepidoptera; family Lycaenidae; genus Lysandra; species Lysandra bellargus. The sequence continues at coordinate 9,101,524 of HG995339.1, read as the reverse complement.
TTCGGACAGTGTTGCCAACTCAGATATTTTAAAGGAGCTAGATCATATCTGAAGAAAAGCTAAAAGAGAGCTAGATTTTTTTAGAAAAAAGAGCTAAATTATTTTATGTACTTTTTATTAACAAACATCTTTAAAAAGTAATGAAATAATATTTACTGACTTTAAGTTTAAATAATTCCTAGTCTAAACTTCTAAAGTGATATTGTGTCGGGGGACCGCCAACAGCGACTCTTGCATTTTGTATTGCCAAGTCACTGATTGTCTCGATTCGGTTCGCACTTTGCTATGAACTGACCATTAAACTTTAATGTTATGTGAAATCAAACATCTACATTAGCGGTCCCCCGATGGACTAAAATATCACTTTAGACTAGTAATTATTTACACTTAAAGTCAGTCAATATTATTTCATTACTTATTTCTTAAAGTTTTTTTGGCGGTTTTTTTTTTTTAATTTCTTAATTATTTCATGCTTTTTAAACTTGTGTTGGTTATAGTGCAGAATAATTCCTATCAACAGGATCATAAAATATCCTAATGATTACCATCTATGAATGTCCTCTTGGACGAGGCCGTCGATATGAGTCCAAACATGAAACCTTCACTTTGGGTTCATATGGAGCTCGGCTCCTATAGAATCCAGGTGATGCTGCAGCAGTAGCATGCAAATATTTACAGTTTATCTACGTCTTACTAGTTGTTGCAATTAAAATGAGGCCAAACACGAAGCCATTGTCTAAGTTGGTGAGGAGTTGGGTATCCATGGTGAGGAGATGCTGAATGTATGCTTGAATTTTAATAAATTGGTTTTACTTTGTAAGCTGATAATATCACGAGTATAATAATCAAAAATAGAAAATTTAAAACGAGGAAAGGAATGTTGATATGCTGAAGAGTGAAGATTACTGCTGTATTATAATTTTGTAGCTTTCAAATTATGAGTTTATAAGGCTTGAAATACGGTAAATTACGGCATCTCCGTAAGGAACGCCCTTAATCTATTTTCTGAGGATTTATTCATAGTGTACACGGAAAAAGCTAAGATTGTAGAAGAAACAAAGCTAAAGAGCTAGACCCACTTTTTTAAAGCTAACCAAGCGGATTTAGAGCTAAATCTAGCTCTAAAAACTCCATGTTGGCAACACTGCGTTCGGATGATAATTACATCGACGGGTGAAAGCAGAAGTGGCGTAACTTGAAAAATCCAACTTTACAGGAGAGCCAAAAAACTTTTTAAAAAATTCATAACTTTTATATTTACTAAGGTAAAAACTTAAAAATTGGAACGTATTTAAATTAACCTAAGACCTATACGATGAGTTTGTTAAAATTTTTCTAAAGTTGATATTTCATTGATTTTTAACAAGTTACGACAAAAAATATTTCTATTTTACGCAGCAGAAATGTTGTATCTTTGAGAGGAAATGTATAGATAACTTAAAAAAGCATAATTTTTTGAGCGACGGATCTGTCGTATCTCAAATATAACAGGCCCTTACGCATTTCATTTCGCCGTATCTTGTTTACTTAATTAAATTGCCTTACAACTTTTGGTTCAAGTGCAAAATCGGCGACAGACGTTGTGAAAATGAAATGCTGTATCTTAAACTAAATTAATTGTTTGTTTTAAAAGAATGTCATTATAACAAATTAAAAGAAATAATATGACTATTTACTATTATTTGTTTATAACATAAGAAAATAAAGGAATGGAAATTTGTTTTATTAATCATTAATCAACGTTGAAATATAAAATCACTATAATAAAATGAAAATTAATGTAATAAAACATTTATTTCTCTTGTTTTTTCTACTTTATAAAGGTTTAAGCCCTAATATTTTATTCATGCTCATGAATTTAAAGTTATTCTTTTTATTTTATAAGATATGGGGGCAAACGAGCACAAGGGCCACCTGATTGAAAGTAACTACCGTTGCCCATGGACACTAGCAACATGAGAAGGGCTGTTGGTGCGTTGCCGGCCTTATCCGGTACTAATACGCTATCTTTTTAAAGGTTTGCAGGTCGTATAGGTCTGAAAATATTGCTGGTGATAGTTCATTCCACAATTTTACAGTACGCGGCAGAAAGTTACGTGAAAATCGCACGGTGGAAGACTGCCACTCATCAAGGTGATGAGGATGGTATATTTTTCGCGTGGAACGATGGCAAAAAATTGCAGGAGGTATGATTCTGAACAATCCCTCAGGGCACTCCCCGTGATACATCATGAAGCCGATAGAGGATGCAGAGTGAAGCTACATCTCGGCATATTTTCAAGGAGTCCAGCCTGTTTGAAACACTATGGCAGTCAACAATGTGAGCGGCCCTTCATTGTATACGATCCAAAGGGAGTAGTTGGTATTTGGCGCCCCTGCCTCTGGGCATGAGAAGAGTATTCCATATGAGGCCGAACCTGCGCCTTGCAGAGTTATGTATAGTCGTTGGTCCGGACTGAAATACTGTCTCGCTCTGTTAAGGACACCAAGCTTTTTCGAGGCTAACTTGGCCTCACCCTCTAGATGACATCAGAACTGGACTTCGCTTGATATGTTTACGCTAAGTATTTTAATGCTGGGGGAGAATGTTAAAGGGGTGCCCTGAAAACGAGGAGAATATGAACGAATATGACCATTGGTGACTTTTTAGTGGTGAACGCGCAGACTTATGTATTGGTGGGGTTGAATTGGAATAAGTAACGTCTACCCCATTCAGAGACTTTCTCCTGTGAATTCTCTATTTTAGACACAAGTTCGTTCCGACTCTATATCAAGAAAAATATCAGAGAAGCCGGTATATAGGGCAGCGTACTGTACCGCATATGTATGTATCCGCATAGCAATAAATGCCGTTGCTCTGTAACATGATCTGCTAAGAAACTTGTGACCCATTTGCATAAATTCTCGGGGAGCCCATATGATGGAAGCTTTGATAGCAGCGTCTTGTGCCAAACCCGATCAAAGGCCTTTGCAATGTCCAAACTATCAGCCAGTGCTCATGACGAGTTAGGTACGCCAAGAGATCACCAGCCAAGCGACTCTTTCGGAATCCGTACTGTTCGTCCCTGGCCGCCCAAGTATCGAAAAAGCTGGGTATTGATTATGGATTCCATAATCTTCGAGCTGACGGAGGTTATAGCGATTGGTCTGTAGCTGGAAGGATTTGAGCGGTCACCTTTTTACATCAAGGCTGTCTTCCAAGAAGCCGAGACAATGCCAGAAGAGTAAGAGAACTGAAAAAGACGCGTTAAGACCGGAGCCAACTCTGGAGAGCACCTTTTTAACACAATAGGAGGGATTCCGTCAGGCATCTCTGCTTTTGGATATCAAGGAAACGCAGGACTGAGCGCTGATGAAACTCCGACATGATGCTCGTGCATCGTGGTATGGTTGGCGTTTTCTATCCCTCGTCATCTAGGGTCGAGCTTGACGCAAAGAGCTTGCCCAGAAGATCGGTTTTGTATTTTGCATCGTGGGCTAGCGATCCATTTTCTACTTGTAGGGATGGTAGCTTGCATGAAATTGCCTTCAATAGCTTTGGCCAGAGACCATGTACGGGTTCCCGGAAGGAGTCTCGAGTCTCTCACAGACAGAGACATCTCTCTCTCTTGAAGGACGTAGAGGCAAGGTTGTACTCCATTTTATATTATGTGTGTGTCCACGCATAGACCCGAAGGAGCTCAATATTTATTAACAACAACAATTATAGCTCAACAATATTTTTTATTGAACCATCAATAAAAAAATATATTAGCAAAACATAAAAAAATGAGTCGATAATCGATATTGTTAACAGAAAATATACGGGCTTTTATCTTTACAAACATGTAAAATCAACAAAATATGTATAGAAGAATAAGTGTGTAGATGTCCAGAGCAATGCTCAGGGGAAAAAAATATACGTGGACACATACATGCAACATTTCACTATACGTCTTTAAGCTTCATTTAAGAATAAGCGTGTTCAGTTCCATTCAGAATAAACGTGCATTGATACACACAAACACGTTTTCTCAAATCGACGCTAACAATCTACTAAAAGGCGTTAAGAACGGCTTATATGGTGCGTCAGCGAAGGTGTCATACAGGGGCAGGAGGGAGATGAAATGGCGTTACTTATCTCTGTACTCATCACTTAAGTATATTAATTGGTTGTAAGTATAGGTTTAAGAATAAAATTATGTGTTTGAAATGTAATAACTTTCTCATACCTATAAAATTAGTATGAAATAAATTGTCGTATCTTTGTAAATGTTGTATTTTAGGCGACAAAAATGTCGTAACTCATTTAAATCAAACTAGAGAATTAAAAAACCTGTGTCGTATCTTTTTCTAATTTCTCACGCATTGTCGTACTATCTTTTATTCAAAAATTGCAGTTTTTCGTGTAGTTACGACAATTTTTTTTAAGGTCTGTGCTAAAAGGTGGTAAAAATCCATGGTCGTATCTTTACTAGAATTTATCGTAGAAAGACGAGATATAGACCATTCGACGCAGAATTTTTTTTTATACAACAATCAATTAAAAAGTGATTTTGGCCAAAATTCAAGTTACGCCACTTCCGCTTTCACCCGTCGACATAGTTAGTTTAAGTAACCTACGCATTTCAAGGTCACGCTATCGCGCCGCCGTTACGTTAGCGAAAAATAATATGTTGAAGAATGCCGCGAATAGACTGGATAAAAAGGGCCCTTGGTCCTCTTTATACCACGAGCTTAAACCCGGTAGTAGTTATGAGCCAAGCTTTTTCTCAAATATTAAAATTAACAACTCTTACACTTGTAGCTTAGACGAAACGGCGAAGGCATATCTAAACGTCCTCATCCCAGACGACGAGCCCTCCTTGGATGATGAACACCACCGCGACATTAGGAGTAGAATGCTAGACCCCATTCATACACCGGCCTCAGATTTACCAACTTCGGAAGAATTTAGTAAAATAGTAAACCTTTTGCCTATAAAAAAATCTGCGGGCGAGGATAAAATATCGAATATTATGATAAAACAAGCGTGCTTAACGGCCAGTTCATCGATTCTACATGTTTACAACAGATGTATCGCAGCAGGTATATTTCCAAAAATTTGGCGCACCGGTTGCTTAAAATTAATACCTAAAGCGGGAAACAAACCTCCTGACGACCCAAAATCTTACCGTCCGATAACGTTACTGCCTTGCTTAGGTAAATTACTAGAACGTCTCATCGTACCTCGCCTGCTACCCGGTGGCCCTAAATTTCATAGTCATCAGTTCGGTTTCACCGCCGGGAAATCGACTGTTGACGCGGCTATGGAAGTTAGAAAAATAGTAAATCTTTCGGAATCTAAATACGTGGTCGCCATTTCATTAGATATCTCAGGCGCGTTCGATCATGCTTGGTGGCCGATGTTATTATTAAAACTAAAAAATCGAGGTTGCTACTCTAACATTTATGCCATAATACGTTCTTACTTTTTTAACGGTCAAACTAAGCTTCGACTTGGCCATTGTACACACGCCAAAGATTTAACATGCGGCTGCCCTCAGGGCTCTGTTATCTCGCCAAAACTATGGAATTTTGGATTTGATGATTTATTAAGTCTTCCCCTCCCACCGCTGTGCATACTAGTTGGCTACGCCGATGACGGGTTTCTCATCGTTCAAGCAAATTCACGTTCCGAAATTGAATCTAAAGCCAATGATAGTCTTAATTTAATATCGAGCTGGGGTAAACGTAATCGCCTGAAATTCGCCGCGCATAAAACTTACCAAATTCTTTTAAAAGGGTCCCTTATATCTTCCCCTAGCATTAAACTTGACAATATTAACGTGAAACGCAAACAGTCACTCTGTTATCTTGGTTTTTACTTGGAAAATAAATTTACATTTTTGGAACATATAATTCAAACCGGTGAGAAAGCGAAGCGCAATTTTTACTCCTTTACCAAAATATCTACGTCGACATGGGGCCTCTCCTTCAAAACCCTAAAATTAATTTACACTGCTACTTACCTAGGCAGCATTTGCTACGGGGCCCCCGTGTGGGCCGACAGAGCAACAATCGGCGCGGCTCGTCGCAAGTTACTACAAAGCCAACGTCTTGCTCTTATATTCTTATGCAAAGCTTACAGGACCACAAGCACCGAAGCCTTACCTGTGTTAGCCGGAGTTTTACCCGTTGACCTTGAGATTCAGCGTCGTGCGACAATGTACTATCATAACAAAAACATGGACAACCCGTTCTTTTTAAGCGCTCGCGATAAAATTAAAATAGCAAGATTGTTTGAACCTTTAGAAAACTCTGTGCAAAGCTTAATCTCCGAATGGCAGTCACGATGGGACTGTTCCACCAAAGGGCGACACCTTTATAATTTTTTCCCTAATATTCGTGAACGGCTATCCAAACATTGGATGGATATTGATCACTGCGTTTCTCAGTTCCTGACCGGTCATGGAAATTTTAAGGCCAAACTTTACGGATTTAAACTAGTAGCATCACCGATGTGCGAGTGCTCGACGGAAGGCAACATGTTTGAACAAACCGCGCATCATGTTCTCTGGGAGTGCAGTCTCTGGCAGGACGAAAGAACTACTATGCTAAACAACCTATTCTGTACATCTGGAGTCGCATACTACGGTGATCTCGTGGACAGCGCTAGGAACTTCCGTGCCTTCAAGCGTTTTTGCCACAATTATTATTGGCAACAGTCAAACACAATAAACTCCAATATTAACTTAGCTTTAGCTTAGGAGTCACAATTATTAACCTTATTTCCGTGGTGCTCCCCCTTAAGTTCTTTGACTTTCGGTCATTGCAACTTTGTGCTGTCTCCCGCTTTTATGGGGAGGGAAATTGGAATCTTCCTACTCCTCCTATTTTCTTCTGATTAATTTCGTTGCGGGTCCCAAGACAGTTTTAGCATGTCCCTCGGGCTCCCTGAGATCATATCAAAGGGTTTTCGTGGTTGGATACCGCTGTCGATCCTGGCGACACAGGAGATACAGTGGTGGGAATGTGTGGTGGGCCAAAGCCCGTTTAAAAAAAAAAAAAAAAAAAAAATCCTTCGGTCGCGGATTCTTGGAAATCTACTGTTATTCTATTGTTGTCGCAGTCGCCGGTGTCCTTATGGGGGTTGATAGGTTAAAGGGTTAAATTCGTCACTGGCTATGGGGGAGTGTTCAAGTATTTAAACGTAACGCAGTTTTTTTAAGATTTCACACCTTTCATCTGTGTAACGCACCATAACATTATGAATACCTCTCTTTACTTTGAAACGTTACGTAACGTCATTTACCTATGATTATGTTTATTGCATTAATTAATGCCGTTTTTATTTTATGTTCGAGACTAAGGCTGCGTTTCCACCAGAGCTGAGCGGAGCTGTGTGATAATACTTTAGGGTGTGTATATGTTCCGTACTTCACTGTGAAAGTAGCAGCACTCAAAGCGTATTTTTTTGTGATTTGTATGAACAAGCGCCCCAGCGTCATAAGTTTTCCCATACGAAAGTTTAAAAAAAAGTTATCCTTTCAGCGTTGCTAATTTCAAAGCGAACTCTGTGTAGGTAACCCGTACACACCCTAAAGTATTGTCACTTAGTTTTATTACATCCTGTAGGTACCTATATTGATATAATATACATTATATAATATCTAGTACCGTATATTAACACACATGTAACGAACTGAAATATCACTGATACTTACATTGATATCAGTGAAGAAGATCTCGTTGTCATGTGCCGAGAGCGCCTTGCTCATGGAGCGGAAGTAGTCGTTGCTGAAGTGCCACTGCTTGGTCGTGTAGTACTGTAGCACGCCCAGGCCGTATGACACACGCTTCTGGATCTTCACCATGCTGTGGGGAATTGTTGGATTTGGTTAGCCGCAGCTCTCTAAGGGGACAGTAGAGTGCGTACATTGGGGTGGCAAAATTAAAGTGACCTATACTCATAAAATATAAGTCCGGCCCTGGTCAATGCTTTTGGGATCCGTCGTTTGCCGTAGGACTGTTTATCCACCGTCGCCGTCACCAGGACGTCTCCAAGAACCTTCGTAGTAATTATATAACGGCCGTTAACCTCAGGAGTCAGGGCAAACAAAAACAAAAGAGGCAACAGCCAATTCCCAGTTGTCTTAAGATTAATCATTTGCTTATACTACTAGACGGTGTTATTAGAGATGACATGCCTTGTTCATCGACAGGCGACAGCTATTTATACATAATACATAAGCTCCTGCTTTTTATACTCACAAAGGCTTCCTCCCCAGCAGTATCGCGAGGAAGTCTATCAGGTAAGCCGGCACCAGGTGCGTGAAGAACAGGGCGAGCTCGTGGTGCAGGCGGTTGCTCTTCAGCCCGCCGTTGGGGTACCACAGGCAGATCGAGAACGGGTAGTCCTTCACGTGGTGACGACCTGAAGATATACAGGTAATATGTATCTATCTATACATATTATAAAACAAAGTCACTTTTTTTCCCTCATGTCCCTTTATTCCTTTTAACCCTTCGTGTACGAGGTGGGGTATTACATACCCCAGCGCTAAAAAAATTTAAAGCATTTTTAAACGAAAAAAGTATGCGAGTTGGTTTCCTCAATAGCTGCAAATAAGACGTTGCTGCTTTAATTCCTACCAAATATTCAGTCCTATGTCTATCACCAATTCTGTTATATGTGCCTAAAGTGCGTCTGGGTATCACATACCCCACCTAGTACATTACGTAGCTAAAAAGAATGTGTAACTTCTTTTGTTTTTATTTATTTATATGTTTAATTTTGTGATTTACTTGATGACATATTATTTTCTGTTATAAGTTTTGCTAAAAATGTCTCAGTTATCGAAAAAAATATATTTTACTAGCACTGACTGAAGAAGATGATGATTGTGACACTGAGCTAATGAAAATCAAATCAGTGATACCGGATATGATCTATACTAATATATAGGAATACTGGGCACATTTGCTAAAAATATAATATGTCCATATTCTGTATTTTACATACTAATTTTTGTGTCTAAATAACTGTCAAAATTACGGAAACTTATGTGCCCAAGATCTATTTCATGTTGTTTATTTTAAATTGATATTATAAATACATAAACTATAGTCTTAGAAATTGAGAAGAATTTGATTGTAATAGTTGCCATTTGATTTTTGTACTGAAGAAAAGATTTCATAGTTTATAGTTTGAAGAAAAAGTCAAGTTTTTGTACTTTTGCTTATAAAATGTATTAAATAATGTAAAATTAAATTTATTTTACCTAAACCAATTCATTATTAGATATTTATAATATATTATTTATTAATTTACAATCACTACGAACAATTTTTCGGATTTAACTGCCTTTTATTGTTGGGGTATGTCACACCCCGCCTAGTACAGCATGGTGAGATTAGTCACCTAGTACACGGAGGGTTAATCTTTAAAACTACGCAACGGATTTTGATGATTCTTTCAGTGTTAGATAGCCCATTTATCGAGGATGGTTATAGGCTATATTAATTTATCACGATAAGACTAATAGGAGCGAAGAAATAGAGGAAAATGTGAAAAAAAACGGGGAAAATTATTTGAAAGGGCTAACTTGAACGCGCTAATCTCAGGAACTACTGGTCCGATTAGAAAAAATATTTCAGTGTTAGATAGCCTATTTATTGAGGAAGGCTATAGGCTATATTTTATCACGCTAAGACTAATAGGAGAATGTGGAAAAAATGGGTGAAATTATTTGAGAGGGCTTATCTCGAGCAATTTTTATGTTATTTGGCACAGATAAGAAGTAGACCACGTGAAGGATCAAAGGCTATCGATTTTAATCATTTTTTCAGTGGCTACCTATATTATATTTTATACCCGTGCGACGCCGGGGCGGGTCGCTAGTATTATATAACATAGAAAACGTAAGTGCATAATATCAACTCAAAAAGGGGGCTTCAGATTATTCTTTACTAGGTATCTTGGAGCATTTGGCAGCATTAACGATTAAACATACAACACTGACGCTAAATACATTTGCCAGACCAGCTAGGAAATATTGTCGTGTAAGTAATTGAGCTAAAATTCAAAGACTTTGTTTGCAAACCTAAATAATTACTTAGGTACCTACTCGTAGTTTAAAAATTAAAACAAAACATTGTTTTGTTACTACAGTTATTGCAGTAACACAATTTATGACATAACAAGTTTTAATGATGCCCACTGCCCAGGAAGATGTTGGTATCAGCAGGTGAATTACGAAGTCGGCATCATCAAGTCAGAACTGAAAGGAACTCACCCAACTCCAGCGCCTCGCCCCACGTCAAGGGGTTTTCTCCGGACTGAGTCAGATTGCACACCCGTACTTCTTTGGATCTGAAAACAGACGAATGATTCACTTGTCACGAAAGGTACCTACCTACCTTGATAAGGGGGGGTCCCTAACGTGAAAAAGCGGCCAAGTGCGAGTTGGAATCGCTCATGAAGGGTTCCGTAGCAGCAAATAGGCAACGTGTTTAAGAAATCAAAAATATTTTTTAAAATACAGTTACCGCACCGATTTTAATCGGCGAGGTACATATTGTATATTATTGACGATTGGACAAGTAAGATGGATAGTCGTGGGGGGGGGGTCCGGACCCCCAGGACACCCCCCTTATATACGCCCATGGTACCTACATCTTTTATATTATCATCATGTAGGTAGTCCGTAGTCTAGTAATTATAGAACCACTTTAGGATCATAATATTTTAGGGTTTATAATAGTTTTAGATATTACAAAAGCACTAAGGTTTATCGTTCCCTGGTAATTAGGTAATTAGTATGACGGTGCTTGCGATAGTTGAAAATCGCTAAACAGCGCTGTAAAATCGCCTGCGCAATAAAATACTAGCGTGTAAATAACAAGTTATAATATTCTATAATCTATAGAGTAACTTTTTGTTTTTAAAGATTTTGTAACATAACTTTGTGAATTGCAATTTGTCACTTAGTTATCGGCGACGTGGCGCGCGCTTCATTCCGGAGTCTCCCCCGGAACCTTCGGTATACCACATCAGTCGGCAAGAATTCTTCCGCTTCAATGTCAAGTTACAATGGAGCGTGGACTCACTTGTCTAGTGCCCTGAAGTAGGCCAACAGGATGCAGCCGTTGATGGTCATGTCGACCGGCAGCACGTCCACATTGTAGTTCTGGTTGCACTGCATCGTGCGGATCACGCCTGGACATACACACCGAGTTAGAACATCAACATTTAATCACTATATTATTATAATTGTCTTAATGACGTATTTTTTTTTATAAAATATGGGGGCAAAAGAGCAAACGGGTCACCTGATGGAAAGCAACTACCGTCGCCCATGGACACCCGCAACATCAGAAGAGCTGCAGGTGCGTTGCCGGCCTTTTAAGAGGGAATACGCTCTCTTCTTGAAGGTTTGCAGGTCATATAGGTCCGGAAATACTGCTGGTGACAGTTCGTTCCAGAGTTTTACAGTGCGCGGCAGAAAGTTGCGCGAAAAACGCACTGTGGAAGACTGCCACTCATCAAGGTGATGAGGATGGTATGTTTTTCGCGTGGGACGATGGCGAACAGTTGCAGGTGGTATGATTCCGAACGATTCCTCAGAGTACTACCCGTGATCCCCGTATAGCTAAAAGGTTGTCGAAAAAAGCACCAAGTGCCACAAGACAATATCATTGTGTACTTATTTATTATATTTTTTTTTCAAGATTCGTTAAATAAATTACATTAACGTGATTGACGTCTTATTTGTTCTTTCTTTGTAAATTACTATTTCTTGGGTCCAGCCCGGCACGATATAATTTACGTTTTCTCTACAGAATTTCCCCAAAACGTATAGTTTAGTAGGTAAAATTTCCAGACCAATACGACCTGCAAACCTTCAAGAAGAGAGCGTATTCCCTCTTAAAAGGCCGGCAACGCTCCTGCAGCTCTTCTAATGTTGCGAGAGTCCATGGGCGACCGTGTTGCTTTTCATCAGATGACCGTTTGCTCGTTTGCCCCCTTAATTTATAAAAAAGTAAATTCTCACCTTTACCAGCGCCCACCATCAGGCCCGTGGGACCGTTGAGGTTGTCTACCCAGCCCGGCATCGGCTCCTTGTACGCCGCCGTTACTGAAATTAATACACTTCCGCAGGCTTAGCATGACAACATTATAAACGGAAAATAATGGACATCTGACAGATTTTAGTGACGAAATGGCGGATTTTCTTCAACTATTTCTCAGTTTGTCTATTCTTCGTTAGAAAGAAACCGTTTCTTTGGTGACCATGCTAAGCCTGCAGGAACTGTAAGTAGGTACTCATAAGGCACCAGAATAATAATATGTATATAGTGCACCGAGGTATATAATGGTCCCGAAGATGCTGAGAAAACTACTGACTTCTTATAGAGGCCTACGAGCTTGGAAGTCTCAGCGTTGTTTTTGGAACGGGAAGCATATTCTATGTAAATAACATTCATCATCATCACTACCTTTACACCGTGCATCATCACAGTATGATCTTATTATTGGTACTTTAAGTCTATTATTAATATTATATTTTACCTAAAAACCGTGGGTAACTACGCGGGGCACAGCCAGTAATATAATAAGGTACAAAATTCCTTGCTTCTTCCAAACGTTAGGTGTCTTTAATATACCGACATAAAAGTTACACATGTATATGACCTGGTAAATTTTTTTGTGTGTACAAAATTGTAAGCGAGTGTCTGTCCCATAAAGAATGGGTCTAGGAATAAATTCATTAAGCTCTGACTGCGCTGTTCCTGTAAGAAATCGCATTTAGGATGCCAAGGCTAAGGCTTTTTTCTGACATGAAAATAATTAGTCATTATTCATTACAGTCTAATATTTTTAGCAAGCGCCTATTCACCGACGTGTAAAAAATTGGCCAAGTGCGAGTCGGACTCGACACGAAGGGTTCCGTACCGTTATAGAGCGAAAAAAGGGATTGTTTTTGTATGAGTGTATCCCCTTAATTATTTATTTTATTTCAATATTGTATTATTTAATATTTAAGTACTTACACATATTATGACGATTTTGTGAAAATTTCAAGTGTTTACATGTGGTCTACATGTTGCCATTATGGATTACGAGCCAAAAAGGCCAAAAAATCAAGTTTGTGGTATGTATAACAAATTGTACTAAAATCAAAATAAAGTTCATATTTGAGGGGGGCTCCCTTAAATATGAACTTTATTTTGATTTTAGTATTTTTTGTTATAGCGACACCTGAAATACACAATCTGTGAAAATTTCAGAAGTCTAACTACAGTGGTTCTTGAGATACAGCCTGGAGACAGACAGACAAACAGACGGACAGACAGACAGACGGATAGACAGACGGACAGACATCGAAGTCTATGTAATAGGGTCCCGTTTAACATTTTTGATTTGTGGATTTTTTTGGTTGCTAATATATTAACCTAGAATACTAGGTATATAATTGTTATAAAATCATCGTTGGTATTACTTTTATAATCAAGTTTGAGGTTGCAACATGCTCTGATTAACAATAATGGCGTAACTTTTTGGGCCAATTTCAGAGGAATTGTTGTAAAACGAGTCAGGGAGCCGCAAGGTATCAAACTGCTGACAGCTTACCTTGGCACCTTTTTACACTTTATTAAAAAGTTTTATATTCAAATATCCATACTCTTACTATACTGTACTCGGCGAAACATGGCGGTAGCGGTCATTGACTCCCTGTCAAAAACTTGTCATTTTCTATATAAACCGCTATTGACAATGAAGTGTCAGATCAATCGCAGCTTTGTATAGAAAATGACAAGTTTTTAACAGGGAGTCAATGACCGCTACCGCCATGTTTCGCAGAGTACAGTATATTATTATAAGTGCGAAAGTGTGTCTGTCTGTTTGTCTGTTACCTTTACACCCCCAATCCGCTGAACCGATTTTGCAGATTTTGTAGGTCCCGGGAAATGACATAGGATACTTTTCATCCCGAAAAATGTACGATTCCCGCGCTATGTACAAATTTTGGCGCAACAGAGTCATCTAGTTTTGTATAAAACTGTAATTTAAATTGAAAATTTTCAAAAATCTGCAGGCTGTTTCACTTGATACAATATTATATGCGCGTAAACAAAACAATTCGTGCGATCTAAACGACATTCGAGGTATGAAAATCGGGCCCCTTTCGGGACATTAGGATTTTGAGGTGCACTTGCGTTGAACTCTTTTGTAGGGATATTTTATTCCACTACGCCGAAGCCAAAAGGAAAGGCTATCTATGTACGTTTGTTCCACCGTAGCGCCTAAAATCTGTTTTCTACATTTATACTATTATAAGGAAAAAAAATGTATTTTTGTATGTTTGTAATTAATAAACTCAAAAACTACTACTTACTTATGCCGATTTCAAAACTTTTTGCACCATTAGAAAGCTACCTATATTCACCCTGAGTAACATAGACTGTATTTATTACTAGAAAAGATTAGAGATACTTACTAAAACTTAGCTAACGTAATCCAATGTGTAAAAAAGTGCCCTAAAACGTCTCTAGGTGCATGCGTTGCGGAAACTAATTGATGATGATGATGATGGAACAAACTTTTGTTTTATTGTTGTATGTTCTACAATATTAAAGGTAAAAATATAGTAAAAAATATTTATTTATTTATTTATTTACAGTTAATAAAAACGGGTGACCCCAATTACATTAATTAACCTAAAACTAACACACTTATGTTCACCCGTGCGAAGTCGGGACGGGCTGCTAGTCAATTATAAAGGTGTATTATGACATCTTAATCTTAGATACGTAATAACGGCTCTTAATTTAATAATAGGCTATATAGTTATTTTGCGAAGTCAGATTATAGTTTTTAACTTTCCCGAAGTACTGTTACCACATAACTGTTACCACATCACCAATCATAAATAGTTAATGAATTTTATGTTCGTTAATAAATAATTACACTTTGCATTCTCAATTGCTATTCTACTACTAATTATTTATTTATAAATCGGCCTCTTTACGCTTAAACTTCTAAAACGATCTAGAAAATATTTCACATAGACAAGAATGGATTCCTGGACCCTGTGATAGTTTTTATCACGGTATATAATGTGCCACTAACACAAATCATAATTAAATGTAAACGCGCAACGAAATTCAAGGCAACATCTAGCCTTTAAATCAATGAAAAAGAATATCAAATCCAAGGCTCACAGCCAAAACCTGCATCTGACTCATCTTACTATTAGACTGCCTTCACACTGCCTTTGCGGCAGCCGCAAAACGAGTTCGGCTCGTTTTAGTATAGACTAGCTACCCGCCCCGGCGTCGCACGGGTATAAAATATATAGCCACTGAAAAAATGATTAAATTGGATAGCCTATGATCCTTCACGTGGTCTACTTCTTATCTGTGCCAAATAACATAAAAATTGCTCCAGTAGTTCGCGAGATAAGCCCTTTCAAATAGTTTCCCCGTTTTTTTCACATTCTCCTTTTAGTCTGAGCGTGATAAAATATAGCCTATAGCCTTCCTCAATAAATGGGCTATCTAATACTGAAAGAATTTTTCAAATCGGACCAGTAGTTCCTGAGATTAGCGCGTTCTTATTTAGCCTGAGAGTAGCCCTTTCAAATAATTTTCCCCGTTTCTTCCACATTTTCCTCTATTTCTTCGCTCTTATTAGTTTTAGCGTGATAAAATATAGCCTATAGCCTTCCTCGATAAATGGGCTATCCAACACTGAAAGAATCATAAAAATCCGTTGCGTAGTTTAAAAGATTAAAGGGAACAAAGAGACATGAGGGCAAAAAAGCGACTTTGTTTTATAATAAGTATAGATATAGATATAAGTCGCGCGGCTGCCGCACTACTCGCGTCTTAATGTGAAAGCAGCCTAAATCCGTACCCATTATTAATCTGATAATGTGGCTTAGCCAAAACGTTTTCTTTAGCGCTTCTTTTCAGATATCGCCGACCATAAGTACATGGAATTGACATAGGCGCTCGATAATAATAATATGAAGCTGTCGTCATTGGATTCATCACGATGCTATGTCAATTCCATACATTTTGAACGGAACCCCCTCATGACTGACTCATAGTTTGAACCAGTGCCGGTTTTAGCACTATCAGCGCTCTGTGTGAAATTTCATCGACGCTCAGGGTGCTGTTAGTGCCATGTGGCGCCCTTTTTGTTTGACTCCGGCGCCCTTTTCATCCGGCACCCTGGGCGGTCGCCTCTCCTCCCCTAACGCTGCTACTGGTTTCAACTCACCTATGGATGGTCTGGCGATGGCGATGGGGAACTTGTGGGCGTACTGCGCCACCAGGTCTTCCGTCAGGGACTTTGTGTAGGCGTACGTGTTCGGCTGCGGGCGAATCAATCTGGATAACATAATATTACAAATAAGAGGACATATTAGAAGCCTATGCGTAAAGGTTTGAGTGAAGAATAGTGTGACCATGATATTTTTAAACAAATTATTTTCTCTCAAAAAAATGTCAATGACACAAATGTCTCTCCTTCGTTTTCTCGGACACGCAATCTATCTTAGGAAGTCTACTTACTCATGCGACCAATTGCGAGTACTTAGAATTGGCATATTAGCCCTCGGGATCCTTGAGATAATATCTAAGCAGAGCCGGCGTAAGTGTGGGCGATGTGGGCCACCGCCTACAGCCTCGTGATCCGAGGGACGATAGGCCCTTGGGACAATTTACGAGTTTTGATACTAAATTTTTTTATAAATAAAAGTTTTAGCATAAAAAATTCTTTCTCTCAACAAAAACCGTCCCCTTGCGTCATCCATCAGGGGGCCTCGCAAAATATATCTTTCCCGCATAAAAATATTTTGGTCTTGCCCCATCACTGTATCTAAGAGCGCTGCTGGCGTTTCAGTAGTTCGCATCACAACTTACTCCTTCTCGAGGTGCGCTAGGGTCCTGTGGTCCATCCATTCTACCATGTCCATGACCTTGTGGGGGTCGTGATTAAACGGGTACAGCTTCTCGTCCAGCGACTCCAGCTCGCAGCGGCAGTAAGCTGTCGACACGTGGACGAACGCCTGAAAAATAATATAAAATTTAGCTTACATTCAGAAACGTAGCGTGCCTTTGCGGAGCCCCATATAACATTTGTTTGGGGGCAAGGAAAGGTTGCTTTTTTACTTTTCTAATATTTTGTGAATTTAATAAAAGAAATGGAATGTTTATTAAATAAAATCAAGTCAATGTCAAGACATTTCTAAATATAGCAGGTTCAGACAACAAAATTATAATGTAAATTCAGTTGCAATCTACGTGCGTCGTGAAGTAGGTAGCGTAATTTACAAAAATTATAATGTATGTGTAAAGTTTGTGAAAAAAAACACTATAATTATTAAATAATAAGTCTTTTAAATATTTTAATTTGGGCAACATGTATGTTTTTGATGTACTATACACTCAAATCGTAACTAAAACGTACCTACTTAATCTCATCTTTACGAAAGATTAATGCCCGTTTTCACCAACCACACCTAAAATTTAGGTGTCCCCTAAGCCAATATTCCAAGTTTTGTTCTTGATGAATTGCAACCCCCTAACTCTTAGGTGACGTTTATTTGAAATAAAATAAACTGTATGCGATTCATCCGTCAAACCATTAGGTGACGTTTATAATTTACGGTATGAATTGACGACCCCGTACACTTAGGTGACGTATGTGGCGACGACGACGGTTGCATTGACAATGAATCTGTTATAGAATGGCCGTCTGATATTTTACTTGTAAAATAGCGAACTCCCATAATTAATATACATATTTCTCTATAATCACTCTATATATTAAAGAAAACCGCAATTAAAGGGAACAAAGGGACATGAGGTCAGAAAAAGCGACTTTGTTTTATACTACGTAGTTTTAAACGTCACCTAAGAGTTACGGGGTTGTCAATTCATCAAGAACAAAATTTGGAATATTGGCTTAAGGGACCCCTAAATTTTAGGGGTTGTTGGTGAAAACGAGCACTAGTATATTAAATATTCGCGACTAAAAATCGAGCAGAAATTGAAAGTCACCTCTAAATTCTTCATGCCCTCCGCCAGCTTCAGTGCCCTCAGGGTGCCCGCCATATTCAGATCCACTGCATCTTTTATGAACATGTCAAACCTGAAGCATAATTACAAGAAATTTTAATTGAATACTAATGTGTATGATGGTTGATGAGTGAGAAATAGTTTTAGATAATATTAGGTTAAGTTAAGTAGTTAAGTTAACTTAATTAAGTAGTTAAGATAAACCTACATTGTTTGATAGAAAAATTGAAACTCATAATTTGATTATCATCAAAACCTTCAAGCATACTTAAGAATATAAACTTAAAGCCGTAGTAGAAGCAACATTGAACACTTAAGTAGGAGTTTGCCCAAAAGTTTAACATTGCAGAACAAAATTTACACACACTCGTTAATTTCGAAAGTTTAATCGTACAAATCCGAAATCTGTTTGATTTATTACTTTGCACTTTCATAAGTCACAACGTTGTTAATTGGTGTAATTCGATTGAATAACGACATAAACTGAGGCAATAATCTATGCATATAATAACAATATAATTATGTTTACGACTACTATGCAGGGCCGGATTTGTAATATTTTTTATGAGTATGGGCCATTTTAATTTTGCCGCCCCCCATAGGACGCTGTCGCCCATAGGCCTATACTGCCTATACATAAATCCACAGCTGCAGCTGCGATGTATTCAATAGAGCCCTTTTCCTGTAATGTATAAATCTTCCGCGCGCGGATGTGGTCCGCATGCGGATGACAACATGCTTAATCTGGCCGCACGCGTGTTGCCCGCATGAAAGGGAAACATCAACGAAATGGCAACTTGCATGCGGACCAGAATCCAGAATCTGTAGCCAAGACGATTTCTTTATCTTAAAGAATCGCCGATCAAAGTATATGGTATTGACATTAGACGAGTATATGGTATTGACATCAGACGAGTCGAACTTCAACGTCATATACGTCAAATCCATACATTTTGCTCGGCGAAAAGTCTTGGCTAAAGGGCCAAATCCGATGCGGGCGGTAAGCCGGTAACACACGTCATGGTATAAAAGAGCCCTTATTGTTTGTTTACTTATTTACCTCACACACGCGGCGCAGTGGAACACAATATTGACTTCTTTCTGCAGCAGGTCCCAGTCCTCGATGGAGATGCCCAGGTCGTCCTTCAGCACGTCGCCGGCTATGAGGTGCAGCTTCTTAAAGCATTTCGGCGAGTTCACTAGAAGTTTGTCGAAGATCTGAAAATAATAAACTTTAAAACATTTCAGAATACAGAATCTGGACAGTATCAGCGGTGACTGTACGTCAGGGACACTATGGGTCAATTATTCAGACCGCAACGCGGCGCGTCGGTAGACGCACTTCTAAATTTGCATGGATTTGACAGATTTGCGAGCCGTCTCACGCTCGCGATATCTGTCAATTTAGTACAAATTTAGAAATGCATCTGTCGCGTCGCGTTGCGGAATTGCGTGAGACGTAGATTCGCAAGACGTCTCACGCAATTAAAATCTAACAAATCCATACAAATTTATGCCACGCCGCGCCTCGCCTCGCCTCGTCGCGTTGCGGTCTGAATTGACCCTAAGGTACGATTTTCACGCCGAATCTTAGAGCGACCGCAGACTTACAATTTTGAGTTGGTCAACTAAGTCGCACAGTATACCCATTATAGCTATAGCGACTTATGAGAGCTCGCCCATTATTGCAACTAAATTCGATTCCTTTCCGATTACCTACAATTTAAAATTTGTCCAATGAAATTGCGATATTACGTAAGTAATTTAGTTTAAATACGATAGTCGGCCAACTTGAAATTGTATATCTGCGGTGACCGTTAGTTGAGCGTGGCAGTCTTACAAAAGAATGAATTTCGATCGTAATTCGAATGAAAATCGGGCCCTTATCGTTTATCGATCGTCGTCGAACACTATATTGACAGCTGTTATGATATACGGTCTACCAGTGGATTGCTAAGGTTTCAACTTCTTGTTTATCTAAATACGAGGTATTTTGAAACGCAATCCCTAAAGCTAATCTTTAGGAAACCTGTAACTCCTTGGGAATGGTGCCTTATTGTGTTAATGTGAAACTACATAATAGCTCGCTTTGTTAACATGGCAACACAATGAAAAATAACGATTAAGCTCCCTTAATCTCTCCAGATTAGATAATAAGTTACAACGGAAGTTACCTAACGTCTACGTTTCCAAGTCTATATATATAAAAGAAAGTGGTGTTAGTTACACTACTTATAACTCATGAACGAATGAAACGAATTGGCTGAAAACTGGTGGAGAGATACTTTGAGTCCCGGAAAAGAACATAGGATACATTTTGTCCCGGAAAAATGTACGGTTACTGCACAATATACTTTTGTGATTTGCGCGTAAGCTATTCAATAGATTTTGATAAAATTTGGTATGGAGATACTTTGAGTCTCGGGAAAGGACGGGATACTTTTTGTCCCGGAAAATATATGGTTGCCGCGAAATAAAGTTTTATGATTTTCGCCTAAGCTATTCAATATATTTGGATGAAATTTGGTATAGAGATACTTTGAGTCTATGGAAAGAACAAGGAATACTTTTTGTCCCGGATACTTCCCGCACAATAAACTTTTGCGATTTTAGCCTAAACTATTCTTAGAAAAGGACAAGGGAAACTAAACTAAACTATTCAGTCTATTTTTATGAAATTTGGTATGGAGATAGGTACTTTGAGTCTCGGGAAAGGACAAGGGATACTTTTTGTCCCGGAAAATGTACGGTTCCCGCACAATAAACTGATTTTCGCTTAAACTATTTAATCTATTTTGATGAAAGGCATGGAGATACTACATTTTAATCTATTGTTCTCTTAGTTATACCAATTCGAATTTAATAATCATCGCTAAGACAGGACAACGTCTGTCGGGTCAGCTAGTTTAATTTAAATTTTATGTTATACTCAAAGTAGAAAATACATATCGCCCGCAACTCTGTTCGTCGACAAGCTAATTAGGGTTCCGTACCCAAAGGGTAAAAACGAGACCCTATTAATGAGACTTCAATTTCTGTCCGTCTGCCTGTCTGTCTCCTGGCTGTAACTCAAGAACTGCTATAGCTAGACGTCTGGAATTTTCACAGATTATGTTATTGTATTTCTGGTGCTGCTATAACTAGATACAAATACTAGAAACAAACTAAAGTTAATAATTAAGGGGTTCAATTTATAAAATTAGCATAGTACATAATATTTTCTGTGTTTTCCATCTTCCTATCAGTTCAAGCCAAAAAGAAGTAATGCGTTTCTTGGTCAACGTATTTTATATATTTTTTCTACCCTAATTCCTTCAACAAATCTACTAGTACTGAATGCATAGATTTATAAATAAGGACAACTAGGCATCGTGACTTGCTCATAGTTTTTGACAGTAAACTCACCCTACAGTTAATAAAGTCGTCTAATCTCTGCTCGATATTCTGTCCTTTCTTGGGTCTCATCAGCAGGTAGATCCTGGTGATGTCGGGGCAGCTCCTCAGCAGCTTCTCCACTAGGACCTTGCCCATGAAACCGGTGGCTCCGGTGATGAAGATGGACTTCCCCGCGTAGTACTCCGACACGCCGATCGACGTCGACATCTTGAATAGCCTGAGAAAATAATAATTAATCTTTGGAAGACCTGAAGGCGTTACGAGTTGAATCATGGCAAGACGCGACGTCTCGAAGATCGGAAGAAATGGCATGTGCTTGTGTCAGAGGCCAAAACTCAATTTGGGTCGCTGTGCCGCAGTAAGTTAGTAAGCTTCGCATCCTGGATTTACACCCAAGATTCGAACCCAGACCTCCGGCTTGAGCGTCGACGCGACGGGCTGAGCACTGAGCCAATAACATACGGTTAGATCATGTACACAATCACGGAGCACTCTCTAGCTCGCCAGCTGAGATTTTAGGACGCGGGGGCATGGATAGTACGCACAGTACTTGTGTCGCAATAAAAAACTTAGATCACACTCATGTTCATGTACCTACATTTTGAGGGGTCATGTAATATCATGTTGTGACCCTCTCCACATCAGGGGAACGTGGGAAATTGTAGACGAAATATATGCCCCACACGTTAAAATTCTCTTGTAATCGATCCAAGGTGCAAAGGCCGACCAATTAATCGTTATACGACCATCAATAACGGACGACAAAACGTCCGTTTTGTCATCAAATTGAGAGCCAGTCAACATAAAAAGTAGCTGATTTGCCACAAGCAAAATATTACAATAACACTTGCCATCTTATAGGAGTCGACTACTCCACCTATAAAAAATAAACTAAATTACAGTTACTTCGTAGATAAACAATTTCATCTCAATCAAAGAACTAAGCAATGTACGTCACTATAACAGAACTCTACGTCATTATAACTGTACCAACTTTACAACATTGCATTGTCACGTTCTTTAATTTTCCACTAGAAAAAAAAGGAAGGCAATAGTAATCATGGCCAGCATGACGTGTCGAGAGTCTGATATGCACGAGCGAAGTTACATCACGCCCAAAATAAAACTACTTGCCGCTATATTGGATGCTAATGGAGTATATTTATTTGGGCGAGAGTTGTTTTCACAATCGTATTGATATAGCCTTGTATTATTGTATATATATAATACTTTATACGAACTATGAAATATTGCGGCCTGTGTCGCAGTATATTGCAAAATTGGACGCCATCGGTGGTCTCTCGCCAGTCGTGTCGGTTTTCCGTCCCACTGGGTTATGAGGGTAAAGGAATAGAGAGTGCTCTTGTGTACTACGCACACACTTGGGCACTATAAAATTACTCCTGCGTACCTGGCCTGGTTTCAATGAAACTGGCCACCGTCACCGAAACCGGTGTGGCTATTGTAAAATTTTGCTGAAACTTTTCACTTCACTTTGAAACTCTTTTATGTTGTATTGTAGCTGTAAGCTGGAATACTTATTATCTGGACTCTGGTACATAATACTTAGATTGCTTAGGTCTACGCGTAGCGGCGCGACGTAGCACTGGCTACGGGGTAGCAAAATCTTTACTTGCTTGTTTGCAAATAAATCCATACTTTAATATTATAAATGCGAAAGTGTGTCTGTCTGTCTGTCTGTCCGTCCGTCCGCTCGTCCGTCCGTCCGTCCTTTTGTCTGTCTGTCTGTCTGTCTGTCTGTCTGTCTGTCTGTCTGTCTGTCTGTCTGTCTGTCTGTTACCTCCTCACGCTCCAACCGCTGAACCGATTTTGCTGAAATTTGGCATGGAGATACTTTAAGTCCCGGGAAAGGACATAGGATAGTTTTTATCCCGGAAAAATGTACGGTTTCCGCGCGATAAACGAATTTTGGCGCAACGGAGTTACGGGCGCCATCTAGTAAAGATTTAAATTTATAAATACAAAGAATAAGAGTATGATTCAACATATTGATTATTATTAAACCTAAGCACGTTATAGAAGAGCTATTTGGAATTATCATTCAACATAACCAATAAAGTTATTTTAAGGGTAACAATACCCAAATCACCTGTTCAATAACATGCTTGGAGTCCATTAATATTCGGAGAATTTGTAAATGTCGTAACGTGCCGTGACCGAAAGTACTCGTGTAGTTAAAATATCATTAAATTTTGTAACGATTGCCAAAATGTGTGACTCCGCGGTTATTACGTGTTGCGTAAGACCTCGTCTAGATTCCACTGACTCAGCAGTCAGCACCCGTATCTTGCTGCTTTCATGGAATATTGTAAAAAACTTAAGCACTAATAATGAAGATGATAGTTGGCAATATATTATACCAAGTTATTTGCCACTCGTTTCTGTCTGTTACGCACGAATCGCCATATTATGTACCGCCGCGGGAATTGATTCCTAGTCAGTTGACGGACCTACGTCATTTGGTCGGCTTATGTCAGTTCAATGTTAGCTGTGATTGGTGGGCTGGGTTTGACTTCATCATATCATATCAGCCTATATTCGTCCACTGCTGGACATATGCCTCTCTCAATGAACGCCATGGATTTGACTTACCCACCAAATTACTTAGGTCCGCCATCTGCCTAGAAATCAACTTCTCTGATAAGTACTATGGATATGCGTACTCACGCACGATATGAGCGTGGTGGACAACTAGACAAAACGTATTTTATTTACCTGGGAGACCTTACGAAGAAAAAAGATAATATTATTATACAGGGTTCAATTAAACCTTCCTGCCAAATTTGATATACTGATCATTTTTAAAAATAAAAATATACATATTTTTTCTTTTATAATCACTCAGTACTAAAATGTTGAGAAATAGCTTCCAATAGTTATCCTAAAAAACACTACAATAATGGACACGATGCGTCGGCCGCGCGTGACGTGACCCCGCGCGCCGCCTTCACCCGCGTCACCCCCGCGCGTGCGCCACCCCCCGCGTCACCCCCGCTCATTCCCCTGGGGCCACGAGTGACCATTCTGCTTCGATTTTAAATGGGATAAAATATTATGTCATTGAAAAAAAATACATAATATATAATGTACAATACACACATTTTTTTTGGTTAAATGGACTATCCTAATGATACCTAAGAAACCCCGGAAAGGCAGGAAGGTTTAATTGCATCCTGTATAAATAAACTAATATACGTGGCACTCAGGGACTGCCGCGGTAAAGCTACTGCATGGTGCATAGCATTTTAATTTTTATATCAACTTATGCAATTTATGCATACGTCTACTGTGTAGTCGCACGCACATAAACATTAAACACCGTGCCGAAGTCTAGCAATGCCGCACCGACCGACACAGCGGAGTGGAGGGTGTTATATTTTTTTCGTTATGGAATATCTTGATTCGGTCGTCGCACTCAAAGCCCGCGATAATATAATAATAATATAATATCTATGGACGCTTCACACCACGTCAGTCTGGCCCCGTGGTAAGGACTTGTGCTACAGGTACCAGACAACGGAAATATATTTAATACTTTTATACTATACATATATTTAAGATTTTTATTATATGATACACATATATAATACACATCCATGACCCAGGAACTTCATAAACTTTTTGTTCCGTCGGCGGGACTCGAACCCGCGACCTCCGGCTTGAGCTACCAACGCGCTCACCACTGCGCCACGGAGGTCGTCAATAATAGCTATGCAATATAGCTTAAAATTCGAGGCTGCCCAATGATAGGATCTAGCTGGATCGTTTACTCTGCTAAATCTACATACTGGCTCCATGATACTGACAAGACTTTTACTGTAAAAAGTTAAACATTTACTTGTTTAAAGTAGGTACCTAATAAGACTTACGATTATGCACTTTATTGTTGCATGTCATTTACTCTGATCAAGTAAAAATAAATATTAGTTAGAGTCAGTGCCGTAAATAGCCTTTTTTGCGCGCTGTGCAAGCTTTAATAAATGTACCCTTAGGTATTTTTAACGGACTTTCAAAAAGGAGGAGGTTATATGTTACGCTGTGGATATTTTTAGGGTACCGTACCCAAAGGGTAAAAAAGGGACCCTAGTACTGAGACTTCAATGTCTGTCCGTCTGTCTCCAGACTGTATCTCAAAAACCGCTAAAGCTAGATTTCTGAAATTTTCACAGATATGTATTTCTGTTGCCGCTATAACAACAAATAGATACTAAAAATAAAATAAAGTTAATATTTAAGGGGGTCTCCTATACAACAAACGTTTTTTGCCCTTTTTTGGCCTTTTTTGCTCGTAGTCAGTGAAGGCACCAGGTAGGCACTTTAATAATAATAAAAATGAAAAAATATTTAAGGCGGCCTCCCATACAAAAACCACATTTTTTTGCCTACTTTCGCTCGGTACGGAACCATTCGTGCGCGAGTCCGACTCGCACTTGGCCGATTATTTTTACTACATTGGGAAACATCTCTGGGGCGCAGCGGGAACTTATCAGGAGCAATCCGAAAAAATAAGCGTATGCCTGGTCTGGCCATTCTTGCGCCCCCCAGATACGCCCTGTGCCTGGGCACCGGTGGCACCGCCCTATTTACGGCACTGGTTAGAGTTATCAATTATATAACGTGCGAAAGTAAACAGGACGCATAACAATTTCTACACATACCAGTTCGGCAGTTTTGTTTATCTAATCTGCTGTCATATGGAAAGAATTTAATTAATTTCATCAAGTAACGGTGCGTCCACATTTGTATCATTTGCGCGATCAGATCTCCGATCAGATCTCCGTCGCGATCATCGCGCCGTATCAAGTATGCGTGTCATAGTGTGGACGCCCATTAGATCATTCTGCCGATCATGCGCGTATTTTATACGACACGTACGATACGCGGTTAATAGCGATCGGGGCGTATCATGATACGCGTATCATTTTGATAAGCTTCGATGATACGTGACGGAGATCTGATCGGAGATCTGATCGCGCAAATGATACAAATGTGGACGCACCGTTAGTAGATAAATACAACTGTCCAAATAATGGCTAGTTCCTGAGGATTATTGACAAAATCTTTCCAAAATTTCGTCAATGTTTTGACGTAACACTATTAATCCACGACAAAAACTAAATAAATAAAACGCTTAAAACCTCGGAACCGAGCATTAATCACTTCTTGCTATAATTTACGCTAAAATTGTACTCAGTTTTACCACCGAATACATAATATTAGTACAGTTTTAAAAAAGTGCCCATAAACTTTTTTGTTTACTACGTCAATATATTTAGATAAACACTATTTTTCAGTTTTTGTAAATGACCTAAGTAATAAAATTAAAAAGATAAAAACATGTAAAAATAAGCATATATTATGTTATAATAAAATATAAGCATTTTTAATTATTACAATAAATTAATACTTTTTGTACATTTGCGTATTATTTCAGTTAAAAAGGGTTTTATTTTGCAGTAGGTAGGTACTACTGCGAAAGATCAATAGTTCGTTAGTTGGTACGTCCAAGTTGACGTTGACTAACACTGAAAGAATCATCAAAATCTGTTGCGTAGTTTTAAAGAGGGACATGAGGGAAAAAACGACTTTGTTTTATAATAAGTATAGATATATTATTAGAAGATGCTTA
Organism: Lysandra bellargus; assembly: GCA_905333045.1. Taxonomy (NCBI): domain Eukaryota; kingdom Metazoa; phylum Arthropoda; class Insecta; order Lepidoptera; family Lycaenidae; genus Lysandra; species Lysandra bellargus. The sequence goes on along the minus strand of HG995339.1, from coordinate 9,074,427 downwards.
TATGCAGTTTACGTTTAAGAGGCATTCTACTGGACTGATTTGGGCTAATTTTTCCATACACACAATGAATAATATACTAGAAGCTAATCAGCACCCTGCACCACTAGTGAATAATATTAAATAAACCAATCAACAAAATGGAATGTTTCTGTGGGATTTCCTATCGTTATCAAATAGTCGGAAAACGTCTAGTAATTTACAATACGGCGAAGACAATGTGGCGTGCTATTGTTATACAACGACAGACAATAATTTACAACTGTTTTGCCTATCACTACAGCTTTGTCCGTTGACATAAGGTTTATTATGGTAGGAAATAGAAGTAAAATACGTGTGGACGGTGACCACTTACCGTCACGTCAGTCGGCCAGTAATCCAATTATGTGTGGTACTAGTTAACACGAGTTACCGATGCTAGTGTCGCCGCACACGGGCCACACGCGACAGCCACAAATGCCGTCACGACTCACAAGAAGCAAGAATATTGGACGATTGTAGCGTGTCGGGCGTCAACCGTGTGGGGCGAGTTCATATAAAACTTCTTCATAGAAAATTACAGGAAATATGCCGATAGCGGCACGTTGTGGTTATGGCCGGTGGCCCGTGGGCCGTGTGCGGGAGCCCTTAAAGTCCGCGACAAATCACAAAGGCTGCGTTTCCACCGGAGCTGAGCGAAGCTGCGTTGCGAAGAATGTGTTATACTTATAACCAATAGAATCTATGCGCTGAATGTGCAGGTCAGGCAAATGAAGCGTTTCTATTGGTTTTTACAAACACATTTCTCGCAAAGCAGCTTAGCTCAGCTCCGGTGGAAACGCAGCCTAAGACTCGATTTATGTGTCCGCGCTAACGAGCGGTTTGGCCGTTACGCCAAGAGAAAGAGTAATTAAATAGCGGCGCGGTCCTAAATAAATCGTTACATACAATAATTGCTTGAGATTTCGCGGTGTAGCTGACAAACCGCTCGATCGCGCGGACGCATAAATACCGAGCTTAATAGCAATGTGACAGTACCGAGACCTCTCAAAAGCACGGGGAAGTAATGGGAGCTATGTTAATTGGATGTTACCTAAACTTAGCTGGATGTACTATCAGAGAAGTTGATTAATAGGCAGATAGCGGTCGCGTTAAGTCAAACCCATCAGACCGATCACAATTCACAGGTAACATTGAATTGACATAAGCCGACCAAATGACATACTTAGGTCCGTCAACGTTTTTTAAAACGGGCTTTGGCCCACCACACATTCCCACCACTGTATCTCCTGTGTCGCCAGGATCGATAGCGGTATCCAACCACGAAAACCCTTTGATATGATCTCAGGGAGCCCGAGGGACATGCTAAAACTGTCTTGGGGCCCGCAACGAAATTAATCAGAAGAAAATAGGAGGAGTAGGAAGATTCCAATTCCCCTCCCCATAAAAGCGGGAGACAGCACAAAGTTGCAATGACCAAAAGTCAAAGAACTTAAGGGGGAGCACCACGGAAATAAGGTTAATAATTGTGACTCCTAAGCTAAAAAATAATAATTGTGGCAAAAATGCTTGAAGGCACGGAAGTTCCTAGTGCTGTCCACGAGATCACCGTAGTATGCGACTCCAGATGTACAGAATAGGTTGTTTAGCATAGTAGTTATTTCGTCCTGCCAGAGACTGCACTCCCAGAGAACATGATGCGCGGTTTGTTCAAATATGTTGCCTTCGGTCGAGCAGTCGCAGATGGGTGATGCTACTAGTTTAAATCCGTAAAGTTTGGCCTTAAAGTTTCCATGACCGGTCAGGAATTGAGAAACGCAGTGATCAATATCCATCCAATGTTTGGATAGCCGTTCACGAATATTAGGGAAAAAATTATAAAGATGACGCCCTTTGGTGGAACAGTCCCATCGCGACTGCCATTCAGAGATTAGGCTTTGCACAGAGTTTTCTAAAGGTTCAAACAATCTTGCTATTTTAATTTTATTGCGAGCGCTTAAAAAGAACGGGTTGTCAATGTTTTTGTTATGATAGTACATTGTCGCACGACGCTGAATCTCAAGGTCAACGGGTAAAACTCCGGCTAACACAGGTAAGGCTTCGGTGCTTGTGGTCCTGTAAGCTTTGCATAAGAATATAAGAGCAAGACGTTGGCTTTGTAGCAACTTGCGACGAGCCGCGCTCTGTCGGCCCACACGGGGGCCCCGTAGCAAATACTGCCTAGGTAGGTAGCAGTGTAAATTAATTTTAGGGTTTTGAAAGAGAGGCTCCATGTCGACGTAGATATTTTGGTAAAGGAGTAAAAATTGCGCTTCGCTTTCTCACCGGTTTGAATTATATGTTCTAAAATGTAAATTTATTTTCCAAGTAAAATCCAAGATAACAGAGTGACTGTTTGCGTTTAACATTAATATTGTCAAGTTTAGTATGGTACGGACCTACAATAGTGTAGTAGGTCCGTCAACTGCCAAGGAATCAATTTCCTCGATGGTGCTATCAGAGAAGTCGACTTACGGCCGTTCCCAATATTTGATGTATCTCTGGTTTTGCCCGACTAGAGATAGGAATAGCTCTCATTAGACATTAGAGACATAATATATTTTATGTCAATTCAATGTTAGCTGCGATCGGTCGTATGTCAAACCAGAGATAGATTGAATATTGGGAACGGCCGTTATAGACAGACCTACGTAACTTGGTTTCGTTATGTCAAACCCAACCGACGGATCACAATTAACTTATTTATACAGATTAACTTCACATAACTTGAATACGTGAATACATAATAATTATATTATGATAATAATAGGTATATCTATAAATAAACAAAACGCTTAGTATGCATCAATTTCTTCAATGCTAATTGTACTTAAACAATTTAGATATTTTGTGGGAGATTCAAAGTAGTTATCTAATTAAAGTAATTTTGAGGAAAACTGGCAGTCGCATTAGTTACAACTTACAAGTTTTAATTAATTGCTATCTAATAGGGTATTAATTTTGTAAAAAGAAGCAAGTAGACAAATAATACATATTCTAAAATGTATTTTAAATTATTATTTGTCTACTGATCTATCTAGAACAGTGCTTCCCAACCTGGGGGTAATTACCCCCGCGGGGGTAAAATAGCTATTCTAAAAGGGTAACAGAGGTGGTACCTAAAATTATAAACTGTATACTTTGGAGAAAAACAGCTACAGAATACCCTATCATTGCAGACAGAGATCTGAAAATGTTGGTACCGTTAGCTACCACTTGTAAATGCGAGAGCGGCCTCTCAGCTCTGGTAACATTTTAAAAAAGGCAAGAAACCGTCTGAACCTGGAGCATGATATGTGATGCGCGTTAAGTGTAACTGAAGTCTGAACTCTGAACCTAATTATATTAAAAAACAAAAAACTTGCGAATGTACCAATACAAATTTATAAAGTTGTTTTTAAGTGGGGGGGGGGATCAGTTTCTCTAACAGGGCATAGGGGTAACAGCTCTAAAATGTTGGGAACCACTGATCTAGAATAATCCGTTATCCCAAATGCGGCCCGCCGGGACTTTATTTGTGGCCCACGTTATGTTAAACAATTCTAGTCGTTAAGTTTTTTCCACTTTTAAATCGTTAATTTTGAAAAAATATATTTTATAACCCTAAAATATAATATAAAAAAAAATTTTGGTGCGGCCCGCGACACAAAGACCAATAAGTACATGTTTGTGGCCCGCATGAAAGAAATGTTGGGGACCATGCACTGATCTAGATTCTAGATTTATTAGTAACGATAAAATATATTATTTAAAATGTCAGTACGTGCAAAAATAATTCATTTAATTAAAAAACATTTAATTGTCATAAAATCATAAATAATTGTAACTAGCTTCGCTCGATATTCAAAAAATTCAAAAAACACACATAAAATGACATTTTATGAAAATGATTCCTAGCTAGATCGATTTATCGCCCCCGAAACCCCCTATATACTAAATTTCATGAAAATCGTTATATATATATATATATATATATATATATATATATATATATATATATATATATATATATATATATATATATATATATAATTGGTTATATAATTGGATATATATACAAGAATTGCTCGTTTAAAGATATAAGATATTATATAAGCTGATATTATAATATGGCTTTAAACTTTAAGTAAATGAATGTTACTTCCCAAATTGAAAAATTCCTGTATTATTATTCTCAGAATATTGCAATTCATTAAAATAGCACGTCGTTGATATGGCGTCATTAACAGTTCCATTGAATGGAAGGAATGGATTTGTAACTTTTCTAGTACAGAAGGTAAAGCGTGTTCAAAGTTATATTACCATGGATATTCTATATTTGACCCTTATGTTATCCGTTTTAAGATCGTATTAGAGGTAAAATAGCAATGAACTCAGTGTGCGAGCTGCACGCGCCACTGCCTGCCCGCACTCATCAACATCACTATTCACTACACGATCATCGTCTACAACATCAACAGCCCCCCTAGACAAGCGGCAAGCGATTATCGTAAACGCTAAAGGGTCCCCGAGAAGGTCAAACGGTTTGACTCAAACACGTAAATTTTGGTTTGACTCAAACCATTTTGATCGTTAACAAAGCTAGTTTGAACGGTTTGTCAAACATTTACGTGTTTGAAGGTCGTTTGATGAAATTTCATATTTTTGTTGTGTTTGACGCGCCGTTTGATCGTGTTCCGATCCGTTTGAACAAACTTTGTACTATTCTTTGGAGTACATTATTTTTAACCGACTAAAAAAGAGTAGGTTATCAATTCGACGCGTATGTATGTAATATTTCCAGAACTGCCCAGTTTTCGTATTTGTTAGTCTATATCAGCATCTGAACAAATGTGCAAAATTTCAAAAGTATGTGTATGTTTTATGTTTGTGTTCACATATCTCCGGAACTACAAGTCCGATTTAAATATTTTTATTGTACTATACATGTATTGTTTAACTTGGGAGACTTCTGCAAGTTTCATCAAAATAGGTTTAGTAGTTTTTGAGATTTAGTTTTTTAGAGAATTTAATTCCCAATTTTTAAGTCAGGTTTATCTTTTAAAAAATAATATTTATTCGTCACAAGACGTGTACTCCACAGCGCGTATTGAAGCAAACTGCGCAGTGTCGTTTGACAAACCGTTCAAACCGACATCAAACGGTTGCATCAAACACATAAGGTTTGAATCAAACCGTTTGATCGTCTCGGGGCCCTTAACGCTAACGCCACAGCCCACATGTTTGGGATTTGATATTAGTATTCGCTAGCAAAGCGATGACTTAATATGTCAAATCGCATACATTTGACTTAATAATATGTCAAATCGCATACATTTTGTTAGCGTTTACGACAATTATCGCTTGCCACGTCTTGTCTACTAGGGCTGAGGCCCGAGACGTTTTTTTTTTTTTTTTTTTTCTTTATTCAATACCAACAGCGTATTACAATTTAGAACTTAACAGTAAACATGTAACAATTAGTAAGGCCAGTAACAGGTATTACATTGTTTGACAAAATATAGTAGTGCTATTTAACATAATAATAAAAACACCATCATCGTAATTATCGACACATTAATGAAGTCTTGAAATGGTTACTAATTACTTTAAAATAAGCTAAGCTAAACAACTCCCAGTATTGTGGTTGTGATAAAATATTTTTGTCTCCTAATTAATATTAATAACATATTATAATGTTAAGAGTGTGTGTGTGTGTGTGTGTGTGTGTGTGTGTGTGTGTGCGCGCGCATGTGAGTGTGTATGTGTGTGTGTGCATGTGCGGCACCCTAGCCCTACGACACGAAGTCTTGGGATCAGTGAAAAATACCACTAAGGTACCGCATGTCAGGTTTGTATAACACGTTTATGTAATTTTTTTAATCTTCCTTTTTTAATATTTTTATAACTTCACTCTTGAATTTCCTTTTAGAATTGTAAGCAAATAGGTCTACAGAATTAATTTTTTTTGTGTATGAGCGACTTATACGTGAGATAACAGAGTTCTGTCCATAACTAGTGTTTGATGCAGGTATGTGCAGTAGGGGGGTGTTTCTAGTGCGGAATTTGGGCGTTCGGAAGGTAAGTTGTGACACGAGGTCAGGGCAATCTATTTTACTGTTAGCGATATCGTACAGTAAACATAAGTCCAAAACAGTACGTCTCTGCTCCAGGGACAAGAGATCGAACTCAGCGCAGTTCTCGTCATAGGAATCAAATCTTTTACCACAGCGGTAAGTCAGGTAAGTTATAAATTTTTTCTGAATGCGTTCCAGGCGACTTTTATATATAATGTAATGAGGGGACCATATCGGACTGTTGTACTCCAATACGCTCCTCACGTATGCGGAATAAACGATTTTGAGTGCGGAGATGCTTAAGAATGACTTACATGTCCGGAGAACAAAGCCCAAATTCTTGTAAGCTTTACAAATTACGTTTTCAACATGGTCCGAAAAAGTCATTTTACTGTCTAGGTGTACACCGAGGTCCTTAACGATACGTTTTCTTTGAATGAATACACCATTCGTGTAATAATTATGGGTTATGGTCTTTGGTTTTCGAGTGAATGTAATACATTCGCATTTAGTGGAATTGACAGTCTTCATCTTTATTGTTTCTTTGTAGAATCACCGATCAAAATGTATCTTAAATTAATAATATATCATTATCAAATAATCAGCTACGCCCGCGTAAATGAAATATTTAAATAAATTTACGCGGGTGAAGCCGCGCGGAACGTCTAGTAGTTATATAAATTACTAGACGTTCCGCGTGGCTTCGCCCGCGTGAATTACTAATTAGATATTTCACAGACAAATTAGTCCACAAAAATAGCCTATGATCCTTCACGTGGCCTACTTCTTATCTGACCCAGATAACAGAAAAATTGCTCAAGTAGTTCGTGAGAAAAGCCCTTTCAAATAATTTCCCCCGTTTTTCCACATTTTTCTCTATTTCTTCGCTTCTATTAGTTTTAGCGTGATAAAATATAGCCTATAGCCTTCCTCGATAAATGGACTATCTAGCACTGAAAGAATTTTTCAAATTGGACCAGTAGTTCCTGTCTTCCTGAGATTAGCGCGTTCAAACAAACAAATAAACAAACTCTTCCGCCTTATAATCTGGGGGCACGGGAGTGCCCCCGCCAAGATGAGCCAAGCGAAGCGCGCAAGGGCACTACCTACCTTTTCTCGAAACGTTTCGTCGTATTTTTGAACCCTCGTAACTTTGGTTTGGATAATGCCAGATACTTGAAATTTTTAGGATATAATGACATGAGTAAAATAATGAAATGCGCAAAGTTTGAATATTGTAGCTATTATACTTTAGATTTTATAGGTGTCCGAAAACCCACAATTTTGGGCACCGACTCACCTATCATCAAAACTGTTAGGGTACTTCCTGAAGTCTGAGAAAGCTGAAATTTGGTATGTAACATACTATTAGTACAGAAACAACAAAAAAATTATCAAACCCAACCTAACCTACATCCGTACACTTATAAAACAAAATTAGGCAAAAAATTGTGTTTTTTGTATGGGAGCCCCCCTTATTTTTTAATTTTATTTTAATATTATTATTAAACATTAATGTAAACATATTGTTAAGGACTTTGAGAAAAAATCGAGTACCTACATGTTGCCATTATTGATATAGAGCAAAATAGGCCAAAAAATCACGTTTGTTGTATGGGAGCCCCCTTTAAATATTAATTTTATTTTCTTTTTAGTATTTGTTGTTCAAGCGGCAACAAATAAATTTACATTTTTAGAACATATAATTCAAACCAGTAAGACAGCAAAGCGCAATTTTTACTCCTTTACCAAAATATCTACGTCGACATCTTTATAATTTTTTCCCTAATATTCGTGAACGGCTATCCAAACATTGGATGGATATTGATCACTGCGTTTCTCAGTTCCTGACCGGTCATGGAAATTTTAAGGCCAAACTTTACGGATTTAAACTAGTAGCATCACCCATGTGCGAGTGCTCGACTGAAGGCAACATGTATGAACAAAACGCGCATCATGTTCTCTGGGAGTGCAGTCTTTGGCAGGACGAAAGAACTACTATGATAAACAACCTATTCTGTACATCTGGAGTCGCATACTACGGTGATCTCGTGGACAACGCTAGGAACTTCCGTGCCTTCAAGCGTTTTTGCCACAATTATTATTGGCAACAGTCAAACACAATAAACTCCAATATTAACCAAGCTTTAGCTTAGGAGTCACAATTATGAACCTTATTTCCGTGGTGCTCCCCCTTGAGTTCTTTGACTTTCGGTCATTGCAACTTTGTGCTGTCTCCCGCTTTTATGGGGAGGGAAATTGGAATCTTCCTACTCCTCCTATTTTCTTCTGATTAATTTCGTTGCGGGTCCCAAGAAAGTTTTAGCATGTCCCTCGGGCTCCCTGAGATCATATCAAAGGGTTTTTGTGATTGGATACAACTGTCGATCCTGGCGATACAGGAGATACAGTGGTGGGCCAAAGCCCGTTTTAATAGGAGAATGTGGAAAAACGGGGGAAATTATTTGAAAGGCGAACTACTGGAGCAATTTTTATGTTATTTGGCACAGATAAGAAGTAGACCACGTGAAGGATCATAGGCTATCAATTTTAATCATTTTTCAGTGGCTATATATTTTATACCCACGCGACGCCGGGGCGGGTCGCTAGTAATTTCATAAAAACGTGTGTGGTAAAACTTACAAAAAGAAATGAAATCCCACCAAAAAACATTTTCATGTAAAAATGCTGCCAAGATGAGAACATAATAGTTCGTGGTGTCAAAAAGTAGTGAGATCTCATGTAGAGCCAAGTTTGAAACTTACACACTCAGCCCAAAATCTAAAAACCTTAATTTTACACATAAATCGCGGCAAAATACTTGCTATAATGTGTCAGCCGCACGAGAAGAATCTAAAAACTCTACACATTAGTTAAAATGGGTGGCTTGGCCATTTTGTTATTGGTCGTGCTATGAGCTGTAGCGTCCTTGATTGACTACTACTCCTTTTACTTGATAAATAAAACGATAGTCTTGATATACCGTTACTTGATTTATTGACTGATACACTTGATGATAGAATGACCCGGGTGTGCGAGCACGCGCGATCGCCTTGATTGATCGATGCGAACTGATTTTAATAAAATAATTAAGTAATTACCTACGCGAGCGCGTCCTAAACGCTGACTCCTTAAAAACTCTAACTGCTTGATGTACGATATGGATCGTACAGAGCTTTGAACTACTCTTCTGTTGTACTTAATAACTTTTATACTAACTTAGATATCTGCGTATTTTAGTAATCAAACAACTTAGGACATGCTGCTGAAAAGATATTTATTTACAGAAAGAATGTTGACATAATATGACATTAAAAAGACAAAACTTATCAAAAAGGTAAAACTATAAAAAGGTTCTATACAAACACCACACTAACCGCAACAAAATGGCTAGGCCACCGATTTTTACTAATGTGTAGAGTTTTTAGATTTCTTCTCGTGCGGCTCGTGCGGCTCGTGCGACAAACAACACACCCTCACACTAAATTACAAAATACTTCTTTAACAATAACAACTAGCCTAAGTACTTAATTACCCTTAGTAGCCAACTAATAGCCCAGCCTGTCTATGGGCTTCGTAAGGCGTCTGGGTCGGTGTAAGCGTACAGGTGGAACAGAGGGAGGCGGATTTGTCGCAACGGGAGCGTCGCTTGGGGGTGGTGGTACTACTAATACAGGTGCGCCACACTCGCCCGCAGCTGGGTGGCTGCCGGGGCTATTGCTTGAGGTCCCCGGTATATCCGGCGGCTCATATGGCACGGACCATGGCTTAATTTGGTCCACGTGCCGTTTTAATTGACCTAGATCCGTACTTACTACGTAGTGCTGAGAGCCTACTCCTTCCTCTACTCTCCCTTGCACCTATTTTTCGCCTTGCGCGTAATTGCGCACCACGACGTCCTCCCCAACTTGAAAAGCTCGCGGTTGCCCCCCGGCGGATTCAATTTGTTTTTCCTGAGCTGTCCGCACCTTATCCTCAATCGGCCTACCCCGCCTCAGATGATCTAACCTAGTACGTAACGACCTACGTTGCAACATCATGGCTGGCGACACACCCGTGGTGCTATGCTCTACGTTTCTATATGCCAGCAGATATGCCTGCAAAGCCGCATCTAGATCACAGCCATCCCGGGCCGATTTCTTCAACGCCCGCTTGCATATCCTGACCGCCCCTTCGGCGGCACCATTAGAGGCTGGGTGATAAATCGCCGAAAACGAAATTTTGATACCGTTATTAGCCATGAATTCCAGATACTCCCTACTAGAGAAAGGTTAACATTGTCGGATACCACTTGCTTCGGCAGCCCGAACCGCGCAAACGTCTCTTGCAACACTTTAATAACCGCACTAGCGTTGGTCCTAGGCATGTGAAAAACTTCTAGCCACTTACTGGTCGCGTCGATAATTACTAGAAACGTCTTACCGTTTAATGGACCCAAAAAATCAACATGCAACCTCGACCTCGGTTCCGGCTCATGCGGCCACGGCTGTATCGCCGCCTTGGGTGGCGCCGAACTCTCCGCTATGCACGTCGCACATTCTCTACAGACTCTCTCGATATCGGCATCTATGCCCGGCCACCAGACGAAACTTCGAGCTATGCTCTTCATTTTGACTACCTCCATATGACCCACATGCAACTCGCTCAACATATATGACCATAAGCTAGCCGGCATAACTAACCTATAGCCCCCTACGACACACCCCATATCGATATACAACTCGTTACGTCGCGCGAAGTAGGGTCGTAATTCCAGATCAAGGCACGAATCAGGCCAACCTGAATGTAAATACGCCATCACCCTTCTTAGGTTACTATCCAAGCTGACCTCCTTCCTAGTAATCGGTAAAAAAGATTACACGAAAGAAAGATATGTGCTCTCTTTTTTCACACTTACCTGCTGGTTTACTGGCAACCTTGAGAAGGCATCCGCAGCGTTATTCTTACTGCTAACATATTCGATTTTGTAATCGTAGCCACCTAGTATAACCGCCCATCTTTGCATCCTACTAGCCGCCATAATCGGAATACCTGCCTTATCGCCAAATATGGTAACTAGAGGCTTATGATACGTCTTCAAAATAAACTTACGCCCGTACAAATATTGATGGAACTTCCGTACACCAAATATAATGGACAAAGCCTCTCGCTCAATCTGGAAGTAATTTTTCTCTGCCGAATAAAGTGTTCGGGAAGCGTACGCAATCGGTCTCTCCCCTTGAGACGTAATATGCGAGATGACTGCTCCTATACCGATACTACTGGCATCTGCCGTTAAAATAAGCGGTAAGTCTAGAGAGTAGTGTACGAGGACTTCACTAGAGGCTAAAATATTTTTAATATCGTTAAATGCCCGTTCACATCTTTGGTCCCAGAATTTGGAAATAAAGAAATCCCAGTTATGATCTCCGCTAATGCTAAACACTTGCGATGGCTGTGAATATATCTTTAACTCGCTAATCCACTGCCGACCTAAAAGGTTACTTATACCCCTCTCGACTATAAACAAGTCAATTTTTTTTACATTGATTATATAAAACAAGAGGCCTTATTTTACCAATAGGCTCCTTCAGTTCTCCCGTGTAGTACCTAAGCTTAATCTCGCTAGGAAATATTTTACAATTCTTAAACATTCTGTCGTACGTCTCCTTGTTAATACATGAAATTGCACTTCCCGTATCAATTTCCATTACTAAATCTTTATCATTAACGGTAATATTAATAGTGTAGGGGGGAAAATCCTTAAAAGATCTATTATAAATATAATAATTATGCACCTCCTCATCTATACTACCCGTGTTGTCACCTCTAGCCTCCTCGAGACAGCTAAGGCGAGTACTAGCTCTCTTGCGGGGACACATTCGCTTGAGGTGACCTTCCTGCTCTCCTGCGCCCCGAGCTAAAACTCGAGTCCCGTCGAGTTTATAGACGGTGGGCTGTCTGCTTGTGGGAAGGGTACCGACTGGCGGTACCTGCCGCTCTCGGTCACTAACTACCAGGGCTACATCTGACTCAGCCGATTCCATCGCTAAAGCAATATTATACGCCTTATTAAAAGTCACATTTTCTTCGGTAAATAGCCTTTGTCTGACGCCGTCGATCCTCAATCCGCATACCAACTGATCCCTCAAGTTTTCACATAGAGCGTCGTCAACGAATCCACAATTTTTGGATAATTTCTTTAGATCGGCTACGAAATTCGCCAAATTCTCTGAGCGACCTTGTACCCGTCTCCGAAAAATGTACCTTTCGGCTAAAGCCGATGGTTTAGGTTTGATATGTCCTCCCACAATCTCAACGAGCTCTGAGTACTGCTTCGTGGCTGGCTTGTGCGGAGTACATAAACTTGTCATCAGCTCGTATGTCTCGGCGTCTACAGCCGTAATCAGCGTTGCCACTTTTAGTTCATCCTTAATGCTATTACAGATGAAATATTGTTCGAGTCTGTCTATATACGACTCCCAGCAATCTGTCTCTACATTAAAGTCGGCCAACATACCCACCGACATTTTAATGTTCACATCCTCGTCGCCACTAAGATATCTGCGTATTTTAGTAATCAAACAACTTAGGACATGCTGCTGAAAAGATATTTATTTACAGAAAGAATGTTGACATAATATGACATTAAAAAGACAAAACTTATCAAAAAGGTAAAACTATAAAAAGGTTCTATACAAACACCACACTAACCGCAACAAAATGGCTAGGCCACCGATTTTTACTAATGTGTAGAGTTTTTAGATTTCTTCTCATGCGGCTGACACATTATAGCAAGTATTTTGACGCGATTTATGTGTAAAATTAAGGTTTTTAGATTTTGGGCTGAGTGTGTAAGGTTTGAAACTTGGCTCTACATGGGATCTCACTACTTTTTGACACCACGAACTATTATGTTCTCATCTTGGCAGCATTTTTACATGAAAATGTAAAAACATTTTCATGTAAAAATGCCAAAAATGGTAGGATATTATATTATAGTAATAGAAGAGTAACATTGTCCTAGTTCCTACAAATAGAACAATTCATATTTTAGGACGATCAAATCAAAGAATGAAATCCTTTCTATTTCTGTTAGCTACCACTTTCGAAATTTTTCGCAGATAAAAAAGTTGTTTGTCTTATCAAAATGAAGCTACTCACAAAAAATAAGGTTGTTATTAATCACAAAAAAAATGTTCTAGGGCTCCCGTATACTCTGTCAAGAAAGTGAAGAAATTAAAAAGTGGCAACATCGTTGTGTCATCCCTTTCAAATAAATTTAAGAAAAAAGGGATGACACTACGATGTTGCTACTTTTTAATTTCTTCACTTTCTTGACTATATATACTATTAATAATATATATACTATTAATAATAATTATTACGATTAACTTAAATTTAATGAGGATTTCGACATAAGCTATACATTTTCTGTCAAACTCTTGATCCAATTAAAGTTAAATAATATCATTAAACTAGCGACATGCCCCGGCTTCGCACGGGTACAAAATATATCCATACTAATATTATAAATGCGAAAGTGTGTCTGTCTGTCTGTCTGTTACCTCTTCACGCTTAAACCACTGAACCGATTTTGCTGAAATTTGGCAGAGAGATACTTTTTGTCCCGGAAAAATGTACGGTTACCGCGGGATAAACGAGTTTTGGCGCAATGGAATTGCGGGCGTCCTTTAGTTTATTAAATTTAGTCAGGGAGCCACAGACATAGATCAAGATAGATACCGCATATCGCTCCATTTGTATGAAAACGAGCGTGCCACTTTTTTCCTACTACAGTGACATAGGTACCGACGATAAGAAACGCGTCCATTATCTAAGCCAACGTTTTTATTTGAATTTCTACAGCTCAATACGACACTTTTAGGCACTTAGGCATTTTAAAAATTCTGATTGACGTCCGATTCCGATAGCAGATTGAAGAACAAAGTTTCGAAAGACGAGCATTGCTTGGCACGCGAAGTACATACACATGCGGTATCTATCTTGATCGATGTCTGTGCAGAGAGCCCTAGAACATTTTTTTTAAATTACTATCCTACTGATTTGATGGTCCTAAAATATGGATTGTTCTATTTGTAGGACAATGTTACTCTCAAATTATATCAGCAGCAGCTGGTCAGGGTTCTGTTTTAGGGTACCGTATTCAACCAAGTTTTGTTGATTACAGAACCAATGGTTACGGAACGGGTACGTAATATGTAGTGATGATATAATTATTATCTGAGAGCGTATACTAAGTACTTATTTCTGGTTCAATGGGTGGTAATTGCATGTCAGGATGATCTGATTATTGGTTACACACGTGGTATTCCCAGGCTCGTGAGAACTGAGCTATGAGAAAACATCCTAACATTCTTACTTTTTCACACTTTCATAAAAATTTTTTCGTGACTTACTGTTTAGCAATGATTGCACTTAGATGCACCGTAGTTTTTAGGGTTCCGTACCCAAAGGATAAAAATGGGACCCTATTACTACGACTTCGATGTCTGTCCGTCTGTCCGTCTGTCTGTCCGTCCGTCTGTCTGTCTCCAGGCTGTAACTCAAGAACCGCTATAGCTAGACTTCTGACATTTTCACACATTGTGTATTTCGGTTGCCGCTATAACAACAAATACTAAAAACAAAATAAAATTAATATTCAAGGGTGGCTCCCATACAACAAACATGTTTTTTTCGGCCTTTTTTGCTCTATATCAGTAATGGCAACAGGTAGGCACATGATATTTTCACGAAGGCCCTTATTGTATGTCTACATCAATGTTAATTAATAATAATTAATAATATTAAAATAAAATAAAAATTTAAGGTGGGCTCCCATACAAAAAACACAATTTTGACCTATTTTTGCTCTCTAACGGTACGATACCCTCCGTGCGCGAGTCCAACTCGCACTTGGCCGATTTTTCAAATACGCAACATGATAATAATTATTATTATGATTAAGATTTTTCGTTCGCTTGTTTGTTTTGAACTGGCTCCGTAACTTATACTGCCCCAATTCTAATGATACCACAGCAAAACCAATGGGCTACTTATTATCACCAAAAAATGCACGGTTCCAACATTAATTCGTATGGACATTAACCTCGACCACGAAAGTCGCGAGTTCCTTAATTTTGGTGACGATAGGAGTGTAAATAAAAGATTTAAACGTAATTGTGATTTGGCGATATTATAATCGACGATTATATTTGCATTATCCATACTAATATCACCTATATATAGGTACTTACTTAATATTATAATTGCGAAAATGTATCTGTCTGTCCGTCTGTCTGTTACCTCTTCACGCTCAAACTGCAAAACCGATTTTGCTGAAATTTGGCATGGAGATACTTTAAATCCCGGGAAACATAGGATAGGATAGGAGAAGAGACATAGGAATTAGGATTTAGGATAGATTTTATCCTGGTATAAATATAGGTATTTACTTTTAAACGACTGTTTGAGATATAATATAAAACCGTGTGCACTCGTAATACATAAACTCGCTATATTATGTTAGCTGTAAACACTCATAGAGTTTGCTCAGATTATACTGTACAATGTACATAGAATACCTGGAAACACGGTATTGTCCAATGTCCAATAGATTGATTCAATAAAATATACTATACTAGATGACGCCCGCAACTCCGTTGCGCCAAAACTCGTTTATAGTGCTGGAACCGCACATTTTCCGGGATGAAAACTATCCTATGTCCTTTCCCGGGACTCAATGTATCTCTATGCCAAATTTCTGCAAAATCGGTTCAGCGGTTTGGGCGTGAATAGGTAATAGACAGACAGACACACTTTCACATTTATAATATTTATACCACTACTAGTATACTAAGTAGTATCGATATAATTATGGATAGATGTAGATTGTAGATGATGAGGTCGTAACTCGTAAGTGAACAGTATAATGATTTTATATGATGGTTTTCTATTTATACATTTTATTCTCTAGCTCATAAAAGCGTCGTTTGTATTCATCGGTAACCATATAAATATATTATATAACTAGATGACACCCGCAACTCCGTTGCGCCAAAATTCGTTTATCGCGCGGGAACCGTACATTTTTCCGGGACAAAAACTATCCTATGCTCTTTCCCGGGAGTCGGGGCTCAAAGTATGCCATGCCAAATTTTAGCAAAATCGGTCCAGCGGTTTGGGCGTGAAGAGGTAACAGACAGACACACTTTCGCATTTATAATATTAGTATGGATAGTATGGAAGTATGGATATCAATTAACAAGTTAAACAATGTTTTGTCCTTGTACGTCCATTAGATAAGTCTGGCCCCGGATTTATAAATAGGCCGTTATAAACCACGGCCTAGGGGCGGCAGCGTCCTAGGGGGCGGCAGCGTCCATATAGGTACTATCAGAGAAGTTGATTCCTAGTCAGATGGGAGACCTGCGTAGTTTGGTCGCGTTACGTCAAACCCAGCCGACGATTGAATTGACATGATCCGACCACATGACGTTGGTCTGTCAACTGCCTAGGAATCAATTTCCTCGATGGTACATAGAGACCCTACTCTACAGGTTACGTACATGTGGCGGCGGAAATAAAATGGCCCACACGAGGAGTCACCAATTATAAGTTTCGCTCGGGATCCGTTTTAAGAAATAAAATGACCTTCGCAGTCCACACATAAAAAAAAAATAAACAAATGTAATTACGAAAAGGTATTTGTATCAATGAGAAAAGTGTAAATTTCTGTTGCTACGTAAATAATAATTAAGGGGCTTGAAGTAGGTATATGCCATTCAAATTGTACAATATGGTATCTGAATGACCAAAAAGCAGTATCTAAACAGTACTCACATTACTTAAAGATACTAGTAGGTTCTGATTACATTTGTGACTTTTTTAATAATATTATCTCTGTTAATTTAAATTACAAATTAGTTCGTAACTCGGTAGCCTATTATGCGTTTAATTTAAAATTTACGCGTGATTTAAGACGTTGTTAATAGTAGTTTATAGTTACCATAATGAAATTGAATTTACTAGCGAATCGACGACATTGACTGTATAATTACATTGACTGTATAGAGGAAGCTGGGGACACTTGGTCTCCCAATTTCACCCATTTATTTTGAACAGGTTCAACTTATTAAAATGAACCAAGTTTCGACAAATAGAAGTAAACAATGCGTGGGTCCAATTATTTCTTTATTTTAATTTAATTAAGATTTTGTCGTAAGCTCTGTTCATTTTCTGTCAAACCCTTTTTATTATTAAAATTTAAAATACTTATATTATACCTGTTAAGTAATCATTAAAATATATCTGAGTGCGGCCGTGTAAGTCTATACTATAGACTTACACGGCCATACTTGGTAGTTGGGACATTATAGACTCTATAATGTCCCAAGTATGGCCCAAGTGACGCTCTCCTCCCGTTGTATACTGTGATGATTGTATGTATATTAGTTTCATCACCGCCCGATGATACAAATGGGTCTCGACTCTCGACTGGTGAATATTTTGGGTCAAGTTCACTTAGGTGTATCTTCATTTTGGATTCTGAAATCTTAACTTTTGGATTGGTATAAAAGACTAATACCTACGGCCTAGTAACTATAATATAGTTACTATATTTTGATGACAAACAGCCGTAATGATTAATGAAAATGTAAATATATGAGAAAAGGGAAACAACAATGGTCCTTGGCTGTTGTTTTTTCAAAAATATTTCTTAAAAATTATATTATAATACAATATTTAAAAAAATTGACTGTTTGTTTTATTAATTATAAACATAAAGTTAATATGCCTATCGGAAGTTAATATAACTTTCCGACAGGTATATTACCTTTATGATTATAAATCACCGCGCCCGTATTGTCTATACCGTTTTGAAGTTGTTTTGTCGCGTTGAGACCGCGACCCGAGAACGCGATGTAT
The DNA here is from genome assembly GCA_905333045.1 of Lysandra bellargus. Taxonomy (NCBI): domain Eukaryota; kingdom Metazoa; phylum Arthropoda; class Insecta; order Lepidoptera; family Lycaenidae; genus Lysandra; species Lysandra bellargus. Next base: position 9,056,446 of record HG995339.1, on the reverse strand, counting down.
CCGTAAAAAAATCGGCCAAGTGCGAGTTAAACTCGCGCACGAAGGGTTCCGTACCATAATAGAGCAAAAATAGGCTGAAAATTGTGTGTTTTGTATGGGAGCCCCCCTTTATTATTTAATTTGCTTTAATTTTATTATTAATTATTGTTAAAGTACAAATACAACTGAGTATTTCGTGAATATTTCAAGTGCCTATGTATTGCCGTTATTGAAATCAAGCAAAAAAATAGCAAAAAAATCACGTTTGTTGTATAAATATTTCATTTATTTTGTTTTTAGTTTGTTGTTATAGCGGCAACAGATATAATACACAATCTGTGACAGAAGTCTAGTTCTTGAGTTACATCCTGGAGACACACAGACAGACATACAGATAGATAGACAGACGGACAGACATCGAAGTCTTAGTAATACCCTTTGGGTACGGAACAATAAAAATACACTAACCTTAATTAAAATTAAAAAGTTGTAGTATGTAAAACAAAGTTGATTTAAATAATGCAATATTGCACTTCTATTACCATAAGTTGAAGGTGAGACAAAGTTATTAATTTTGTATATTTGTGTAATTTATTGCAACAAATAAAATTATCTTTGGCACGTGCAATAATATCTAACCCTGAAATTGTACCACTGTTAATCAACCTGTTAATAATATTTAGTACTAATTCATCTAAAATCTAAATAGTCAACCATGAGTCAACCTGTGTTGGACCTTTTGGTCCCTTTTGGGCCTTCTAAGTTCTAACATACTAACTTTAGAGTTAATTTGCTTTATGTTAAGGCCGTCCCCCGAGCAAACGACCTTGGCCATACATTTGCCGCGTTGCCGAGATTGCACCAAAACCCTATATTTTTTTTACTTAACTTAGTTCAAAATTGCCCTAAAAAAATTTAAAACGGGGAATATGTAGTTTATGATATTGTCGATCTATTGGCGTATGTTTCAAATAAAAGTAATTTGTAAATCCTAAGGAGATGCTGAATGTATGCTTGAATTTTAATAAATTGGCTTTACTTTGGAAGCTGATATCATGAGTATAATATAATAAACGAAAATAGAAAATTTTAAACGGGGAAAGGAATATTGATATACTGAAGATTATTGCTGTATTTTTATTATAACTCTGTAGCTTTCAAATTATGAGTTTATAAGGCTTGAAATACGGTAAATTATGGAATCTCCGTAATCCCTTAAGTACGAAATGTATTGATCTATTCTGACTTCATCAAACTCGTTTAAAATGCTATTTGACCTTGTACCCATGTCCTTTTGAGGACAGCGCTATTAAGATCATGTCAACAGTTGAGAAGAAGACGTAATACCATAAGACCCTCAAAAATGTTAAAAATCTGGTAATGAGATATACATATCTTCATAGCCTAATCTAATATCTAGGTTTGAGAAGAACTAGAAACACGATTAATGTATTTTGCCTCGATACATTTAATTTTCGAAATGACCTCTTAAAAATACGAAATTTGAAGATTATTTTTAAACGAAAATAGATGTATTGTAGGAAATTAGTCTAATTGATAGACACCTTTGCAACTCAAAATCGTATAGAAGCATTTTGCTTAAATGCTCCTAGTTATTTTTTAAATGATTATAATTACGTTTTTTCGCATGTTTTCCGAGCGAGCCGATAGCTTCTGGCCGCAGCGTATTCACGACTTTATAGTCATACAAATTAAGTATAAAATTGCCCTGCGGTAAAATTACTTTCAATATACCTTAACGAAATGTTATCGCGACGAATCCAGGCGCAGAATAAAATGATGTCTGAAATTTTGTGCCTAGAAAACACAGCATACAAGAAAGGCACGTCAATTTACGTTTCTTGGTTGTTTAGTTCCAGTTTGTCATTTGTGATACTTTTAATTATTTGGAACCCCCGACAAAAAAGAGGAGTGTTATAAGTTTGACGTGTCTGTCTGTCTGTTCAATTCATCATCATCAGCCTGCTTAGTGCTGATAAAATTGAGTTTCGTTTACTTACAATTTTTGAATCGGGGTTGTTTTTTTCTTAATTTAACGTTATTTTTTTAAGCCTGTTTATATTAAGTATATATTTTTACCCCTAGAAATTAGAATGTATATTGTATACACCGACCGATTTTCAATGATGCTATTTGCAAAAATAATAATCCCTGTACACTAAAGGCAGTTATTAATTTAACTTTGAAATATTATTTTTGCGACAAGATATTTTGAAGCACTAAAAACTTGATATTATTATTCTCCAAACTATTAAGGGAAAAGCACTATAAGGAAAAATAAAACATTTGAATGTAATAAAATGTATATTTATGAAAATAAAAGATCGATAACTTATTTTATGTCTTCTGTAACTTTAACAAATTAAAACTATTATAGTTATTCTCTGATAAATCAATAAAAAATATACTATTGGTCTTTTTGTAAACTTAGTCATAAACCCTAATGGATGACATCACAAAAAACGAACTAATAGTTGACATTACATTACATTTTTCATGTTATTTAGGTCTTTATTTGCCGTTTTTCAAAAGATTTCATTTACTTCATCATAGTAACTACATGCATCAGAAATATTATCCACGTTGTCTCCAGATTCTATCCATTCTTCTTCCATGCTGAAACTATCTTTCCTCTTATTTTTATTTTTCACATTTTTTTCCTAGCAAATTTATTTTCAGTCTTTAGTCTCCATGCTTCTCTTGCCTCTTCTTTTTTCTTCTTTCTTTTCTCAGCTCTCCTTTTTCTTCTTTTTACTGCTGAAAAACTAAAGCAATCGATTTTTAGTTCAGTACAAGGTTTAATATTTGACACCATGTCCATTTTTCGGTACAGTAGTTCTAAGTTGTTAGTTTGTTAATAGAATTATATTTTCAGAGAATAGTGATGATATTTGCAGTAGAATAAACTACAAAATAACTTTAGTATGTATTGCAAAACTAAAAAATGAGATCCATGTCATCTATTAGGTTTTTTTACATTTTCAAGAACTAATAATAGACACCCTTTATATTGTTAGGGAAAATGGATAAAAAATCATAAATAAACATTAATTAGTGTTTACAACATGACCATTAATCCAATGAAATCAATAGAAATTACAAAAAATCAAATAAATGTATTCAAAACTTACGTGCAAAATTTCGCCTTCCTAAGAAATTGCCGAACGCGTGTCGACGCGGTCACATTGTTTACAAAAACTGATCCCATTTTAAAATTTTGTTCCCGAAGGCGTCCCTAATATATATTATCACATCAACAGATAGCTTGAGAAGCTTATAAAATTTACAGTGTTGAGAAATAAGTAGAGTAATTCTTATTTTTATGGTATTTTTTTCGTAAGTGTCATCTATTAGTTCCGTGTCTAGCATTAGGTCTTTTCCCTTATGAAAAAATGTAAGCGTACCGCAACATAAAAAATTTATGAAAAAAACATCGCGTCCTTATTCTGTCATAACAATAATAATATTTTTATAATGTTCACTGCGGCTACATCGCAATGACTGCGGCTTTATATTTTTGATATTTAATTTTTAGGTACTATACCTTACTATTTTCAGTTTTAAATTTTTCGATATCTTCCAATTTCTATCTAATATATCGAAGTTCACTATCACTATTATTATTACGTATAACTCTTTGATCAACTAATAAAACACAATTTTCTTCAATATTATGCTTAATATTTTCCTTTATAACTCTTACCCTATTTTCTTCACTGTTATACTTAATTTTTCCTTTATATTATAACACTTACCCTAATATAAAGTACCTAATGCGGCACTCGCGATTTCGGCGTGCAGCGTGTGCGTGCGCGTACGCGTGGCCCACTGACTGCGGCGCGGACACGAATGATAGCAACATTGACGGTGCAACTTAACTACTTTAAACGAGATATCAACCAGACTGCATACGACGCGCTCTTTAAGGTGACGCCGCGTTAAAGTAAAAAGCCGTGATGGATATGTTTTAGCATTATGCATATATTTGCAAAAAATGGAAAGGGTGTAAGCGACAAAATGGTTTTTGTCGCGTAATTTAAAAACCATCAATACATTTCATATAAGCTATGGGCAAAGCTTTTTTACAGAGGTATTTTTGATTGATTATTCTGTGTTATAAAAGTTGACCAATCGTGTTATGCTCTGGGTAAGGCCGACTCGCAGTTTTATGTGCAAGTGCACTAGTAAATTTGCAAAGACTTGTATTGTATGCCCCTAGCTACCGTGAGTGTAATCACTAATGAACCAAACTTCTCTGAAACACGGAATTTATGCTATATATTTTTTGTTCGGTTTAACACCAATGTACTATCAAAGAAGTTCATTCCTAGTCAGATGGCAGATCTAAGTAATTTGGTCGCGGAACATCAAAATTCACACCCATCTGACCGATCACGATTCACATAAGCTGACATTATGACGTTGGTCCGTCAACTGCCTAGAGATCAATTTCCTCGATAGTATATTATGAAGTTGATTCATAAGGCCATCTTTAATATACCTAGCGGAATATTAACTTTATGCTTAAGGCCGTCCCCCGAGCAAACGACCTTGGCCATACATTTGCCGCGTTGCCGAGATCGCACCAAAACCCTATTTTTTTTACTTGTCTTAGTTCAAAATTGTCCTAAAAAAAATTAAAACGGGGAATATGTAATTTATGATATTGTTGATCTATTGGCGTGTGTTTCAAATAAAAGTAATTTGTAAATACTAAAGAGATGCTGAATGTATGCTTGAATTTTAATAAATTGGTTTTACTTTGGAAGCTGATATCATAAGTATAATAAACGTAACGTAGAAACTCATCTTGAATTTCTACGTGAGTTTCTACGCCACGACGTCGTACGACGCCGTGCCGTGGTTTTTTACGACGCGCGTCCGACACGTCGCCGTACGGCGCCGTACGACGCCGTACGACGTCGTGCCGTAGAAACTCACGTAGAAATTCAAGATGAGTTTCTACGACGCGACCTCGTACGGCGCCGTACGACGCCGTACGTGCCGTGTTTTTGTGTCCCGGCCCTGGCAGATGGCAGACCTACATTATTTTGTATTGTTATGTCAATTCAATATATTAGTCGCGATCTGTCGAGTGTCGACTGTCGTTTGGGTTTGACACTAACTACCGAAACTACCGAATTACGTAGGTCCGCAAGTCGCAACTTCTCTAATAGTACAATGTGTGATCATTTAGATGACGGAGTATAATAAAATGTCTGCTGCACTTGAAACAAGGAAAAAAATCATTTATCTTCGAAATATTAATATTCAAATTCTTGTTAGTCCCACAATAACAATTAAAGTTATTTGGTACATTGTTTCTAATTATTATATTTTCAACACTTTGCAGTCTTATTTTGAAGATTATGTATGGAAAATCCAGTTTTCAAAACTAAACATGACAAAAAAAGCATTATAATATTACTAGCGACCCGCCCCGGCTTCGCACGGGTATAATAATATAGCCACTGAAAAAATGATTAAAATCGATTTAGCAGTTTTGATTTAAGGCGCTATATTGAAAAAACTGTCCTTGTCCTGTAATACTATAGGACCCTCAGAAATGTTACAAATCTGGTAATGAGATATACATATCTTCATAGCCTTATCTAGGTTTGAGAAGAACTAGAAACACGATTTATGTATTTTGGCTCAATACATTTAATTTTCGAAATGACCTCTTAAAAATACGAAATTTGAAGATTATTTTTAAACGAAAATAGATGTATTGTAGGAAATTAGTCTAATTGATAGACACCTTTGCAACTCAAAATCGTATAGAAGCATTTTGCTTAAATGCTCCTAGTTATTTTTTAAATGATTATAATAACGTTTTTTCGCATGTTTTCCGAGCGAGCCGATAGCTTCTGGCCGCAGCGTATTCACGACTTTATCTAGTTTTTCACAAGCTTCAGTCAAAGACTTTTACGAATAAAGGGAATGCAAACTAGGTAATAAGGTAAAGTGCAAATATAAGTTTTTTTATTTAAAAAATTCACACTTTAACGGATGATATCAGGGAATCTGCAGATTACCTAGTTTAAGTAATGTGGTATAGGTAATGTACACGTTAACGTATTCTGCATTCTAACGGTAACATATTATACCATCGCGGAGTTTTCTGTAGATCTTTTCAATGTGTACAATACTTGGTACATTGTTTTGATAAATCTCGTAGAGATCAGCCTGCGTTTGCAATGTAAACGGAAAAAATCTAATTATTTACGACATCACATCAGAAACCTCAACAATAACAGTATTTCTCTACAATTTAATGAATGTCATTACTTAATACTTATTATACTTATAAACCTTCCTCTTGAATCACTCTATCTATTAAAGAAAACCGCATCAAAATCCGTTGCATAGTTTTAAAGATTAAAGGGAACAAAGGGACATGAGCGGGGTGATTCACTAAGCGATTCCGCGTGGAATCTTCCCGCTGGCGGAAACTATTTCACTTTCAAGCAAATGACAAGTGAATACTTTCCGATTTTGCTGTCATTTTGACAGTAGTGACATTTCTTTTGTATGAGTGAAATAGTTTCCGCCACGGATTCGAAAAGATCTCACCGCGGATGGGAGTTTGACATCCGACGGCGGGAAATTATCCGAGGATTAAAGTCGTTTTCGCGGAATGTTCCCGCCACCTCCGAGACTCGTGAAATCTTTTCACTTCGAGAACCGTTTTTTTTTTTTTTTTTTTTTTTTTTTTTCGAAAGGGTCTAAGCTACTGGTCTGGTTAAGACCATGGTAGTTTAATCGTGGCTATAACTAGTCTGTTGCTAGTTGGTTTGGACTTTGAACAATGAGGGGGCCTGGCCCCCTCTCCTAAAGTCACACGTGTAACATTATAATCGGGCAATATTGGGGAGAGCTACGAGAATAAGCTATTTTCATCTGACGTGGGGACACGGATCCCCCCTGCTCTTAAGGGGTCCGACCCCTTACTCACTCTCTGACGAGTGAGGCTGCTCGCGCGCGGTAGCACAAACTAGCTGCGTACGAGTTATCGCGGTAGATGAGCTCAAGTTATTAATGTTATTGCACAAAAGAGGGCCGTCCCTCTCCCCTTCCGAGTCCGGTTGGGGTGACATACGCGTGTATGTTCTAATGTCAAAGTAATTGGTAGAGCTCTCTACGACAATGTCGCGGTCGCGGTCATGATTTAGGTGTGTTCCTATGCTATCCGCATGCGAACTCGAACCCGGGATCGAGCTCGGCACCGGATTTCGGTCGGTCTGTCTGTTTGTCGTTCGGGTCGTGTTAAGTCCTCGGGGAAGGCGCCGGCGTCGTCTCCGGTGCAGTACTAACCACGCGGGTGAGTGTGATTTGTTCGAGAACCGTGTCATGGCGGATATTGTTAGATGAAATTATTTAATGATAAGAATAAAACAAAGCAATTATTAATACTTAGTCGTGTCTTGTTTAAAATATTAAATAAATGTCGTACTGTAATAATTATGTGTTAAATCTTTAGGAAGTGTTCATTGAACAATAAATATTTTTATTCATAAATGCAGTAGGTATATGTATTAATAATATTCGGTACTTAAAGATTTAGAAATAGGTATGATAATTTTTAAAATTTGTATTAATCCTTCAATCGGGAATTCTTGGAAATGATATTGTATTCAATTGTTGTCGCGGTCACCGGTGTCCTTATGGAGCTTGAAGGATTAATACTTATGTATTATGTTAAACCATTATTGTACTTTTACAATAATTTTAAATAGTTATATAGTTATTTTAGATAGTATATAATATCATTATAATTCCAAGGTCATACTCACCACACTGGAACTTCCATAGTATATCTAATAAAAACTAATATTAAATGAAAAACAAATTTAAAACAAAAGAAACTTATATAAAATTTAATGTAAATTAATAACTTTGTTTTATACATAAATAAAAGGTATTCTCACACAACAAGATTTACCGATTTATTAATTTATTATAGTACTCTGTGATTTATCGGAACTCAACACACGATTTACAGATTTGACAGATTGTCATTGTCACTCGGCAGTCGGCACATAAACAATATTTTTTGTTTTAATTCCACTCAAGCCCCAAGCGGCAGTCGGCAGCCGCGCTATTTGTACTTTGTACTGCGCGGTACGCCATTCACTCAAGACTCAAGCCCCAAGCTGCAGCCGGTTACCGCGCTCTTTTATTCAATTATGTAACATATTTCGCTGACTTTGCTTTTGACGCTGACAGACTACTTTTGTATAATCCTTCCATCGGGGATTCTTGGAAATGCTATTGTATACTATTGTTGTCGCGGTCACCTGTGTCCTTGTGGGGCTTGACGGAATAAAGAACATAGATAATACAGTATAATTATATACTGAGAATAAATAAGTTTCATTAGACGTACAATCCTTGATATATTTACATTCTGAATGAAAAATACTACAATATAGACTATGGGCGATTAGTATCTTTTCGGCTATTGTGCATTATTTAGTGTGTTGCTATAACGTGTACTTTTTTCGAAGTTTTTTTAACTGGATTTCACGAATGTAAGTAGTGTTTTGTATTTTTTTTAATGAGTAGCTATATATGCCGTAGCACTTATTGTCAAAAAAAAAACTAGTGTCAATTATTCTCTTTGGTTTGGGATTCATTCCCGCGGCGGAAAGTTTGTGAATCGCTGTAATACTGACAGAATATGAGATCTTTTCACGTGAAAACTTTCCGACGATCGTGAATCAGACAGCAGTTACGTTTAAAGGAATTTGAACGAAAAGTATATACTTCTTCGAATTTTTTAGTTGATCGACTAACTCAATAACTTATGAAGTCTTCTTAGCCGTGATAGTTTTCCTTTTAAACTCAGCATATTTCCTACTCCCGTAAATTTTTTCACATTTCCAGAAAGCAACGGTTTAGTTCGTAGAAGGGAGGGACACTGCACTGGACTCTAACGATTTTTTCCACTTTAAAACTTCATGTATTTTCACTAATGGATCCCTAAATCGGTAAACGATCTTTGAATACTCGTAATATTTAAAAAAAAACCCATCCAACGACACCCCACACGGTGGGGTGGACGCGAAAAAAAATTCATCTCCGCTTGATGTGTAGGGGAGGTAACTTAATTTTATTTTTTTTAACATCTTTACCATTTTGTCGACATCATTAATATGTGCATTCATGCCGAATTACAGCTTTGTAACGTACGGACGGATGGGCAGACCGAAACTATAAGGGTTCCTTGTTGACTACGAAACCCTAAAAAATGACGCGCCCCTCCCTCGTGATTCACAGTAATAAGTAAATTTTTCATTTATATCAACTAGTGAAGTGCTGGAGCGCGTCATTTCAAATGAGACAAGCTCGACTACAATACTATTTTCTATATATATATATATATATATATATATATATATATATATATATATATATATATATATATATATATAATTCGAATCTCGGAATCGGCTGCTATTGTTTGTTATTGTTTTTGTTTTTTTTTTTTTATATAAGGTAATCTCAATAAACAATATAAAAATCTGATCTTAATAAATAATAAGTATTTAGTTTTTAATTTATTTATGCATAATTATGTATAATTTAAATATAATACTACTAGTTGATGCCCGCAACTATGTTGCGCCAGACAGACAGACAGTAATAATATTAGTACGGATATTATGGAAGTATGGATATTTTACAAATAATAATGATAAACACGTTATGCAGTGATTTAGTAAAAGAAAAAATATTTTGTACCTAGTACACGTAGTAATTCAAATATAATCTTCCATACCTATGGACAATTAATCAATCAAGAACAGATCAAGAAAAACGAATAGCATATCAGCCACGACACGAATTTCGCGTTATGGACTTTTTGTGATTGCCAGAACGCGTCGTGGCCGTTTTCATTAGAGCCACGACGCGAAGTCTGTTTCACTGTGACCACAACGCGTTGTGAGCCTTTTTTTCGTTCATTGAGCGATTTCGGTCTTTGAACGTAACATTATACAAGAATTGCTCGTTTAAAGATATAAGATTGTGTTACGAAGGTTTGTTAAAGACGAAGGCCATCATTTTATTCTCCTAATCTTTTAGAGCACTCCTCCAAGAACACGTAATTTATAATAATAATATGTCTAGAACCGCAGCTACACCGTGGCTCGTCGGGACTTTATTTGTGGTCCGCGTGATAGTAAACGATTTTTAAATTCATGCCCACCGGCAAAATAATGTAAAGTCGTCGTGACAGTCGTGAATTTTTTTTTTTCACTTTTAAAGCGTTAATTTTGAAGAACGTTGTTCTTTTACCCTAATTGTTGAGACCCGCGAGTCGCGACACCAAGACCAAAACATGTTTGTGGCCCGCATGAAAAAAAGGTTGGGGACCACTGGTCTTAAATATCGGCTTATTTTCTAATAACGACTAATGTAGTCGTTCATACAAATTAACAGTTTTCTAGCGACACTAGCTGTCTCCAAGAAAGCTGCCGCGAGAAGGCTATAATCGCATAGAAACTAAAACCTGTGAACACTGAACACTTTATATTTCTTTACTTCTGCACATACAACTTGCGTATTATATGCAGACAGACAGACACGCTTTCACATTCATAATAATTATTAATAAACTGTATCCAGGATATTACGGCGACATTGTATTTATTTTATATTCATAATATTGTATCGACCAAGTCGCATAAAAAATAAAAATATTATGTTCAACATTATATTATTTACTTGAATTTTCCCTGTTTTCCTTTTTTACATTTTCCCCTAAACCACCAGATTTATGTACTAATTTTATCATTATATCATTACTAGACGTTCCGCGTGGCTTCGCCCGCATAAATAAGATATTTCAAACACAAATTAGTCTACAAAAAATAGCCTATGATCCTTCACGTAGTACTTCTTATCTGTGCCAAATAACAAAAATTGCTCCAGTAGTTCGTGAGATAAGCCCTTTCAAATAATTTCAACCGTTTTTTCCACATTTTCCTCTATTTCTTCGCTCCTATTAGTTTTAGCGTGATAAAATAAATGGGCTAACACTGAAATAATTTTTCAAATCGGACCAGTAATTCCTGAGATTAGCGTGTTCAAATGAGTCCTTTCAAATAATTTCCTCCTGTTTTTCTACATTTTCCTCTATTTCTTTGCTCCTATTCGTCTTAGCGTGATAAAATATAGCCTATAGCCTTCCTCGATAAATGGGCTATCCTAAGTCCTAACACTGAAAGACTTTTTCAAATCAGACTGAGTTTTGATTAGCGCGTTCAAACAAACAAACAAATAAACTCTTCCGCTTTATAATATTAGGTATAGATTATGTTTCGATATTGTTATTGTGTCTATTACACACGAGTATAAAAGGGTTACGAACAGTGGCGGGGCAAGACCTAAATTTGATGTGGGCAAGATATATTTTGCGAGGCTCCCTAAAATATATTTAGCGAGGCCCCATGATGGATGACGCAAGAAGACGGATTTTTGGAGAGAAAGAATTTTTTGATACTCAAACTTTTATGAATATTTGAGTATCAAAACTTGTAAATCCATTAAAAAAACCTCGTGGTCCAAGGGGCGCGAGGCCCCCGACCGCCCACGCCTTGCGCCGCCTCTGGTTACGGAAGCCCTTCCCCCCACCTCACAAACCTTCAGGCTGCTACCGCCCCTGTATGTAAATACCGTGGAACTAGGGCGATCTATCCATATTTACGAGCATAATCTTTTATTAAAAGTGCGAATTAAAAATGTAAATGTAGCCGGGTCACAGGTTCAGTAGCCCGCGGCCCGATGCGCCTGCGCTGATATCACGTTCGACGAAGAGGTTCATTTTTAGGGTTCCGTACCCAAAGGGTAAAAACGGGACCCTCTTACTAAAACTTCGTTGTCTGTATGTCTATCCGACCGTCTGTCTGTCTGTCTGTCTGTCTGCCTGTCTGTCTGTCTGTCTGTCTGTCTGTCACCAGGCTGTAACTCAAGAACAGCTATAGCTAGACATCTGAAATTTTCACAGATTGTATATATTTGTTGCCGCTATAACAACAAATACTAAAAACAAAATAATATTAATTTATATTTATAAATTAATATTTAAGGGGGGCTCCCATACAACAAACGTGATTTTTTTAGCCTTTTTTGCTGGATATCAGTAATGGCAACAGGAAGGCACTTGAAATTTTCACAAAGGTCTTAAATATATGTATGTGTACTTTAATAATAAATAATAATATTTAAATAAAATAAAAATTTAAGGGGGGCTCCCATACAAAAAACACCATTTTTGGCCAATTTTTGCTCTATAACGGTACGGAACCCTACGTGCGCGAGTCCGACTCGCACTTGAAAGATTATTATTTGTTACCCACCTCTAGCTATGTTTCCTTCATCACGTTATCGGTTATAACTTATAGCATACTATAGCGGCTCGGTACGTACTGTCAACACAGAAGAAAGTTTCAATTTTACAGCAAAATCTCCATTAACAAAATGATCCGCCATATTTTTAGCCGACTTCCAAAAAGGAGGAGCTTATATGTTCGTCTGTTTATATATCTCTTTACAAAAACGTGATAAACGAAGAACCACTCGACCGATTTTGTGCAAACATCACATAAACTATCTACTAAAATATAGGGTAAATTACGAGTTGTTATAGAATTTTTCAGTAGAGGGACACTTTACACTTTGATCGTCAAAATAAAAGTTTGTGGTTTTTATACGATGTACATAATAATGGAATGAATATTGAGGGGCATTCACGCTACAATAAAAATGGAGTATTTTTTATCAGGTTGCGGTGTAACCAAAATAAAACATATTTTTGTCGCCATGGTCATCACGTGCGCCTTGGTTCTGCAAATGAAAAGAAAAAATTTAGAAACATGCTAAAGTTTTTATTAATATTTTTTATGATACACATTGTGTATGTTATTTTAAATGTGTTATTGTACAAATAACAATCTATTAAGTATTCTTTGTACATTCTTAATAACATTTTATCTCATTTAAAGGTTTTTTTTGGCCTGTCCTACTACTGGTATTGTAAAAGTGCTGAAAAACAGTTATTGGACGTTATTAGATGAAACAATACGGATCTACTTGATATATAATATTCAAAAGATGAGAGTATTATTCATTACGAAAGTTAATTTGCAGCTGACTTGTGTCTTCTGAATACTTCAATGAAGTGTGACTTCTGAATACTTCAAAAACATACTTGTTGCCGTTAGTTGTATTGAATGGAATGAATAAGGGAACGTAACGCAATTTGGGGGCCTTGTAAAATGCTACGGTACGTTGGATAAGGGCTGATAATATTTAAACAACGCGTTAATTTTGGAGTTTACTCCTTAAGAATCGATTTTCATATATAAGGCGCCCGGTATGAGAAAAATCCGAGGGGTAAAACCTACTAACAAGTGACGAAAATGCGTCACGTTTTTGGACGACGGAAACTTTCTAATTTGGCTGTGAGTGTATTAAGACCATAAAGGTAATATACCTATAGGAATATAATATTATATAAAATAATATAATTATATAATAATATAATTATTTCAAATTCAGGGAGGCGGTAGCCGAGGTGTTGCCTATGATGTTAGAAGAAACCCCGTTCCTCTAGGCCTATTGGGAGCGGAGTTATGGCTACTTTAGTAAGACGTTTGACAGTTGCCGAGCTGTCAATGTCAAAGTTTGATTGCTTGTAACTCGGCAATTATTTGTCCTGGATATGGGTTTCTTCGGTTTGATCTTCCTGGATTTTCTCCTCTATTTGATTCTGGCCTTAGAATTGAGAAAAACAGTTTCGTGTTGCAGACGCTCCCGTATCGCGTACCGCGTCCCCTGTCACTGACGCTTAGGTTTGTTTAAGCTTTAATGTTTTAGATTTTTTTCTGTGAAAAAAATCCTTAGCTGTCCAATGACTGGTAGTTTACGGTTGTCCGAACAAAGCCTAAACATTTGGTTTGGTGTGGTAAAACTACAACGAAAAGTGGCATTGATTTTTATATATATTATAGAGCTTACGTACGGTTTTGCTTAATATTAAGTATCCTTTAGGGATTGGAGCTGAATATATTGTGGTTGTATGTCAAGTAAACAATTAAAAGTTTTTTATTGGCAACACTGTTTGCACCTTCGAGCTTACTTGCGCACGTTTTCTATGTCATTTCCCGAAACTCAAAATATTATGTACTCATATTAACCTAAATCGGAAAAGAGGCAACATGTAAACATCCATTATATTTTTGCATTTAAAAATGATGGATCTATGCTGGCGATTAAACTGATGGTAAGCGATATAAGTCACCTAGTATGTACTCACAACAAGGGGAAAATTTTGTTGTAATACTCAATGATGTTTTAAATATCTTCTAATATATTATATAAATCTCCTGTCACGATGTTTGTCCGCGTTGGGTTCCTAAACTACTTAACCGATTTTAATGTTTTTTGTTTTTTAATGTGTGCTTTTTTCCAACTTGAGAGATAGGATAGCTTAGATCTTTAATTATAGTCGCAATTTTATTTTATTGCAAATTATTTGTCTATAAAGAGCGACCATTGTTTATGCGACGCGGGTCACGGGATAGCGATGGACGTTGCCATGGTGATATACTTATATTTTAGTCACTAATTCAATAAAATAATACGGGCGATATACTTAATATAATATGGCAAAGAAACGTTTGCCGGGACAGCTAGTTATATCATAGGTAATACTGGTGTTGGTGTCAAACCTAGCTGACAGATCATAATTAACATTGAATTGACATGATCCGACCAAATGACGTTGGTCTGTCAACTGCATAGGAATCAATTTCCTCGACGGTACCTACACGTCTACCTACCACTGGGATGGCAAGGGCGTAATATTAGATCCTTGCCTTGCGGGCAGATTCTTATGGCTGGTTTATGTGTATTAAGTAGATAAGTAGTTAACTAAATCTTAAGTTACTAATTGCATGTAAACACACAATTTAGTAGCAAGTAGCAAGTTAAAATTTAGTTAAGTACTAAACACGGAAATTAGAATTTTGACTATTTTCTATTAAGTTACGTATACGTGGGAGAGCCATGCTTCGGCACGAATGGGCCGGCTCGACCGGAGAAATACCACGTTCTCACAGAAAACCGGCGTTAAACAGCGCTTGCGCTGTGTTTCGCCGAGTGAGTGAGTTTACCTGAGGCCCAATCCCCTACCCTATTCCCTTCCCTATCCTCCCCTATTCCCTTCCTTTCCCTTCCCATCCCTACCCTCCCCTTATTACCCTATTCCCTCTTAAAGGGCCGGCAACGCACCTGCAGCTCTTCTGATGCTGCGAGTGTCCATGGGCGACAGAAGTTGCTTTCCATCAGGTGACCCGTTTGCTCGTTTGCCCCCTTAAAAAAAAGCTTCATATACTGTGTTAAAAAACTTAGTTTAGTTAGTTAGTTTCTAGCCTTTCATAAAAAAACTTCATATACTGTGTTAAAAAACTTAGTTTCTAATTTCCGGTAACATGAACGTGTAATAATAAAGTTGACCCCACGGATGTAAAAAATACGGATGGAGCATTACACTATAAAGAGGTGAAGCATGCAAGGTACGACAATTTCGTTTATTGTACACGTGACCGACACACACACACACAACTAGGTACTACAACCCGCTGTCATTGTACATAGAGTGACGGCGCCAATGACACGCACACATCCTACACGGGCGGCCATTACTATGCTTCACTCGGGATTAGACAAGGTTACGTCCGTATTTTTTAAAGTCCGTGGTTGACCCTTCTTTACATCGGAAAAAGCTTTCGGCATTTCCGGATGTTGGGGACATCGGCCGGAGTATGTGGGAATCTCCAGTATTCCTACCCACTAAAACCCCACGGTGCTCCACTCCCTGCTTTATCAAATCAAATAATTTATATTTAGACTTAATTTTTTACAAAAAATTCTCAACGTATGGTGCCGGTTTGGGAACTAACCCGGCGAGAAAAACCGGCGTAAGAAACTCACACGAGGCCTTTTACCAAAAAGATGGAAAATTAAAGTAACGGGAACCATAAAACCTACCGCGACTCTGTCAGAACAAATTTTACCTTCGTTTTCTTTAATTCAAGACTTATTATAACGATGTGCTATGGTCCTATCCTAAATCGAGAGATTCGGAGCTCTATTACGAGTGTATTAGAAGCTATTTTTTAATTCTTCATACAAAAGTAATTAGTCGTATTGCGTAAAATCTTAATGGAAATCCAATTATTTGGGGCATGGAAAATATTTCTTCGTGATTCATATTACATTAATATCGTAGAATATTAATCACTTGGTATATTTACATACGTAATGTAACGGTGAACTAAAAAAATATTGCCTTGTCGAGTACAACTTGGACGACTTGGTAGTTCTATATCGACAGAATGATCACGGATTACCCCGACAGCTTTGCAACTAAACAGGTATGTGGCAGCAGATATATCATAACTAGATGACGCCTGCAACTCCGTTGCGCCAAAATTCGTTTATCGCGTGGGAACCGTACATTGTTCGGGATGAAAAATATCCTATGTCCTTTCGGCAAAATCGGTTCAGCGGTTTGGGCGTGAAGAGGTAACAGACAGACAGACGAACAGGCAGACTGATTCACTTTCGCATTTTTAATATTAAAAAAATAATAAGTATTATAAAAGATAATAAAGTATGGGTTGTGGTGTAGCTCGACCTCCAACTAGGTGGGACGACGATTTCCGTTTAGTTGCGGGTCCATGTTGGATGCGAGCAGCAGGAGATCGGTAATCTTGGCGTTCATTGAGAGGCCTATATCCAGCAGTGGACGAATATGGGCTGATATGATGACGATGATGATGGAAGTATGGATTCAATAACGTCGCCGATTGGTCAATGTTCTGACGCTATGCAATCAAAAGAGATCCGTAGTGAATAGGTAAACTCCTACGAATAATAAAAACTAGTAAACTCCTATTGAAAAACCTCAGAAGCCGCGCATCAAAGTTGCTGAAAATGTACACTTCGATTAATAATTATTGGCTTCGATTAGATGGAGTGATTTTATGTTAGGCATTATTCCGACAAAAATCTTACATGCGTCAGAGCCTGTGCAGGTTGTTGAGTGTAGGGAGGGGGGAGGGGTTGTATTGTTGTTTGTTAACATTGTACTCGCGATAAAGAGAAGCGATAAGGGATACAATGCCATATAAATGTTTATAAAAATAACTAGCTGACCTTAGAGTCTTAACGATGATTATTTAATTCGAATTGGTATAATTAAGAAAAAATAGATTAAAATAAGTATCTCCATGCACATCAAATTAAATTAAATAATTTAGGCGAAAATCATACAATTTTATTGTGCGGGAACCGTACATTTTCCGGGACAAAAAGTATCCCTTGTCCTTTCCCGAGACTCAAAGTATCTCCATAGTCCATGGGATTGACATAATATCTTCGGATAAAAATCCCTAAATAAATATAGATAAAAAAAATACCTTTGATCAAAATAGATGCGATAGTTCAGGCGAAAATCATAAAATTTTATTGTGCGGGAACCGTACATTTTCCGTGACAAAAAGTACCCCTTGTCCTTTCCCGAGACTCAAAGTATCTCCATAGTCCATGGGATTGACATAATATCTTCGGATAAAAATCCCTAAATAAATATAGATAAAAAAAATACCTTTGATCAAAATAGATGCGATAGTTTAGGCGAAAATCATAAAATTTTATAGTGCGGGAACCGTACATTTTCCGGGACAAAAAGTACCCCTTGTCCTTTCCCGAGACTCAAAGTATCTCCATAGTCCATGGGATTGACATAATATCTTCGGATAAAAATCCCTAAATAAATATAGATAAAAAAAAATACCTTTGATCAAAATAGATGCGATAGTTTAGGCGAAAATCATAAAATTTTATAGTGCGGGAACCGTACATTTTCCGGGACAAAAAGTATCTCTTGTCCTTTCCCGAGACGCAAAGTATCTCCATACCAAATTTCATCAAAATAGATGGAATAGTTTAGGCGAAAATCATAATATCAAGAAATCTTTTTAGAACATATTTTATACGCAACAACTATAATTTAAAAATATTGGCGAGATACTGCAGATCGTTCCATAGAAATAGTCATAATATACTCTACAGCAGCTATCCCCAACCCGCGGCCCGCGGGCCGCATACGGCCCGCCGGGACTTTATCTGAGGCCCGCGTGATAAACATTTTGAAATTCACGTCCTATAATTATTAAATTAATTGTATTATTACTTTAGTTAGAACTGTTTAAAGTTCCTGAAAGATGTGATTTTGGTATTTTTTCATCTAGTAGGAGTACATTATTTTATTATTTAAATTCGACAAGCTTTTCCAAATATAATAAAAAATCACATACTTATATTTTTTTGTGCCAATCAATGAAATACATACGTCTAGAAAACTGCACAAAGATGTCGAATTGGCAGCTGTCTTCCCCTTAACGGCAAAAATCACAAATGTAATAGTCACCTTTGGAGCCTCCACAGGCTACATAGCCCATTAGTCAAAAATTTGGTACTGTACCCATGGCTCTCCAGCTCTGTCATTGGAACCACATTACGACCAATGTGAGGGGGCCAAATTACAATTATTGCTAATATTTAAACAAATCTACCAAAAATATTCATTAAATGCTATGATATTCTATTATAAAAAAAATAATTAAATGTATAATTTTATATTTACCTTTTAAATTTCGTAGGAGAACAGTTTGATGTATGATGTATCAGATGTTTGACTTTGAACACAAAAGCCAACTTGTTTCTTAACAACTATCGAAATAAAATCACACACACTTAAAAGTTTCGCCGGTCGCAAGTTTAAACTCGATCGAATGACAATCGAACTTGACAGCCTCTGTTGGGTTTGTACGGTGCTAAATTAGTAGCATGTCGCGAGCATCCCATTCTACCAAAATTATACTGGATAGCGTTGTTAAAACATTAAAATATTAAAATATTGAAGGGCGCCAATATAATATGTGCAGGGGCCACATTACCAAAATCGCTGGAAGAGGATGCCGGTTGCGGCTGCGCTCGGGAAGGGGCGGAGTTGAAATGCTCTGCAGTACCCGTCCCTCCCGCACTATAGGCGCATGACGGAGGGCTGGAGGGGTTTTTGTGGGTAGACCTCTTAGGGAGTCCCACATACCCCGCCCCTTCCCCCGAGGGGGTGGGGGATACGCAAAGTATTTCCCCTCCTAAAATATATATATATATATATATATATATATATATATATATATATATATATATATATATATATATATATATATATATATACTAGCGACCCGCCCCGGCGTCGCACGGGTATCAAATATATAGCTACTGAAAAAATGATCAAAACCGATAGCCTATGATCCTTCACGTGGTCTATTTCTTATCTGTGCCAAATAACATAAAATTGCTCCAGTAGTTCGCGAGATTTCCCCCGTTTTTTCCACATTCTCCTATTAGTCTTAGCGTGATAAAATATATTCCTCAATAAACGGGCTATCTTACACTGAAAGAATTTTTCAAATCGGACCAGTAGTTAATGAGATTAGCGCGTTCAAGTTAGCCCTTTCAAATAATTCTCCCCGTTTTTTCGACATTTTCCTCTATTTCTTCGCTCCTATTAGTCTTAGCGTGATAAAATATAGCCTATAACCATCCTCGATAAATGGGCTATCTAACACTGAAAGAATCATCAAAATCTGTTGCGTAGTTTTAAAGATTAAAGGGAACAAAGGGACATGAGGGAAAAAAGCGACCTTGTTTTATAATAAGTATAGATATATTATACTTTCAGCACCAAAACAAGTTTGTTCCTTGAGAATAGCACTTCTTCCGTATTAGTTGTTAAATACAGAATAAAACCAGCGCGGTGCCTTATAAATTGTAATCCAAAATTTAATAATTGACAATAATTTTTCTAGAGTTCGGCCGCGTCCGCATCAGACACGGCGCGGCGCCGTCACCTTGTTACGGCACGACGCCGCCACCGTGATACGGTACGGTGCCGCGTACGGTGCACCGCGCGCCCCTATTCTGGGTGAAACTTCCGAACAAAAATTGTGTCTAAACTTAAACGAGGCACTTATTTGGAACAGATAAAAATCGGCCAAGTGCGACTTAGGTTCGCGCACGAAGGGTTCCGTACCATTATTATAGAGAAAAATAACCAAAAAACAATGATTTATATGGTAGCCCCCTATAATTATTAAGTTTGTAAGTAATTTGCAATACGAATTTACCCAAAATTCCCACTGTTTCTGTTTCTTTTTCAATCTTCGTCTTAGTAACAAGAGAATAATAAATGTCTTTCGCGATCCATATCCAGAAAAGCACTTTCGTTGGAGCGCAAATATCGACTGAATAGACACGGTGCGGCGCCGTACCCGTATCACGGTGGCGGCGTCGTGCCGTAACACGGTGCCGGCGCCGCGCTGTGTCTGATGGGGACGCGGCCCCTATATATATTTACTCTATTCTGTTTCTGCACTTGGCTACTTTCTGCAAAAGCACCAATTACCACATTGCAGTAAAAGAGCTGGTCTCAGAGGATGACGGACAGACTCCGAACTTCTAAGCGAAGTCTCAGTAAAGTTAAATATAAGTGGTGTCTTAGTTTTTTTCTTAATGTACAGAACCCTAAAGACATTGGCGTCAGGCGGATAAAATTTTAAACTTCTTACATTTTAATTGACGTACGACCGCGGGCACATATAAAACTAGATGTTCCGCGCAGCTTTGCCCGCGTAATTTGGGAATGTCACGGAAA
This sequence comes from Lysandra bellargus, assembly GCA_905333045.1. Taxonomy (NCBI): domain Eukaryota; kingdom Metazoa; phylum Arthropoda; class Insecta; order Lepidoptera; family Lycaenidae; genus Lysandra; species Lysandra bellargus. The sequence goes on along the minus strand of HG995339.1, from coordinate 9,035,649 downwards.
CGAAGAAACCTATGTCTTTTCACGTAGTCTATTCTTCATGTGTGCCAAATAACATAAAAATTACGCCAGTAGTTTCTTAAGATAATAAGCAATTTTAAATAATTTCCTTCGTTTTTTCCACATTTTCCTCTATTTCTTCGCTGCTATTAGTTTTGGCGTGATAAAATATAACCTATAGTCTTTATCGATAAATGGGCTATCTAACACTGAAAGAATTTTTCAAATCGGACCAGTAGTTCCTGAGATTAGTGCGTTCAAATAAGCCCTTTCAAATAATTTCTCCCGTTTTTTCCACATTTCCCTTTATTTCTTCGCTTATATTAGTTATAGCGTGATAAAATATAGCCTTTAGCCTTCCTCAATAAATGGGCTATCTAACACTGAAAGAATTTTTCAATTCGGACCAGTAGTTCCTGAGATTAGCGCGTTCAAATAAGCCCTTTCAAATAATTTCTCCCGTTTTTTCCACATTTTCCTTTATTTCTTCGCTTATATTAGTCATAGCGTGATAAAATAAAGCCTTTAGCCTTTCTCAATAAATGGGCTATCTAACACTGAAAGATTTTTTCCACAGTACCACAGAACCAGTAGTTCCTGAGATTAGCGCGTTCAAACAAACAAACAAACTCTTCCGCCTTATAATATTAGTATAGATATAGCCATTTAATTATATGCGTTATTTAAAAATATATTATGATAATAATTGTCTATAATATTAAAGTGCAGAAATATTAATTGTCCATTGTGTTTATTTATGTAACATCTTCCACATAAAATATTTATCTGTAAAAACCCGTTGGCCGTTAGGTACCTATATGATGGAGTTTTAAAGTAAGTTATATTGTGTACATGAAAATGTGTTGGAAATTATACTAATAATTAGGATCGATATCATTGAATAGTCCAAGACTTTCGACATCCAAGACTTCTTTTAGGATCTTATGCAGGGTATAACAAAACAAAGTGAATACTTAAAAGTATGTTTGTGTGTTACACGTGTCCCTTATTATATAGAGTTCACTGTGACAGTAGCAGCGCTGAAGGAGCAAAATTTTTGAGCTATTGCATATAGCTTTCATCGCGGGCTTTGAGCGTGGCGACTGAATCAAGAAATTCCGTAATGAAAATAAACCTAACACCCCATACTCCGACCGGCACAGCGGTGCGGCGTTGAAAGCCATCGTCTCAGTTCGGCACGTTGTTTGTGTGCGTGCGACTAGACGTATGCATGTAGACTAGCTGCTAACTGCAATAGCTTTACCGCGGCAGTGCCCGAGTGCCATACGTAAATTTTTTATTTGTATGGGCAAGTGCTGACAGCGTCATGAGTGTCATGAGTCGTCAATACAAAAGTTTCAAAAAAGTTATTCTTTCGAGGCTGCTTCTTTCTCAGTGAACAGTGTTTTGTTATACCCTGTTTAAGATCCTAAAAATAAAAATATTTATAAAACGAACTCTTTACTACATTCAGTTTCACATAGGCAGGTACCTTCCTAAAATACGAGGCAAGTCTAAAATTTGTATTGCAGATCTAAAACTGAAGGCACTTAATATTTTGTTTAAAAAGTCACACCGTACACGCCTTTAGTTTTTATACTTGCAATAATTTATACTTGGCTGTCCTTTCTTAATTTAAAGGCTTATTTAAATAAAAAATAGATAACGCATCGCACCTAACTTTTAACGCAACTAACCTTTAGCCTTTAGCACGTGATTAGTCTGTACGGTGTACCAGTGTTTTTCAATCCTTTTTATTTAGAATTTACATTGTATGATAAAATAAGCGACTAATTGATTTTTATGTCCATGTTTTAGTACTGTCGCATTAATTAATCAACCGTCATTAAATGAAATAACTGCTCAATATTTTTTTAATGATCATAATAATATCACGAATATAGTTGTCGACCTCTGGCGACCCCCCTACGGAAGTTTCGCGATCCCCAGGGGTCAGGCCGATAAACACTGGTCTATTGTGAGGACTCCAGGAATGGGTTCGGTGTTTATAATTTAACGCTTGTATATTTTATAGCTTTGTGACGGTTTTCATCAGTCCCAAATTATTTTTAGGGTTCCGTACCAAAGGCTAAAAATATTACTAAGACCTGTCCGTCTGCCTGTCCGTCTGTCTGCCTGCAGAGTCCAGGCTGTATCTCAAGAACGGTGGTAGCTATATTTATACGTGGGAGAGCCATGCTTCGGCACGAATGGGCTGGCTCGACCGGAGAAATACCACGTTCTCACAGAAAACCGGCGTGAAACAGCGCTTGCGCTGTGTTTCGCCGAATGAGTGAGTTTACCGGAGGCCCAATCCCCTACCCTTCCCTACCCTCCCCTATTCCCTTCCCTTCCCATCCCTAGCCTCCCCTAATACCCTATTCCCTCTTAAAAGGCCGGCAACGCACCTGCAGTTCTTCTGAGGCTGCGAGTATCCATGGGCGACGGAAGTTGCTTTCCATCAGGTGACCCGTTTGCTCGTTTGCCCCATTATTTCATAAAAAAAACTAGAGAGTTGAAATTTTCACAGATTATGTATTTCTGTTGCCGCTATAACAACAAATACTAAAAACAAAATAAATTAAATATTTAAGGGGGGTTCCCATACAATAAACTTGATTTTTTGTGGAATTATTTGCTCTTTATTAATAATGACTACACGTACTTGAAATATTCACAAAATCAACTCAATAGTATTAGTATATTAAGAAATAATTGATATTAAAATTAAAATAAGATAAAATTTTTGTTCTTAAATGATACGGATAACGGAACCCTTCGTGCGTGAGTCCGACTCGCACTTGCCCAATTTTTAAAAAAATCGTTTAAAAAAGGTACCGGATGCCATGATAAGTTATGAATGAACGACGATCGGATGATGAAGTAATGTGAACAATCGGCGGGTTAACAAATACACCAAACTAGGAAACACTAAACGCAGTTCGGTGAAAGCGGTCTTGCTTCATTACTCGCTCGTTCCTCGGTCAGTGACGTGCCATAGCCAACTCGATAACTAATTAAAACTATCGATAATTATCGATAAAGTCAAGAGAAAGATTTGGTTCAATTTTACTAGTATATTTTTAAATGTTAAAGTGTATCTCATAATATGCTATCACGCTTAGGTATCTGAATTCTGAACTGATTTAATATATTATTTTTCATGAAGATACTTTAGGTCCCTGGAAAACATATAGGATATTTCTTAATATAGGAAAATGAGCGGTTATTGAAGCAAAATTCTGTAGTATTCTGCAGTTAGTTGCGGGAAATATCTAGTAGTTTACAATTATGACACTAGATGATAGAGTGTTATTTTCTAAAGCTGCAGGACACGTATTCCAAAATGTTGGTTGGGGCCTCCGCGCACGTACCAGCTCGCTTGTCTGCCTTCCTTTTTGGTCCGTCCACGTGCGTCAATTCTATGCCAATTATTATTATTTACATAAGTTTTTTGCCTGATTAATTACATTATGTGTCATGAATTATAAATAGTAAGGCCCAATATGATGCTACTTGCTTCTTTTATATAGCCGTAAAAATACATTGTAGGAGTTTTTAATGTTATTATAATTACGCAAAGTTCATCTTACTCAATATTTAATGTGTATTTAAGCTTAATTGTTTTATTTCTGCAATCAGCAAATTAAATATTATAGTATTATGAAGATCCATGCTTAAAAGCCTTTCAATTATCATTATTTTGTGACATAATAATTATAAGATCATACTTACAAGAGTTTTTCGATTATTCGCAAAATGATTGTATCTTACTAATAAAAAGTATTAAATACATTATGTACCTTACTAAATAGTACCGGCAGACATACATTAATCTAGTGACAAACCTAAGGTGTACTCGGGGAATCGAGACAGTGGCGGTCATTGACTCCCTGTCAAAAACTTGTCATTTTCTATATAAACCGCGATTGACAATGAAGTGTCAGATATTCTTAATCTAAGGGCAATATCGTATTCTTAACCTTTTAACCGCCAAGGTCGGAATAATCCGACAAATATTTTCGTGCCCATTTCGCCAAGATCGGATATTTACGACAAAGTACCACTTCTCGGTTAATCTGCCTTTTTTGTTTGATAGCACTGTATTATATTAAAATAATGTTTATACTTGGTAAATAGTTAATGAAGTAATAATTTACAATTGATTACACTTTAGTTTCTTAATTAGAAGACCTAAAAATAATGTCTAAAGTTAAATAAATTACCGAAAATATTCTTAGAAAAGTGTGTTGATGTCCATTGTCCAATGCCCGAGTCGGAAAATTCCGACAGTAGAGACGGGACATAAACAATGATTTACTAATACAAAAATCCACATAAATTAAAACGTTTCTGTTTATACTAACTAATTTATTATAAAACAAATAAAGCAATGGTTACTGAACAAATAAACGTGTTTGTTTTACTTAATTTATAATAAACAAGCTATATGACCGAGCTTCGCTCGGTATTCAAAAATTAAAAAAACACACACATTAAATGACATTTTATGAAAATGGTTCCTAGCCAGATCGATTTATCGCCCCCGAAACCCACTATATACTAAATTTCATGAAAATCGTTGGAGCCGATTCCGAGATTCCAATTATATATACAAGAATTGCTCTTTTAAAGATATAAGATATAGTATGAAAATGTCAGTGATTGAATTGAAGATTCCCATCCCTAGCCTGCATATTTAGAAACGAATATTGTCAGCACACCCTGCGCCACGGTCGCAAAAAGACGACCGCTTCTGACGTCATAAGCGAGTGCCGCCTTCTAGAATTTTCCACTAGTGTAGTGCTTAAGATGATGCTATCGGTAGGTGTGATTGCAGTGGATTTTATAAAGAGTTTTATTATGTTTTTTGAATTATTGTTTTTCTCTATGACATATTATTATGTCTAACATAATGATAATACGCCAGATCTTCATAGATCTACAGCTACACAAACTTTAGTCAAGACTACAGATAAAAGTTCACAATATGAGCAAATGTGTAGTCCAATTAAAGGAAATGCACAATTATTTGCTGACAGTTATTTTGCTGGCGATGAAACACTTAAAAAGAAGTTTATCGAATGTTACGTAAGTGTGGTCTCATCCATAATTCGTGTTATCGATAAATAATTGTTCGACTGATTATAATTAATAAGAATTTGAATCTGTGATTATTTAACAGATTTTATGATAATAAGAAGTTGTATCTGATAATTTATCTGATTTTATAATAATAAGAAGTTGTATCTGTGATTATTTGACTGACCTTATAATAATAAGAAGTTGTATCTGTGATTATCTAACTGATTTTATGATAATAAGAAGTTGTATCAGTGATTATTTTTCTGATTTTATAATAATAAAAAGTAGTACTTATGTGATTATTTATTTGTATGTGATCTGTTGAAAATTGTGTACAGTCTGTCAAAAAAGTCATGAAATTAAAAAGTGGCAACATCGTAGTGTCATCCCTTTCAAATAAATCTAAGAAAAAAGGGATGACACTACGATGTTGCCACTTTTTAATTTCATGACTTTTTTGACAGACTGTAGTTATAAGGGGTTTTCCGATAAGAACTTGACAACTTTTTTCAAAATAAAATGAAAGCCATTTAAGATACTTATTTCAAAAAAAATATTAACAAATATCGGAAATTATGTCACTTCACTATTCAAGCTGTTTGTATCTAATGTTTTTGCCAGCGTTGTATATTTATATACAACATTATGGATTCAAATACTAGATATCAGTAAATACTTTATATAAATTATAAATTAAGAAATAAATTATCGACATCGAAAAAGATAAGTATTGCACATCACTATTTGTTGTAGGTATAAATTTTTCGATTTATGGTGCCGGCGCTAGAGGCACGACAATTGATTTTAAGCTCGGCGTTAAAGGGTAAATATTCTAAATACAGTGCGAGCATTTTTCATTTAGCGTCTAGACTAAAAAGGTCAAAGACCGCTACGCCTCGTTTTACCGAGTATAGTATAGTAGATATAGTCGATATAATTAACTAATTAAGTTATATTTATCGACAAGCAGCCCATCTCTAGAGAACAGAACCGGTCGAGTGCTATAACGAATATGTAGGTAACATTACGTCAAGTGGAAACCGTGCCATCGTTGACCACTCCTGGCCACCGCGGCTGTAGGGGAACCACACGGTACAACAGGATAATCAGGTATTCGCTGGTATCCCCGAAACCAGGGTCAAACCCACTCAGGTTTGTGAATGAAAACCTTTCATTTTTTTTCGTGGCAATGCTCTGCCACTTTTAGGGTTCCGTAGTCAACAAGGAACCCTTATAGTTTCGATGTCGTCCGTCTGTCTGTCCGCGGTTTTGCTCAGTGACTAATGACTATTAAAGGACCTACAAAGATGTAATTCGGCATGAATGCACATATTATTAAATTATTAATGTCGACAAAATGGTAAATAATAATATCTTAAAAAAAAATTTTTTTTCAAGTAAGTACCTCCCCTACAGATGAAGCGGGGATGATCTTTTTTTTCCCGTCCACCCCACCGTGAGGGGTGTCGTTGGATAGGTTTTTTTTTTAATATTACAAGTATTCAATGATCATTTTCCGATTTAGGGATCCATTTGTGAAATACTTATGAAGTTTTAAAGTGGAAAAAAAGAGTCCAGTGTCTCACCCTTCTACCAGCTAAACAGTTACTTACTTCTGGAAATGTGAAAAAATTCACGGGAGTAGGAAATATGCTGAATTTAAAAGGAAAACTATCACGGTTAAAAAGACTTTATAAGTTATTGAGTAATAGATAGTCGATGAACTAAAAAACATTCGGAGAAGTAAAAAGGAACTTTTCATTCAAATTCCTTTAAACGTAACTGAGATGACGTTCTTGGTAGTGTAAAATACGTTATAAATGTACATTAATTGACCATTAAAAAAATTTTAAAAAAATTAGCGGTACTACGGACCCTATATTGCGCGTGGCCCGACATGCACTTGACCGTTTTTTAAATTGTTGTACATATTATTTTTTTCACAACACATGTTTTGTTTCTTTTAGAATATTTTTTTTTAAGTTTTTTTTTTTAATTAGTTGTTATTCTTCTGTGTGTTTTTTTAATAATGGTGGTTTTTTATGTTACATACCATTATACAAATTACAAAATATTATGTTTCTTATTCTTATTCTAAAATACCGAGGGCCTAGACAAGTGGCAAGCGATTGTCGTAAACGCCAACAAAATGTATGCGATTTGACATAAGTCATCGCTTCGCTAGCGAATACTAATGCCAAATACATACATTTTGTGGCGTTAGGGCGCATTTTCATTAGTCGTTAACTCGTGCGGTATACAGCATACGGGGAGTCCATGACAACTAATCGCACATTTTGATTGGTCGAGGGATGCGTTTCAGAAATCTCCCGCACCCCGCATGCGGGCCCTGTCGACCAGTGAAAATGCGCCATTAGCGTTAGCGTTTCGATAATCTCTAGGGGGGCAGGTTTCAATGGCAAGGGGCGGGACCGTGGAACCCGTGGAACACTATTTCTACCGGCTTAACTTACGTGTTTCTGAAGATAGCCATCCAAGATCCTATAGAGCTACGGCTGCTACAAAAAAAAAGAACAAGCCTTCGCATGGCCTTCTCCATCACGATGTCAAGAATTTCATGACAATATATCATAAGATCCTTACCCTTAGAGATAAATATATACACAGGACATACCATAACTGTATGAGCTTGTACCAATGCATACTACCATACTAACATTATAAATGTAAAAGTGTGTCTGCTGTCTTCTTCCGCCCAAACGTCTGAAACGATTTTGCTGACATTTGGTATGGAGATACTTTAAGGCGCTATATTGAAAAAACTGTCCTTTTTGACGTAATACTATAGGACCCTCAGAAATGTTACATTTCTGGTAATGAGATATCATATCTTCATAGCCTTATCTAGGTTTGAGAAGAATTAGAAACACGATTAATGTATTTTGCCTCGATACATTTAATTTTCGAAATGACCTCTTAAAAATACGAAATTTGAAGATTATTTTTAAACGAAAATAGATGTATTGCTGGAAATTAGTCTAATTGATAGATACCTTTGCAACTCAAAATCGTATAGAAGCATTTTGCTTAAATGCTCCTAGTTATTTTTTAAATGATTATAATTACGTTTTTTCGCATGTTTTCCGAGCGAGCCGATAGCTTCTGGCCACAGCGTATTCACGACTTTATAGTCATACAAATCAAGTATAAAATTGCCCTTGCGGTAAAATTACTTTCGATATAGCGCCTTAAGTCCCGGGAAAGGACATAGGATACATGATATATATATCTACATAACTGACTGACCACCGCCAACATTGTAATTTGTAAGCCTTGTGACTTTTGTCGATAATTTTTATTTGCAACATCCATACTTCCATACTAATATTATAAATGCGAAAGTGTGTCTGTCTGTTTGTTACCTCTTCAAGCCCAAACCACTGAACCGATTTTGATAAAATTTGGTATGGGGATATTTGAGTCCCGGAAAAGGACATAGGATACTTTTTGTCCCGGAAAAAGTATGTTTCCGCCGCGATAAACGAATTTTGGCGCAACGGAGTTGCGGGCGTCATCTAGTATTATATTAAGTTCTCTTTAGTAAAAAATTAAATAAGTACAGCTCGAATTTTAATCCCTTCTAAAGATTGAATATTGATATGCCAAATATGAACATGTAGCCTTCAGCCTTCAGAGCATTTTCGCAACTGCCACGTGAAAGTAAATTTCTTTCTTCGAAACGAGAAATACGAGTGTTGCATCAGTCAAGGACACAATAATGAGTACGTTCTATAAATAATATAATTGTGAAATTGCGAATTACAAAATACCTCGGTCCTGTTCTACTCTCACGAAAACTCATAACGGAAGCTCGAGATATGGACTCAATGCATCGTTAATATATGACATAATCGCCACATAAATTCACTAAAATAGCGGTCAATGAGGCTCAAGAGGTTTCTCTAATATTGGCTGCTCATGACCAGCCATAATGTTAATGAAGGCTTAAGCCGCTGACGGCTGAGCAGTGAGCCTATTGAATAAGAGGTAGGAGATATGCACGACCGGAAAATGTTAGCAATGGGTAGTTTTATTGACAAAATGTTCAGTTATTGAGGACTTACACTTACTTACTACATGGTTAGTCAAAAGGAATTTAATAGAGGTTTGGTAAATAATAAAAAATAAAAAAATCTGTTTAATTCAGGTAACAAAACAAAACCAAACACAATATAACAATAACTTATGATTGTAATCTCATGTGAGATTTTATACAATAAAAAATATAGATGGCGGTACTTCATACTAATTCTCTTCGCAGATATAAACCACGGGAAAAGTCAGGGCCCCTGCTACCATATGTGCAATGTGTGCAATGCACACGGGCGCCATCCTCTAGGGGCGCTAAATCACCATCTTTAGGGGCGCCAAAACCAAGGACTCGAAAAGTGTGCCTAAAGGGGCGCCTAAATCCTTTTTTTTTGCACACAGGCGCCAGTAGCCCTTACGGGGGCCCTGGGAAAAGTACATTATATTATAAGCTACTGTTTTAACCACAGCATATACTGCAGTTCTTTTTGCAAGCACGAAATGAAGATAACGTTTATATAAATGTTCCTCGTTTCATAGTATTGAGTATTGACCATAACAATTATAAATCAACTCAGCAACATTTGAAATAAAGCGAATGAGGATTCCTGCGTGATTTAGCAAGAACTCGCATGACTTAGCACTGCAATATGCTTTCATACCGATATCTGGGTAAGTAGACCGAGTGAGGAGTTTTTTTTTTTTAGTTTTCCCCAATTAGTATTACTTACCTTATTTTGTAACCCTGCTCTAACTTACGGCGATGAAATAGTGGAGTTCCCAGAGCGCAAAAATCATGCAAACCTCCGATTTTTGCAATAGTGGATGAAAATTGAAAAGAAATTATTATTTTTAACAAAAAAATTAAAACCGACTTTCAAGGTAAAAACAATAGTAATATTATGAACTAAAAAGTATTGAATAACTCTTACTCTTTAATAGTGCCTTTTTCAGAATTCGTCTAAATCTCAACTATTTCTGTGCATACTACAGTCTTCATTACTTCGAAGTCGGTACCAGCTAATTTAATCGTGAGTTCAGTAATGTCAGAATATCTGAAACTTTTGGAACTGGTACCGACTTCAAACTAATGAAGGCTGTAGTATGCACAGAAATAGTTGAGATTTAGACGAATTCTGAAAAAGGCACTATTAAAGAGTAAGAGTTATTTAATATTTTTTAATTTATAATATTACTATTGTTTTTACCTTGGAAGTCGGTTTTAATTTTTTTGTTAAAAATAATAATTTCACTCTTTTTAGTTAAGTATCTACAAAATAAGGCTTTATGCGTAAATAACCAATACGAATGTTAACTATTCACATTATGTTACTGTAAGCGAAATTGTGGTAAATGCTTGCAGTTATCTAAGCGATGCTGCAATTTCCAAACTTTTATCTTTAAAGGTTCAGGAGTTCTGTTCAGTGCTTTTGGACCAATAGACACCTTTGTATGAAATTTCTCTTATTCGTAACATAATAATAATGTTAAATTTACTAGAAACAACATTTTTACTACTATGAGTGTTTTGATAAATATCAAGGATTTCCCTCGATTGCTCATAGATCCCATCATCAGCTCACCACTTTCGTAATTGTTAAGTATACAAAATTAAGATTATATCCTATACAACAACACGAGAAATTTGAAAATCAGTCCTCAAACAGCGAAATCATCATCAAAAACATCTGCTTCGATGCAAAATATCACGAAAAGTACCAATAATTGGGTCATAGTGTGATGACCAATGGTATGATTATGGTTGTGATGATGATGACCAATCAAATCGATGTGTTAGCTTATGCTTTTAGTTGTTTAAACAACGCCGAAATCTCCGAACCTGTACCTATAAGCATTCAAAAGTTCTGTTCGGTACCTTTGGATCCAGGGTATAACCTGGTGCAAAATCTTACTTTATTGGTAGCATTGACCTCGAATGCTTCAGAAATAATTAAAATCACTATATGTTTCCATACAAATTTCAAGGAGTCCCCTCGATTCCTCAAGGATCCCATCATCAGATCACCACTTTTGTGAACATGGTATCAAATTCTAATTAAACCCTACACAACACAAAAAGAAATTTGTAAATCGGACCACAAGCGACTGAGTAATCGTTGAACATACATAAAAAAAATACATACAGCCGAACGTATTACCTCCTCCTTTTTGGAAGTCGGTCAAAGACTAAAGCATATAACTAAAAATCTTTCTCTATGTAAGTCTGTGGAACAGTAGAAAAAATGAACAAATTAATGATTTCGAAAATTAATTTGTAGTTATGGAAAAAACTTAATTAGATGAAAACAAGTAAATTAGTGCAAAAATGTCACTGCAGGTAAACTTGATGGACGTATATAAGGGGGAGGGTCCTGGGGGTCCAGACTCTCCCCCCCCCCCCCCATTACTGTCCATCTTACTTAATTATCCAATCTATAAAGATTATGGGTAGAAATTAAGTAATCTGTTTATAGATATCGTCAGCCATATCGCGCGCTCTCCCCCTACACTTTGGACTTAGAATTAGCAATTTATGTGTAGGTAAAGGTACAATAAATTATAATCATTAGGTAGCTAATAAACTACAGATTTATAAAAACAAATGTCTTTGATACATATTTTTAAATATATTGTCATTTTAATCATAACATCATGATGACGTCATCGCGGGCGACCACCCACGTTGACGTGGACAGATGCGCCATATTGTTTTTTTTTTATGGACAGTTGAGGGGATAACTATACTGTGGAGCGTGTCCGTAGGCAGAGTAGGTACCGCGATGCGTTCGTAGTTCGTCGCAGGGGGGCGGAAAAAGATGGCACAATATTTTGAGTGAATATGAGGGGATAATCACTGGAAATCTGTGACACATAAACCTTGAACAGTGTAATCGATGCTATTGATAACCGCGACGATCAGTTTTCCCTTTGATAAAAAGCCGGCCAAGTGCGTGTCGAGCCACGCGCAATAGAAGGTTCCGTAGTACCGATACTTTTTGATAATTTTTGTGTGGTAATATTTGAATGTACATTTATGACGTGCTTTACACTACTAACAACATAATTTCAGTTAGAGATCAACTACGATAACGTGACGCGCCCCTCCAAATGACTGTTTTAATGTGTGTAGTCACATCCTTGTGAAAGAGTTTGTATGTACTATGTAGTAAGTATTCAACCAATCACAGTATACGTAATATTTCAGTTAATGTCACTTATTAGTTATTATCAAGATTTGTTGGTCAACTAATCATAACTAGCCTACCGCGCAAGACAACGCACTTCAAACGTTTTGACGACGCACTTCAAATGTTTTGAATTTTGGAGGGGCGCGCCATGTTATCGTAGTTGATTTCCTTCGTATTGAAAAGTTCCTTCGTATTTCGCCGAATATTAATTTTGTAGTTGATCGACTATTACTCAATAACTTACGAAGTATTTTTAGCCGTGGTTATTTTCCTTTTAAATTCAGCATATTTCCTACAACCATGAATTTTTTCACATTTCCAGAAGCAACCGTTTAGCTAGTAGAAGGGGGGACACTGGACTCTAACGATTTTTTCCGCTTTGAAACTTCATATTTCACAATTGGATCCCTAAATCGAAAAATGATCTACGTATACTCGTAATAATTTTAAAAAACCTATCCAACGACACCAAACACGGTGCCGCGGTGGGGCGGACGCGAAAAAAAAGATATCATCCCCGCTTGGTGTGTACCATAAAAAATATTTTTTTAAGATTTTATATACCATTTTGTCGGCATCATTAATATCTGCATTCATGTCGAATCACAGCTTTGTAGATCCTAAAGTCTCTAGTAGTACAGACAGACGGACATACGGACGGACAGACCGAAACTATAAGGGTTCCTTGTTGACTACGGAACCCTACAGCAATACATACAGCCGAACGTATTATCTCCTCCTTTTTGGAAGTCGGTCAAAAATGGGCGATGTTCTGGCTTAAATGAGTGTACACCGAGATCTGGCGGTGCAGCGCAGCTTGATTCCGAAGAAATTATTAATCAATTAGCAATAAAACCTAAAACAGTAAATTTATTACTTAAAATGTTACCTATTTGCTGCTGCGGAACCCTTCATGGGCGAGTCCTCGCACTTGGCGCTTTTTTACGTTAGGGATCAAAGCTATATATACGCCCGTGGTAAGCTTAGTAAAAGACCGGTAGGAAAAGGTCAATTACATAATTATAATAGTAAAATAAAATACATAAAAAAATATTATGTATTACCTCCCCCGAACGTATTACCTCCTCCTTTTTGGAAGTCGGTCACAGTATATTATAAGTTTATGGTCAAAAACTAATTTTAATGATAAATGGCTGTTTATATCAGCTGTAGCCTGTGCATATTCTAGATGTTTTGGCGCATAATATTACTTAATTGCTTTCGACACTTTCATAGTGAATAAATAATATCCATATAGGAAATACTGATGTGTGACAAATCAACTAAAATGCGTGTATTATGCATGTTTGCATGTATTATAGTATATAGTTGCCAGCTGCTGTTAGCTGTTATACTGTTGCCAGCGACTTCGTCCGCGTGGACTTCAGTTTATAGCGCGCGCGGTCAACAAATTTGGTGTCAAATTTAAAAGTTTTTTAAAACCCTGGTACCCCTTAAATCAAAATACCCAAAAACAGCTGTGCAGTGTGCACATACTTAATATATATTTTTTTAATTTAACTTTATTTATACCAAATTTAAAGCTTATTTAGCCCCCCATTACACTTTAGCTTTACCCATAAACAATTTATCATTGGTAGGTAGGTAGTAAGTTTCAGGTTACGACTTACGTTACTGGATAGATAAAGTTAAAAGTACTGAGAAGTGAGTTATTTAATAATGGAGGCACTTCACATGGCTATTTGTATTTGCGTATTTGATGTATTTGCCAAACAATCACCATGTGTAGACGGTATGTTTGACAAATATTGGCCTTATTTGACAAATATGACTAATACCAAATACACGTATCCGTACCCTTGTCGGTTTTTGACGCACATCAAAGGAGTCAAATAGGCAAGTAAACAAAATCAAGTAAAAGTTTGGTATTTGACGTCTATGTGTGGAAGTCGTATTTGCCTTTATTTGCTTGTTTGCGTATTCGTCAATAATGTTGGCAAATACAACAATCTCCAATAGCAAATACAAATAGCCATGTGAAGTGCCTGCAATACGTGCACAACAATCGAAAGAATCGACACGACTTAATATGGTACGACGTCTTATATAAAGACTTATGAGCAAGCGATAGCGCGATGTAGGCAACTCTTAGCGACATCTGTTATGAATTTTTCGAACTAACTTATTTTTAACAAATTTTTGCATTTTCACCCTCTTACAACCCCTTCTTCCAGTTAAAAAGTAGCCTATATCCTTTCTCAGGCTTTAGACTATCTGTGTACAAAATTTCATTACAATCGGCTCAGTAGTTTTGGCGTGAAAGCGAGACAGACAGACAGACAGACAGACAGAGATACTTTCGCATTTATAATATTAGTATAGATTTTCTCTATGGACTAAAATAAATGTCAAATACCAGGACATAATCACTTTAAGGGTAATTTGTGAGTTGTGAGTCGCAGAATTTCTGCCGCGTAAATATCTTTTCATACATATCATGACTTACAAAATTACGCTTGTGTTAATCAAACAGGACTTTTGTATGAACCTGAATGCAGCAGAATAATTCTGCCGAACCGAATTCTGCGACTCGCAAACTCACAAATTACGCTCGTTTGGCTTCGCCGTAAGTGTACACCATATACAATGGTTGCAAAAATTTTCTGGTTAACTCTTAATTGAATTAAAGTTAATCGCTAAATGTCTCTGAGTGTGACCGCAGTGCCGGTTTTAGCTCAACCAGCGCCCCAGACGAAATTTCATCGGCGCCCAGGGTGCTGGGCGCCGAAGATGGGTAGTGCTAAATATAGGGGCGCCCCTTTTCGATTGCCTTCGGCCCACCCTTTTAGCCAGCGCCCTGAACGGTCGCCTAGCGCCACCCAGTCCTACCCACCCGTCACAGTTAAGGTGCCTGTTGGCAGCGGGCGACATCAAGCAATCGCAGACGACGTGTCGTCGCGACACCACTGGTTTCTATGTATTTCTAAGAAATACCCTTCGCAGCTAGGGACATAAAGCTAGCCACATTTTTCATAGAAATACATAGAAACCAGTAGTCTGCTGCCGATTCATGTAGCCGGCTTCCAACTTGTCCTTTAAGGTGCGCGTCCACCGGGTCGGAATCGGAGCGTACAGAGCGGACGGATTTGTTGCTTTGTATTGATTTATATGGAACTGCGTACACTAGATTGGCATTTCTGCGCCTGATACCGGTATTTTTGCTGATGACGTCATCCGCAATGAACGCTTCAATCCGTTAATAGGCGATGACAGTTGCTTAACAAAAACCTAAATTGCCGATGTTGAATGCGAAATTGCGAATGCAGTGGACGCGCTCCATCGGCATTTCGTAAATGACGACGCTCCGTAGTCCGTACGCTCCGATTCCGATCGAGTGGACGGGCTTTAGTGTGTAAGTGCGTGAGTGTGCATGCGCCCGATTCAACGGCGCTGCGGTTTTCGATCGGCAACTTTGTACATCCGCTGGACATCCGGGTCACCCATCTCGTCGGTCGTAACTGAACTTGATGTAGGCCGCGCGTCTCCGGCTGTTATGTAACGTCGTCACACCACTCTAAAGGTCAACCACTGCACCGTGGGATATTTGGACATACAATATCAGATAAAGACTGAGACAAGACAACAAAGTATACGTCAACTAGTCTTGAAACTTTCAGAATAATATATATAGGTACACGTCTTATGATTAGTACCTAAGTATATTCAAGTGCAGGGTAAAAGTTTAAAATGAGTCTGACTTAGGGCGCGTTTAGTCGTGGCCCGTGGGCTTTTATTGCACGTACGCGGTTTGGGGAAATTTATGAAAATAGATAAGCTTTATGAATTATATTGTAATTTAGCATAATACTTCAAAAAACGCGATGTGCGCTGAATACGCCCGCGCAGAAAACGCGCACGTCTGGACGCGCCCTTAGGCCGTGTTCACACCAAAGGGACTGTGAGCCGCCGAATGTGAGCAGGCTCACTGTGAGCCCCAGTGTGAACGTGAAAATATACGGTATCGAATGACCGCGCCTACGCCTAGCGTAATAGCGTATTGTCGGTTAGGTGTGAACGAAAAACTGAATTTGTATGGATTTTTTTTATTAAATAAGGGGGTAAACGAGCAAACGGGTCACCTGATGGTAAGCAACTACCGTCGCCCATGGACACTCGCAACATCAGAAGAGCTGCAGGTGCGTTGCCGGCCTTTTAAGAGGGAATACGCTCTTTTCTTGAAGGTTTGCAGGTCGTATAGGTCCGGAAAAACTGCTGGTGACAGTTCGTTTCAGAGTTTTACAGTGCGCGGCAAAAAGTTACGCGAAAAACGCACTGTGGAAGACTGCCACTCATCAAGGTGATGAGGATGGTATGTTTTTCGCGTGGGACGATGGCGAAAAGTTGCAGGTGGTATGATTCCGAACAATTCCTTAGAGCACTCCCCGTGATACAACCCATAGAGGATGCAGAGTGAAGCTACATCTCGGCGTAATTCCAAGGGGTCCAAGCTGTTTGAAACACTATGGCAGTCAACAATTCGAGCGGCCCATGGTTGGATACGATCCAGAGGGAGCAGTTGGTATTTTGGCGCCCCTGCCCAGAGATGAGAACAATATTCCATATGAGGCCGAACCTGCGCCTTGTAAAGTTGTAGGCGTTGGTCCGGACTGAAGTACTGTCTAGCTCTGTTAAGAACACCAAGCTTCTTCGAGGCTAATTTGGCCTTACCCTCTAGATGATATCGGAACTGGACTTCGCTCGATATGTTGAAGCCAAGTATCTCAATGCTAGGGGAAACGGTTAAAAATGTGCCCTCGAAACCATTGGTGACTTTTTAATGGTGAACGCGCAGACTTGTGTCTTGGCGGGGTTGAATTGGACCAAGTTACGTCTACCCCATTCAGAGACCTTCTCCAATGAATTCTCCACCTTGGATACAAGTTCGTTTCGACTCTCAGTGACATTTTGCCGAGAAATATTGGGGGAGCCGGTATATACTGCATCACCTGTACTGTCATCCGCATAGCAATGAATGCCGCTGGTCTGCAACATGTCATTGATATGCAGTAAGAATAGAGTAGGCGATAGCACACAGCCCTGAGGGACACCAGCATCAACAGACTGAGTTTCCGAGCATTCGCCGTTAACAACGTCAACAACAAACGGAAATACAATAAACTGCGTAACGTTCGCTGACATTCAACAGCTCACAGTTGGTTTGGTGTGAACACGGCCTTAGAGAGAAAAAGTCAAAGATGTAATTTTTCAGCTACAGTGAGCGCTTACGGTAGCTGATCAAAACGGGCAAAATCCTGAATCGTACTAAGTTTTTGTAGTTGCCGCGACATATACGACGTCTGAATTAACCAGTGTGGGCTTCGGCCCAAGGCTCCCAGCTGAATATAGCACCCCTTAGCGGCTACACCGCGAGATCAGATGCATCAAGCAATCGTATGATATTGTAAATGACAGCGCGGCCGCGCCGCTATTTAAATAAATCGTTATATGCAAATTGCTTGTGATCTCGCGGTGTAGCAGCCAGACCGCTCGTTAGCGCGAATATTTATAAATAGAGCTTTTTTTTAATGAAATAAGGGGGCAAACGAGCAAACGGGTCACCTGATGGTAAGCAACTTCCGTCGCCCATGGACACTCGCAGCATCAGAAGAGCTGCAGGTATGTTGCCGGCCTTTTAAGAGGGAATAGGGTAATAGGGGAGGGTAGGGAAGGGAAGGGAATAGGGGAGGGTAGGGAATAGGGTAGGGGATTGGGCCTCCGGTAAACTCACTCACTCGGCGAAACACAGCGCAAGCGCTGTTTCACACCGGTTTTCTGTGAGAACGAAACGAAATGTTTCTCTCCCACGTGTAATTTGAGGACACGCGTATAATAAATTGTGTCTCCTCAAATAATACACACTACAGACTTACACTGGCACAAACGGCATATATAGACCATATGAATCTACAGCAGCGGTTCCCGTGGGGGTAATTGAGGGAACCGCTGCTCTTGGACTTGTAGAGGCACAAAACTCATGTTAATATTAAAATGACAATAGTTGCATGAAATTCTGTGCCTCATTATTTTGATTACTCTATTTATTATGCAGTTCAAGATCGCCTAGTCTAGACAATCGTATCTTACGGTCGTGTTTACAATATTACATAATAATAATGTATCTGTGGTTTACCTTAGCTAAACGGAGATTAAGTAGTACAAGCTCATTGACTCAGTGTGAAATGTTTTGTAACTTGAAACTAAATTGGCAATGCAAAAACTAAACTTAGAAACAATTCTGATTTCAAAACGATATTTCACATTCTTCTAACTACACATTCCAACTAATTAACAAACCTAACTTAGTCCTTACTGCCAGACTGACTTTAGTGCCTAAAGACTATAAATATCTCAGGGGTGCCAGTGCCAGTGGCCTTATGGGTATGATCTGTTTTAGGACTTAGAAAGCTAAAAAGAGTATGACATTAAACAGCCGTGATTAACTGAAATAAGTACCTGTTGTTACACATAAAATCATATTTTATAAGTACTCAAAAATAAATGGATTTTTAAATTCTAGTTTTATTTATCTCAAAAATATACCGTTGAAACTTTTTATGCTAACCTGTAATCATTTATTGGGAAATACACCACATGCCTCCTACGTAGGTAGTTATTATAGACTACAGTATTAACGCGTGAATTGTTCAGTTACAAACTGTTTCAACTGTTTCAACAACAACTACGTAACTTGTAATTTTGAACTTGTAGAGTGCGTTAGATACAACTTTAAATTGATAATGACGTTAATGTTTCATGAAGGAACCGCTATTACTTATTAATCTTTTTTAAAATATTCCATAGAGAAGCAAAGGAAACCATATATAATGTTAAAAAATTTAAAATCCATACCTCTATTAATGATAAGCGTTTTAATATGTACTCGTTCACTTCTCTCAATTTCAGTTACATTTTGTACTCAGTTTTATGTGCTAAAGCCATAAACAATGATGTTAACATAAATCTCCAGACTCCGCCGTCTTTTAAATCTAGTTCATATATTGTTTAATGACATACTTAACAGTTATCATCGTGTCTGCTGCCTCCAGTCACGTGTTGACAACAAACCGGGCCCACTTATAAAACAGCGCATTAGTGAAAAATTTACGTTCATATTTAGTAATATACGGTTTAAATCGTAACCTTATGCGTAACTTGTGTAAACACACGGGCGGAGAGTGTCCGCTAAAACGCCGCGGTATTGTACAGAACTAGGTTCCCTTTATTGGCATATTTTATTAATTTTACATTGCTTCTATTATGTTACAGTTATACAATAGTTATTTGTGATTGCATACGTAAAACAAAAGAAAAGTACATTTCAGGCGCATATTTTCATGAACCAGAAAACTTATCATGAATTCGTGACCTTCTCAACATTTCTCGATCGTAATTCTCAGAAACAAAGGCCGCACGTTCTCAAAAACGAGGTCCAATAAAACAATATTATATTAGGGGGTGGTCGTGTCCAGTCACCCAGTGCACCTGCGATCAGCTGCGGGTCCGCTCGTTATGTAAGCGCGTGTGTGTTCGCCGGTTACAGAGCGTTACGTGAGGCGCGCTCGCCAGTAGTGAAAGCCTGCCGTTAGTGCCCGCCGGGCTGTGCACGGAAGGAAAAGAAAAAAAATGATATAATTTTTTTTATTCATCCAACAGTTTTGTGCGACAATCGCGTTTCCCAATATTTAAGGTGAGTTTTTTGTAATTTTTTGGTGTTAAAGATTATGAGGAAAAATAATTGGTTTGTTACTTTTATTGAGAAAATTGTCGTAAATAGCTCATCTCAGACTCACAAATTATTTTCTTTTGTGATCAGACTAGATTTAATAAAACTTCTAGACGTAAAGTTTAAGTATCAGTGTTAAATATTTTTTTAACAAAAAAATTTCTACTTTTAAGTAAAAAGTAGGTATTGCATAAAAAGTATTCCCGAAAAATATTTTCTAGACCTATCGATGAAAACCTTATTAAAAATATAAATTAGAATATCACACTTTGCATCTTTGTTGCTGTAATAAATCATTTTAATTTGTTTAAAGCATCCATAAGCTTACTTTAAATTTTTAAACCGTGCGTGTTAAGAAAAATTCGAATTTTCAGAATCATCTAGGTATAATGTGTATTTTAAAAGCCATTTTAATGATTATTTTTACTAATCATGTTTGTGAAAAGTTTTTTTCAAAATAATATTTTAAGCTTTGATTTTATTTTTAACCGACTTCAAAAAAAGAATGCCTAATTTTCGTATATTATGTTAGTCTATATCAACGTCTGAACAAATGTGCCAAATTTCAAAAGTGTATGTATGTATGTATGTTTTTATGTTTGTGTTCGGATATCTCTGGGATTACCATTCCAATTTCAGTAATATTTTTATTGTACTAGGTATTGTTCCACTTAGGGAACAGTGCAAGTTTCATCAAAATCGGTTCAGTAGTTTTGGAGATAGGGAGTTTTTATTCTCAATTACGTACAATTTTAAAGTCGGTTTTATCTTTTTTTAAAATACAGTTATGTTACACCCTGTAGAATTGTATATACAGGATGTAACAAAAACAAGTGATAACACTTTAAGTTGTGTACGTGTTTCCTGTAGAGAGTTCACTGTGAAAGTAGCAGAGCTGAAAGACCAAAAATTTTTTTCACTTTTGTATGGGCGAGCGTCACGAGTTTCCCCATACAAAAGTGAAAAAAATTTTTGGTCTTTCAGCTCTGCTACTTTCACAGTGAACTCTCTACAAGGATTTAGTACACACCCTAAAGTATTATCACTTTAGGGTGTCTGATTGCCATAACACAAGTTTTTACTTATCATGGGATTATACGACTTTTATACTATTGTATATTATTGTATGGTTAATAAAGAATTTGAATTTGGATGTTTGAATGTTCACTTGTTTTTGTTACACCTGTATAGAGTTCACTGTATTAAGATTCATAATTACCAATTATTAATCATTGTCATTGCAATGTCCATTTTAATGCAAAGTAAATACAATTATTATTGTTAAGTATACACCAAGACACAATAATTAGACAAAAGACTACATAAACAGTTAAAATATAGGGTAAATGACTAGTAGATTGGACAGTACTAGTCATTGGAAAAAGCACAAAAACACCATATTTATTAATGTTGCTTTAAAAACTGACTGTTTTTCTTTAAAAACAGGCGTTCTTTTACTTTAAAAACAGGAAATTTTTAAAGCAACATTAATAAATATATTGTGTTTTTGTGCTTTTTCTAATGACTAGTACTGTCCAATCTACTAGTCATTTACCTTACAATACTGAATACACCAAAGATTAAAAACTTTTTAAAAACATTTTTGAACTTCAAAATAAGAACAAACCATTGATAAAAAAAATACATTGTCAGCGTTTAGATGATTTTTGACTGTTGGTCCTAGAAATCAATATTTTTTTATTTACTTGTCCACTTTCCGATTAAATAATAATAAATCTAAGGCACATAATACAGTTCAACTGATGGTGCTTAGATAGATGTGAGTATTGGTCAATTCTAGTAACTTTCATTCAACTTTTCTAATCGCGTATCATGTTACTCATGAAGAGCCATCACCACCACCACCATATTATGACCTTGTAACAAAAATGTACAATCGGTGCTTACATCAATAGAATTACATCGCGTTCAAACAGCTTTCTGCAAACAACACTTATGCATAACGACGGCTGAATTTAGGTTAGATTGAGATTTAAGATAGTAAAATGATGAAATTGTTGTAAAATAATGGTATTTTATGTTAATTTCATCATTTCAAACCGTTCCAATACGATCGCCGACCTGGATGATATAACAGAACATAAAGTATACCACCGTGATCGCGGAGTGGAACGGTACTCGCGTTCGTAGCGCGTTACATTGATGCTAATACAGACATTACCACCTCATCATCGCCTAATTAGACCAGCAATAAAAGTGTTTTGTCCTAAGAAAACAGGTCATTGGTGCTCTTTTCAAGGAAAGTGAATTTAATGCTTTTTTCAGTTATCAATATTGTGGAAACCCAATTTTCGCCACAATCTAACGAGGAATGCAAGAGATCATGTCGGACAAAATGGATTTAGAGTAAGTTATTAAAAAGTATCCATACTAACCCACTTTTTTTAATAATAGCGTTTTCATGCAAAAATGTATTTTGGACAATATTAAAGGTACGGGGACGATAAAAGCGCAGTGACGGATTAACCCTTGATCAAATTGAACAATTGCCTAGGGCATCGCGTAGAGGTTCAAAGACCGATTCTAGTTGACATACGGATAGGGTACAGGCATGGATTGCTTAGGGCATCGTATGCAGTTTTAATCCGTCACTGTAAAATGATGATGCTTATGCTAACAACAGCGACGGTCTACAGCAAGAGCATGAACGGCAACGACCCTCAGTTCGCGAACCTCAACTACTCCGACATGGAGGGTGAGAGCATCGCGGACCACTACCGCGGCGCCGTGGTGCTGGTGACCGGCGGCACCGGCTTCGTGGGCAAGGCACTGCTGGAGAAGCTGCTGCGGAGCTGCCCCGGCATCGACACCATCTACGTCCTCATGCGGCCCAAGCGCGGTCTGTCGGTCGAACAGAGGTATAAAGAGCTGCTGAAGAATCAGGTACGTACGAGATTGTCGCACCTGTTTTTAAGTTTAATGAAGGTCATAGACGGACCGCATCCCGCAGTCGAGAACCTCGAAAGATGTCGACTGCAAGATGCGATTGCCGCACGACGATCTGCAGTTTGCAGTGTCGGTTCTCGACTGCAAGATGCGGTCCGTCTATGGCCGTTTTTAATTTTAAATATGTATGTTAAGTATTTTAAATATGAGTTAACGCGGCAACTGTACAATTTTATTACATTGTTCCATGTTATCTTCAAATTACTGTTTCAATGTGTGTAGTCACATCCTTTAAAAGAGTTTGTATGTAGTTGTAAGTATTCAACCAATCAACCAGTAGACATCAACTACGATAACATGGCGCGCCCCTCCAAAATTCAAAGCGTTTGAAGTGCGTTGTCAAAACGTTTGATGTGCGTTGTCTTGCGCGGTAGGCTAGTTATGATTAGTTGATCAACAAAATATATTGGTAATAAGTGACATAAAGTGAAATATTACGTGTTCTGTGATTGGTCAAATACTTACTACATACAAACTCTTTCATAAGGATGTGACTACACACATTGAAACAGTCATTTGGAGGGGCGCACCATATTATCGTAGTTGATCTCCACTCGTAATGTTTCACTGTTTCTTATGTCATTGTCAACTAATCATAACTAGCCGACCACGCAAGACAACGCACTTCAAACGTTTTGACAACGCACTTCAAACGTTTAGAATTTTGGAGGAGCGCGCCATGCTATCGTAGTTTATCTCTACGTCGTTTTATAGGCATGTCGTCTCCCAATACTCGAAGAATCTCTACAACTCATCAAAATCGGCTTAGTAATTCAACCGTGTAGAGGTAGTAGATAAACAAAAGTTTACGACATTGGTGTGGATTGCAATTTGCTCTCCAACTATTATAACAAAATGTTGTGTTATATTTTATCAAATCACCATGCTTTTCATACTTATAGAATAATGACTAGTTGAAGCAAAAATAAATTACGCAAATTTTAATTACATACAATACATTATATTTACGAACAGAACTGCTTACTTGCAACTTGCAACTTGCATATATAATTATTAATTGTAGTGGTAAATAGTTGAATGTTGTGTTGTCCTAAAATGTTATATCCTCTACAAAAGACATTACATTTACAAAGCATCTATAGAGTCATAGCAATTTGAAACGGAAAATGAAAATACTTCGCCAGGTTTTATCTGAACCGGTCCGGGTTAGGTTAGGGAACTGTCCGAGAAAGCGCAAGGCAGACTTTGTCGTCACGTGTCTGCCAATATTAGCCTTACGCAATATTTTGCTACGAGTATTTCGTAGTAGCTTAGCCTGAATTGACGTGGGAGAGCCATGCTTCGGCACGAATGGGCCGGCTTGACCGGAGAAATACCACGGGCTCACAGAAAACCGGCGTGAAACAGCGCCGAGTGAGTTTACCGGAGGCCTAATCCCCTACCCTTTTCCCTTCCCTACCCTCCCCTATTCCCTTCCCTATTACCATATTCCCTCTTAAAAGGCCGGCAACGCACCTGCAGCTCTTCTGATGCTGCGAGTGTCCATGGGCGACGGAAGTTATTTTCCATCAGGTGACCCGTTTGCTCGTTTGCCCCCTTATTAAAAAAAATAATTCTAAACTACCACTTGTAATGTTTGTCTTGTTTATGATAATTGGAGGCTATTAAATCCACACGTATCAATCCTAAAAATAATTTTAATGAGACAAGTTCTTTGTAAAAAAGGAATCCTAATAAGTTACCCTTACTTAATTAAAATTAATTAATAAACATTATTTTAATGATGAACAACATATTTTGCTACGTGTGTATAGAATACAACAATTTTTACAAGACAATTTTTTTACATACTCCTCTATTCTCAAGTTTGACTTGCTAAATTTTGGCTTTTCTTAGTATTAGAAGAATCACTCTACCTATAATACTAGCATCTTAAAGCCATCTAGCGTCCATCCAGAACTACCCATCTCAATCACCCTTTTTTCTTTGAAGACGGCAGACAACGTATAAAAAACTATTGCTGTCTAGCTCTACATTAGCCGGCGTCTTCACCAGCCAACCTCTTTCAGGTGTTCGACCGCATACGCTCTCGCTGGCCAGAACGGCTCAACAAGCTGTACCCGATCACGGGCGACGTGTCGGCCCCCAGCCTCGGCGTCAGCGAACAGCAGCAGAAGCTGCTAAGGCGGGTGCACACGGTGTTCCACTCCGCCGCTACGGTGAAGTTCACGGAGCCGCTGCATGCAGCCGCACAGCTCAACGTCCAGGGCACGGCGTTTATGCTGGAGCTCGCTGGGACCATGCCGCTGCTGAAGGTAAAGTTTGAGTGTAACTTAATTAAGTTACACTCAAACTTTACCTTATAAATTAATTATAAATTTATAATTTCGTCTTAAAATAGACTCACAAAGTAAAGAATGTAAATTATGTTGAATTAATAAAAGACGTCTTCTCAAAGCAAATTTTGACAGGCTTTTGCGCAGCCTTACGATAGTATATTCAGTGAAATTACAAAATATATTTTTCAACGATGTGAGTGAATAACTTACCTTATTGCACATTTTATTATAATACTAGATGACGCCCGCAACTCCGTTGCGCCAAGATTCGCTTATCGCGCGGGAACCGTACATTTCTCCGGGATAAAAAGTATCTTATGTCCTCTCCCGGGACTCCAAGTATCTCCATACCCAACATATTCGGTTCAGTGGTTCGGCCGTGAAGAGGTATGAGACAGACAGACAGACAGACACACTTTCGCATTTATAATATTAGTATGGATAATATAATGTTTTTCTTTTATATTTAGGCGCTGGTGCACGTGTCGACGGCGTATAGCAACGCGCCGCGCGGCAGCATCGACGAGCGCGTGTATCCGCCACCATACGACCCCGACAGCATCGTGCGCTGCACCAAGATGCTGCCCGCCGAGACGGTTGAGATGATCGCCGCCACGCTGCTGGTGAGTGACGTCATCATCACCGCCACCATCTACGACGACCAAGAGTCCAACTGTTCAAGTTGCAACTTCAGCACCGTTATATTAATGTTGCTATTACCATCATGGTTCATCGTTATCATGACTAAAAGAAGTTCTGTAAGACATTGTCGACATCAGAGACATAAGTCATTACCATAATATTATGCGTCATCAACTCATCGCTATCGTCATGAACCACATTTGAGGTTAAGAGGTTTGATCGAGTTCAGTTTGTGACTCTGGTGGGTTATTATGACCTCTTATTTCCAGCCAGGTTACGCCCGAAAACGGTACATTTTGGGCGTAAACTGGCTGGAAATAAGAGGTCATAATAGTCCACCTGACCTTGATATTGCAGGGAGATCACCCCAACCCGTACACGCTGACGAAGTCGCTGGCGGAGTCCATCGTGTACAGCCACACCGAGCTGCCCGTCTGCATCATCAGACCCTCTATTGGTAAGTAAGATCAATTGCTTATAAATCTTATGATATATTAGTTACTTAATTGACAACATCTGACACTTCAATGTCAATCGCGGTTTATATGGAAAATGACAAGTTTTTGACAGGGAGTCAATGACCGCTACCGCCATGTTTCGCCGAGTACAGTATAAGGCCTATCCTTTAAGCTTATTCCACTGACCTAATAATACTATACCTAGGTGCATAATGTAACTCAATGGCTTATTGGCATTCGGCACTAATCACCAACGCGACCTTGACCGTTGGTCACTTCTGAAATTTCGCTGATAAGGTAAGAGAAGATCAGCGTCTGAAGTTTTTTCGTAACGTGAATAAAATTTACTTTGGATATTACGTTCATAATGTTCCGAGGTTGTTTAATGATATCTTTGACATCGTTCAAACCTTAATATTATACGAGCAACCAAAATTTTAGGTACATTTTAACTCGATACTAGCAAGTTATATTGTTAGCTACTTAGTGCTTCGTCATCGGGTTCTCTATTTTTAGAGATCCTTTGTCTTTAACCTCGGCGAGTCCTTGTGCGGTCATTAAAAAGTCAACGTTATCGATTGTACACGTGGTGTCGGTCGCACGACCACCCTCATCAATAATTCCACGGCAATCAATAGGGCCGTGTCATAACAGCCTAATTGATATCACTTGTCAGCTTTCTTGGGCTGATTATTGCATCGCGCTGACTATTCGCTGACCGTTGGCACCAAAGACATTAGATCAAGATAGATACCATATGTTTAAGTACTTCGCGTGCCATATCGCGTTCACAAGCGACAAGCAATGCTCGTCTTTCGAAAGACTGTTCTTTAGTCTGCTATCGGAATCGGACGTCAATTGGAATTTTAAAAATGCCTAAATGCCTAAAAGTGCCTTAATGAGCTGTAGAAATTCAAATAGAAATGTTGGCCTAGATAATGGACACGTTTCTTATCCTCGGTACGTCACAGTAAGTAGGAAAAATCAAAAAAGTGGCATGCTCGTTTTTATACTTAAATCGAGTGGCATGCGGTATCTATCTTGATCTATGTCTGTGGTTGGCACCGAATCGTATGAAATATCAGCGCAGACTGCAACGCGTTATTCACAAAGGCTGCATAGAATTTCATACATAGTCATCAGCGCCGACGGCTAATTGAAATCACTTGTCAGCTCTCTTAGCGGGCCCCTAGAGGCTAGACGATCAATTTTATTGCGCAATATCACGTATTGCGTAATATTATTGACCGTCTAGGGATGATATTGAACATCACGCGCCTTCAATCTAATTGTCAATACTGTTCAATAACATTGAAACGTGATATTGCACAATACAATTGATCGTCTAGGGCGCCGAAAGTGCGTAAAGTGGGCGTAAGATTCAAATCAGCCTTATATTAGCTTCTCTTGAACAACCGAAGACATCTTTCTTGCCTATATGGGAGTGATGTCTAGTATTAGAAGTACCATCGAGGAAATTGATTCCTATGCAGTTGATAGACCAACGTTATTTGGTCGAATATGTCAATTCAATGTTAACTGTGATTTGTCGGGTGGGTTTGACGCGGACGTAACGCAACCAAATACGTAGGTCCCCGATCTGCATAGGAATCAACTTCTCTGATAGTACATACATAGAGAAAAGATAGACATTACTTGTAAAATTATTTCACTGCAACTTGTTTGTTATTTATAAAACAAGAATTCAAAAATATTTTAAGTGACTTTATGGTTATTGTTAATTAGAGTCTTCAAAATAAAATTGTAATTTGAATAATTTATTAATAAATTAATGACGCGAATGAATTTGATTTATTTTAATGTACCTCCTCGCTCAGGTACCTAGAGGACGATAATATTTATTTATATTTTTTGTTTATTTATTAGTTTTTTTTTTTTTTGTTCAGTGACCGCTGCTCACCAGGAGCCGTATCCTGGTTGGATAGACAACATATACGGCGTCACAGGTAAATTCAGAGTTCAGTATGTTATGCCCGCTACAAAATACATTTACTCATAGCCGACCAATAATTATGTTTAGTTATGTCTTGATTATGTCTTATTTTGCGAGATTGGCTTGAAATAATCTGACCAACTATTACGAGTCCGATGTGTGCCTATCTAAATTGTTTTTTGCACACACATATTATCTTTAACATCTGTAACTGGACATGACGATTACTATAAATTATTCTCTTGAATAAAACAGTCTTGTTACATTTAATAATTGAACGAGAAACACTTAGAAATCGGTACACCTCATATCACAAAATATCAAGAGGAATATAAAAAATATTGCCTCTTGAAATTTTGTGATAGGAAGTGAATATTATAGATCCATCCCGATCTATAATATTCACTTCCTCATAAGCCCATGTTTCCAGGTATAATAATGGAGATATCCCGCGGCACGTACCGGTCGGGGTACTGCCGGGAGCGCTACGTGGTGGACCTGGTGCCGGTGGACCTGGTCGTCAACACCTGCATCCTCGCCGCCTGGAGGCAGGCCTGCAAGAAGTAAGATCTGGTTCTGCGTGTTTTTCAGTCCTATGTATACTGCAAGTCTAACAATCCTAAATTAGGCCTCGTTTCCGCTGACGCGGAGCGGAGCTTAGCGGTGCCGAATTGACCAATCACCATGCTCGAAATCTTCTGAGCCTGGAATAGCACGATTGGTCAATTCGGGCACCGCTAAGCTCCGCTCCGCGTCAGTGGAAACGCACCCTAAATGATCCTTCAGACGTGAATAATTACTACTAATGTCTAATGTCCCCAATTTGTGAAGTGTCACTTACAACACAACTGTTACACGCCGGGACTGTGTCTCGTGAATAAATACTGCTTAGTTGGCACTTGGCTTACTTACAACACTTAAGTAGAAATTCAATAAAGATGTTGAAAAATGTAAGAGCAAAGACTTCTTATTGTTAGTCATTTAAGTCACTTGTGGTTCTTCTGGTAGCTGACAATGTGACGTTGTTGCAGGCCGGGGCGGTGTCCGGTGTACAACGTGACGTCGGGGTCCATCAACCCCATACCCTGGGGACACTTCACCTCGCTCTGCGTCAAGTGGGCCCGCGAGAACCCCACCAAGTGAGTAACGAATTACTGATGATGACACTACGGATCAGAAATGTGATTAATCTTAACTACAGTACTAACTACTAGGCTAGTAGCCTTACATAGTAACTACACCTTAGTTGTACCTATGTATTATCAATAACTATGTACGCCATACACGCTACGGTTTACCGGTACACAGGTATGCCTGCGCAGGTAGACCTCTCCGGTAAACTCCGGAATGTGTGTGGAAATAGATCTGTGCAGTTTTTTAGGCCTGCACAGGCGGCCTCTCCCGTAAACCGTAGCGTGTATGGCGTACCTTAGTCGGGTTATATCAGGCCCAGCGGAAGGGTCATGGCTAATATTGACTGTTATAACCCGATCGAATAACGTCGTGTAGGTACGTGATGTGGTACCCGAACTTCGGTTTCACGGAGTCTCGCCTGGTGAACACGTTCTGGGAGATGACCTGCCACTTCCTGCCCGCCTTCCTCTACGACCTGCTGCTGCGCACGCAGGGGAGGAAAGCCATGTGAGTAGACTAGTATGCATTACATGCGACGATTCCTGCCTAGAACCATGTACTTTTGGCCATGGTTAGCCATGTAGTTTTGTCAAGCGGTAACTAATGAAGTATGACCAGAAAGTGCGCGTCGCCGCTGCTGTCAGTTGTCGCTGTGAAGGTGACGCTTAAGTCTACAAGCAGACTTGAACGGCGCCTATCCAGGTGTCCAAGACTTCAATTTCAAGCATAAGTTCTTAAATACAGACGGCAGTTTGGAAAAAATTTACATGGCCGAAAAACGTACTTGCTATAATCTTTGAGCTATGATACAGAATCTAAATAATTTCGTTGTCTTTAGTTTTGACAATTCCTCTGTGCTAAATGCTAAAGATCTTTACTAATTACTGACAACTTTTCGTGTCTTCTGCTAATTTCCTACCCAATTCCAGCAGCTCTGGATTTATGTATAGGCAGGCCTTGGCCTGTGGGCGGCAGCGTTCTAAGATGGCGGCAAAGTTTGTACATAGCGGCGGCAAAATGAAAGCGACCTATACTCATAAAAAAATATAAATCCGGCCCTGAATTCCAGCATGATGAAGCTGGCGCGGCGGTTCAAGATGGCGGCGGCGACGGGGGAGTACTTCGCCAACCACGAGTGGCAGTTCGGCGTGTCGGAGTTGGCGGCGCTGCGGGGGGAGGCGGGGGGCGCGCGCGACGCCGCCACCTTCCCCCACTGGCCGGACGAGTTCGACTGGGACACCTACATCGGCGCGTACATGCTCGGCATCCGACGGTACATACTCAAGGACGGCATCGAGAGCCTGCCACAAGCTAGGACGAAGTTAAAAAGGTGAGTTTTGAATTTCAAAGTATACTGCAAACCTTCAAGAAGAGAGCGTATTCCCTGTTAAAAGGCCGGCAACCTTGTAACTCTTCTTTAAACAAACTTCTTTAAATAAAAAATAACAAAAGTGGCTTAAACTAATTTCCCGCCAAACTAAAAAGTTTATTTGCGGGTACGCGCTCTAACATCATTATTAACTTATCAATACACAAAACTAATCTATATACTAATGTTGCGAGTATCCATGAGCGACGGTAGTTGCTTTCATCAGGTGATCTGATTGCTAGTTTGCCCTCTTATTTTATAAAAAAATATATATGGACCAGGACTACTATTTTTTCCTTTATTCGCGTATGCTGCATGCATCTTGTATCCTATACGCGAGCCGCGATATCATAGCAAAGTCAATGCGTGAATTTGTTGCTCTACTGAAGAACTATAGCGGAATAACATGAGTATTGAACATAAAAATATGGTGAACAAGTCACATGTTTTATTGTCTGTCATTCTTAAACATGAGAGCTCCACATGTAGACCCTCTACAAAAGACTGTTATAAAACGATCTAATTTATAAAGATGACGCCTGCAACTCCGTTACGCCAAATTTTTCCAGGATAAAAAGTATCATATACGTCCTTCCCCGGAATCTCCATACCAAATTTTACCAAAATCGGTTCAGCGGTTTGGGCGTGAAGTGAAGAAGTAACTGCAGACAGACAGACAGACACACTTTCACTTATATAATATTGGTATGGATTGTTTATTATCCCTCAATAAAAAGCAAACATTCGCCTAAGTATATCAATAAGCAGTAAGACATCATCCAAAATATATTTACCAAACCAGCGCTAGATCTTTTCTGAGGAGAATTATTCCAAACCGCTTATTTAACACATCTTTTTCCAGGTTGTACTGGGTACACCGCCTGTTCCAGGCCGCGACCGGCTACTATCTGTTCCGGTTCCTGGCCGGCCGCCTGCGGTAGACCCACCACCCCCCTACCCCAAAGTGCTAGTTCAGACGAAGCGAAAACCGCGCGTTTTCAGTGCAGAAACCGATCGGTTAAGGCTGCGTTTCCACCAGAGATGTGTTGCGAGGAATGTGTTCTTAAGATCCAAAAGCATCGCCGCGCTGAATGAAGCGATTCTATTGGTTCTCAAAAACACATTCCTCGCAACACATCTCTGGTGGAAACGCGGCCTAAGTGTGAAAGTTGAAATACAACACCTTTGTAATAAGCTGCGAGCGGTTAAAACGCACATGTGTAAACAGCGCGGTTCCCGCTGTGTCTGAACCGAGTCTAAGTATAAGCCCGCGCGATCACCCTGTAAATATTGTACTTCAGACCATCAATACTTTGTGCTCCGTTCAGATCATGCCAAGAGATAAACAATATAATGCTATCAATTTAAATGGAACTTGACAGTAGCTAGACTAATCTTCTTATCAAAAGTGAAGGCATGACATTAAGATAACCGATCAACACTAACAGTCTTTTTGTCATACTTAGATAAAACTACATCTGAACAAAGTATATTTTGTGAGCAAAAACTAATGCTGTATTCATATAGGTAATCAATGTTTATATAAGAATACTTACGCAAATAAGTACGCCCAGTAAAAATGTGGTTATGCTCTTTTCCGCTCTACATAAGCAATGTATTCTTAAAGACATGCATGGACGATAGGAAAGTAATAAAGTATTCAAAATCTGCCATCGACCAACTCCAAAAGTAGACAACTGTATTTTACGCTATTTTTTAATTAAATATCTGTATATTAGAAAATGTTATTATAATAAGTTATGATAGAGTTCGAAAAGACAATATTTTTTATAAAAATGTGTGTTTTCAATGAGATGTAAGTTAGGTACGAGATTATGGGAGAAGATAAGTCAAAAAACCTTTATCGACTTGTAAAAAGTTTTATCTGTAAATTGTAATAGTCAATGTAAGTTAAGTTGCAAAAGGCAAACATGACATAGGTTTATTATTGTAAGTAGAAATTATTGTAGATCTATAAAGTCATGTAATTACGGTGACGATATATTTTAATTTGCCACTTTTTCTCTGTTTATTGTAAAATACTTCTCAGAATATAATAATTTTATGTTTTAAACGCGTTGTTTCTATTTATGTATATCAATAATGAAAGAAGTCCCAGCTTTGATCCCTGTGGTATCCCATTTAAATAGGTATTATAATATTATGAAATTCAATTATAAGCGATTATGTATAGTACATTCACCATTTCGTATTATTGTAATTTGATTGCCATAGGTACTTATTATTTATTGTAAAATAACAGCTCTATTAACGATGAAATATATGAACGTGTAGACTGTAGTAAAATGCTTCATCCAATCATTCAAAGTTCTGATCACCTATTTTATTATTATCAAATACTTTGATATACTAAAACTATTTATTTTCTTAATATACTAAATGGCATTAATCTATGTCTACATTCGACAAATCTTCTGTTATTCGTCTGACTTCCTCCTTACTTCTCTTCTGTTCCATTAGCTTATTTCTCGCTTCCTCCTTTTTCTTGCCGTACAATATTTTTAAATTGTCTAATACTTCTTGGGGTATGTGATCTGGTTTTGGCTGGTGTATTTCATACTCGCCCTTCTCGTTTTTGACTAGCTCCACTAGGGAGTCTTCCAAGTTCATGATTTCATCCTTGATTGGTGGTGGCGAGGTCTGGGGATGCTTCATCTTCTCCGCCCATCTTTGTAAGTAATTGCCGGCGTCGGAATGTAGGAACTGGAATAGTTGAAAAAAAATTATAAGCTTCTTAACTAACTACAGTTTTGGAGATATTTAAAAAACAAATATAACCGAAATACGAATTCTGTGCACAGTAACATAGAAGTTAGGCTACATAATATCCAAGTGAAAGTCGTATCCAAAGGATTTCATGCGACATTTTAATTTTCATAATATTATGTTTTCATGTGCGGCCCCAAAGGGGCTACAGAGGACATCTTTCCGAAAATCGTTTCTCCCAAAATGCAAAAAGGGGCCACGCCTGCTTGTCTTTAATCCTACTAACCTTTTCTTTGTTTTTGTTTGTCTTGTGAGAGTTGACATTGGGAGCCTGCCGCTTAGCGTTACTGCTGCCGCTGGTGGCACCGAAGGGCGTACCGTCTGAAAAATTGAAATGAGAGTGTTTAACCATTCTTCACGTCATCACAAAAATTCTTCAACTCAGAAATTGTAATGTTTCTCCAACTATAACTTGTTGGCCACAAAATTTTCAAACGAGATCATGTTCTCATGTTATCAACAAAAGATGTGTTACCGAACCAGAACCCCACGCGGTGGACGTCACCTGCAATGTGGGAAGTGACGGTAAGACTTACCGAGCGGCTTGGTGTTGGTCTGCGGGCCCAGCTCCAGCAGCACCTGCAGGTCGGCGTGGTTGCCGAACGCAAACCCGAAACCCACGCGGTGGTCGTTGCCTGAAATATAATGTTTCGGAAGTTAACAAAGTGTTATTAGTAAGTAGTATATTATTTTCGTCATTTCATTTATCGCGCAGGAGCCGTGCATATTTTGAGCCTATGTCTTTTCTGGGACACATTGTAACATCTGGGTAGTATCTAGATAACAAATTTCATCAAAATTGGATTAGTGGTTTATGGGAGAAAAGTTTACCGCTAGACATGGAGAGATGCACAGACAGAATTATCACATAGACGTATGAATATTAGTATTGAATTGGATGAGTTGCGTAGCGTAAGATATTACCACATGACAGGGAAGCTTCGTATTTTATTAACTTTTCAAACTTATTGTAATGCTACGTGCTCACATACGGTTTTCCTCGATAGTTTTACTCCAAATCGAGCAATAACCACCGTGTGGACCGCAAAACTGACAGCTCGCAGGCTCGCTTCGAGCCGGCTCGATGGAATTAAATGCCTTCGAGCTGTCAGTTTTGGCGGTCCACACGGTGGTTTACATTACATACATACATTACATTTGGAGTAAAACTATCGTGCAAAACCGTATGTCAGTGCTTAAACACAAAAAAAATCTAATACTCATTATCCACATTCTTGATGTTATTTCTACCACTGTGCGCTTTACTGTGTCGTGTCAAGGCAAGCAGCGCGCAACAATATTACAAAATAACGCAACTGTTGTAGCAGTATTAAATCTTATCCTTATAGTTTTTGTTCAAACTTCGATAAATTAGTCTTTCCGTATTGCTGTGGCCCTCGGAGAGCTCAAAATCTGACCTCTAAACTTTAATAACAATAAATAAATACTATGTTTTGGAAGTTACCTAATAATACCATTTACACTGGCCTTTAAAATAATAATTGTAGGTAAGCTTAGTAACAAAAATACAATGTCGAAAATGTTAATTTGTTTGTATTGTCGGATTCAGGATTGTATAATATCTTCTCCTACCTAACCTACCTTCCTAGAGCAAAAAAGGGCAGATGTTAAGTAATAGGCGCTAGTAGTTAATTTAATGTCGCTGTCCATATAATTGGTCTATGATGGATATTGAATAATCATGGTTGCCACCATATGGCTCGCCACCACATTTCTTATTGTCAATCATGAATACACGGGTATGATAACATATAATGATTGATAATAAAAATAACGCCTTAAAAACAAAATAACAACAATTTCATATTTTTTGTAGAGCTTTAAGAGCGGCCGCAGACTTAAAATTTAAATTTTCACTTAGTTGACCAAAAGTCGCACAGTAATACAATTATAGCTATAGCAACTTATGAGAGCTCGCACATTTTTGCAACTAAATTCGATTCCTTTCCGATTAAGTACCTACAATTTAAAAGTTTTCCAATTAAATTGCGATATTACGTAAGTAATTTAGTTTAAATACGATAGTCGGCCAACTTGAAATTGTATATCTGCGGTGACCCTAAAGCGTCTGACAAAAGTTTTGGTCTATGAAAAGTGTCAGACACTACATGATACTAGTTCAGAATAATAAAATCTACAAAATATAATATATAAAAATCAGCCATCAGCCATGTGAATTTAAGTTAAATAAGACTAATTTTTATTTACCTTTCTCATCTGGTACCTGCCTAGGTGTCAAACGTAAAGCTCCACAAACACGCAGGTATTCCAAGTACATGAGGCACTACCATGGGCGTACCCAGGTAGGGGCAGGGGGGCAGCCATCCTAGGTACGCCCATGGGCACTACTGACAACCTAAGGTTTCATCTATGTGAAAATAAGTTATGTCTGATCTCTCTGGGATCTGGGACCATATATGGATATACCCCATGGCCCAATACCCAGGTCCATGTACCATGATGGACAAACGTGAGGAAGTCGAGAAGAAGGTATTAAGTGCAAAGACACTACACCACTGACCTCGAATATACGCTGGACCGATTGTGCCGATGATACTCACTTTTTTGTGCCTGTTTGAAGCGGAATCAGCCCCCCCATTATCAGGGATAGGAACTAAATTTGACGTAACCATTGGTAACCATGTATGTATTTTAATTGTCTATGGCTTAATCGTTTGAATTGTTTTCGTGTTTTTAAAGTGTTTTAAAAGGTTTTACGCGATTAAGCAATAAGATAAGTGGTGGTAGTTCATAGTTAAACTATGAAAGAGTGTATGATATTTAAAACGCGGTACAAAAAGGGATGTGTGGTTACATTTCACAAGTAAGTGATTTTAACAGCTAATTTCTACGATATTAAACCTTTATTGATAATATAGGCACTTTAAAATGTGGCACTAATCTTATTATACCACATATTTACCTTTGTTTTACCGATTTTTGATAAACAATAAAATTCAGTAGTGCTGGAGTTTTCTGTCGATAAAACTTATCGATATATATAATAATTGTATTGAAATCTCCGATAACCGATTTTTATTATCAAATACATATTATGCTCTTAAAATAATTGACAGGTTTCCGTCTGACGAAGGAAGACTGGAATTATGGTTGAAAAAAATTGAAAAGCCTGGTTGGCGTCCGAAAATTGCTACTACCGCTTGCCGTTACTATTTGAAGTGTACAAACGTTCTCTGTGAAAATACAAAGCGCAAAAACTACCATTTGATCGTGATTATGTTTGGAAAATTTATTTCAGCGTCTACTCTTTCTTGACAGACTGTAACTGTGTAACGGTAACTAATAAAATATAATGTTAAAATATCGCACATATATTTTTATTATTTATAAATACCTTACCTACTCCAACCCCAATAAAAAAAATGTATTCAAACGTTCCATATTTATTTATGGATCGCATTATCCAATTAGTTAGTTTCCCTCGCACTTCTGCAATCAGCGCCAAAATGGCGAAAATTAAATGAGATAAAGTAAATCGATAAAAATTGGCTTGCTAGATCCATAAATAAATAGGAAACTTTTATATTATTACTAGGCGTTCCGCGCGGCTTCTCCCACGTAAATATCTAATTTCACAGACAAATTGGTCCACACAAAATAGCCTAGGTATATAATCCTTCACGTTATACATTCCCCCGCTTTTTCCATATTTTCCTCTATTTCTTAGCTCCTATTAGTCTCAGCGTGATAAAATATATAAAATGGGCTATCTAACACTGAAATCATTGTTCAAATTGGACCAGCAGTTTTGGACTGAGATTAGAGCGTTCAAACAAACAAACTCCTCCGCTTTATAATATATATGTTACCGGAAATGTATGTAATCCGTCATTGTGTACAATTCCTAGGAAATGTATACAATTCCTAAAATCGTACGGTTATGTGTAAAATTAATGATATTAGACACATTTTCTAGGAAATCTATACATTTCCTAAATAGTACTAGGAAATGTATAGATTTCCTAGAAAATGTGTCGTAACAAAAGAAAAGGGGGGCTCGGGGGGCGCAGCCCCCCGCCAAAACAAAAACAAACACAATCCAGAAAGTCCAAAAGTAGGTTAGGTTAGAACTGTGACTGTGCTCCGGCAGCAGCCGGCGACCGTCACAAAACACGCCTCAGTGCTTTAATATAAATGAATATTCTCATTGTAACAACGTGTTTCATTACAGAAAGCATTATCTTTATACATTTCCTAATACGATATTGGAATATACAATTCCTAGTATATATAAATGTATACAATTCCTAAGAACTGTTTACATTTCCTAGGACATTTATGTATTAAATTATTTTTTAAACAATATTTTATACATTTCCTAAACAGTTTCGGAATTGTGTAAATTTCCTAGGATTTTTATACAATTCCTGGATTTCATACATTTCCGGTAACATATATATGATAAGATTAGTTAGGGTCTAATCATACAGAACACTTATTCAGATTTACTACTTTGATAATATTAGAAATGAAATTAGAAAATACAATACAACAAAGTTTTTGTTAGAAGCTTATCTTCAGCTTTGTTTTAAGTTTTTCGTAGTGCTAACTGGTAAAAATAAATGGATTTTAGATAGGTACTGCTACTTCACGCTATTTACGTATGAAATCGTTGTTAATTTATTACGCCTATCTAAATTACGGAGAGGAAGTCCGTAATCTTTAATACAAATATGTAGCGTTTGTATTATTCAATTTAATATTTTTGTCCTAATGGTCGACATTATCTGAATCTGGAAACATTTCATCGATAATAGAAAAGACAGTTGTACATCACTAGTATTAGTTCCAAATACTCCCACTACTGCTATCAGCGCCAATATGGCGACATGATGACGACTTTCAAACGTCATTTTTTACGTCAAATTTAGTTCCTACCCCTGATAATGGGGGAGCTAATTCCGCTTCAAATAGGCACAAAAAATAGCTGTAATTTCAAAGGGTATCATTAGTCCAGCGTACTTGTATAATGGAGGTCAGTGCACTACATCCACACGGTGAAATTTGAATTAGGTACCTTTTTTAATCGGTGGGATATTTGAATACGCCACTGACAGCAGTGAGGGCAGCTCCTCTGGTATGATGATGCCGCACGACCCTGGAACGTTAAGAACGACATGATTAGTTATCTACACGTCAGTGTGTAAATCCATACTAATACTATAAATGCGAAAGTGTGTATGTCTATCTGTCTGTTACCTCTTCATGCCCAAACAGTTGAGCCAATTGTGCTGAAATTCGGTATGGGCATAGGATACTATTTATCCCGGAAAAATTTACGATTCCCACACGATAAACTAATTTTGGCGCAGCAGAGTTGCGGGCGCCATCTACTATACATTAAAGTGTAAAGAGCAGCCATTCCTTAGAAGTTTAATACGTAAGGTATAGGTATTTCTAAATTGATTAAAAATAAAATTAGGGGCCCGAGTCTCTAAATGTTCGAAACCGACTCGTCCATAAAACAGCATGAGCGCTGGCGAGAGAAACAGCCTGCGATCGAAACGACTTACTGGAGTTTTGAAAATCAGGTCCCTAAACAATTTCTCGTTCTAGCATATTTGAATGGCGCCGCATATAAAGATAGTCATTTATCTACAAACAAGTTATAAAAATAAAAAACAGCTGTCCGCACTTAGCCGTGCTTAATCTTACTTAGCTGACTGTACAGTAAAGTAAGTGGCACGAATTGCATCCGTGCGGCCCGCGGGTCGCTTATGTAATCAATTATCATAATACACGCCAGCGATGTGCTAGTCTAGACACAGCAAGTAATAATTTAGAAAATATTGAATCGATTTATTTTCGAAATGTTTTGTAAGGAATAATATGAATTTTACATGAAATGTGGATTAAGAAATAATGTAAGTCAATGCGTTTTCAACCGGCCAAGTGCGAATTATTAGCGCGCAAAAGGTTAGGGGAATTGTGCTTAAGATGACATAGTCAGGTAAGACGACACGTCGGCAAAATTCGTTGACATAATAGTGCTGTCTGTGAACTTGTGACGTTTTATGGAGCGCCTCAGTGTGCCCCTAGTAGCCCAACTTAGTATGCCGGACAGGGACCGTACTTTACAAAGTAATAAAGATTTTCCTAATTTTGATGAGAGAAAAATTTTCTTACACTTTTGTTTTGGGGCGAAAAAACGCATAAGGTCAGAATATTTTCTTATAACAAATTGTTATTATGAACATGGATTCTTATAGGCCACAAATATTAATGAAAGTGTGTTCTAACGTTAAGTATTTTTTTACAAAATTTATTTGTATCCACTATTACTCATTTGGTAAGATGACATACTAGACGTCGGCTTAAGATGACATACTACAGTTACTTATGTTTCTGGGTGAGGCCGCCAATTTTTCCTGATATGACGCAGAAAAATTTTGAGCACCTAAATTGTAGGGAATTTATTTCTCTACGCTATCATAGCGTTGAGAAATATGCCGTTGGAGCATCAAAATGATAGCGTAGAGGCTATCATAGCGTAGAGAAAATCAAACTTATCTCTGTAAATAACACACAATACGGTTTGTATTATAGCACCAAACATGGCCCTTTTCACTACTCACATGATGCATTGATCGTTTTATGTGAAACAGT
The DNA here is from genome assembly GCA_905333045.1 of Lysandra bellargus. NCBI lineage: Eukaryota > Metazoa > Arthropoda > Insecta > Lepidoptera > Lycaenidae > Lysandra > Lysandra bellargus. Next base: position 8,995,326 of record HG995339.1, on the reverse strand, counting down.
AATACTTACATTTGTGTTACCAAAAAACTTCCTTTGAAAAATCTGTGTACACAGCCCGACTGAGGTTCAAATGTGAACTGTCGAGAAATGGCGAATATTACGAGATTTTCCATAGACTACGTAAAAACTCAGCATTGCCACTTCCCGATTTTACCTTCCCTAACAACCAACGATAACAATAAATCGGTCTTATTGATGACGTTTAAAATGTGGGGTTGAATTGATGTTTCTAACGATTCATTTGATTTGAAAAAGTTTATAAAGCAAGTTATCTTAAAATACTATAAGAATTTGATGAGGTAATAGCCATTTATATAAGTATTCATAACATATCAGATTTATCTTCAAATCTGTCATACTTACTGCTACAGCGACAGTTAAAGTGCACCTCTTCCACGGCGGATTGTATATTTTAAGGTATTTTCTTACCTTTTTTTATGTTTAATTGTAAATATATTTTTAGACTATTATTGGAACTCAAATAATTCTAATGCATGCTTGAGCACTTTGTTTTCTTCGTTAGAATCAGTTTTCGAGTATAAGATAAACACAATACTTTTTAAAATACAAAGGGTGGAGAAAAATAATTGCAAAATCAGCAAAAATTGGCGGCCTCGCCCTTCTGCTAAATCGGTAACAGAAGCATTGTATATTTTTTAACAATGATGAAGAACTTAAGAATCCTTACACTACTGACAACTAGAGGGATGATGATGCAGCTTGGAATTTACGTATTTTATAAGACGACATACCATCAAAGTCGAAATCATAGTATGTCGTCTTACCATATCGATGTGTCATCTTACACTCGTCAACCTGGCGTGCAATTTACGTTTTTTTTTTTCACTGTTATATTAAGTTGATTTTTCCAAAACTGTTTAATTTCGTTAGCTATGAATCATTTATTTATAATACTAAGTTACTGATCTCATGTGACTTATTTTATTTTAAATATTTACCTTCAAACAAAAAGTATGTCATCATAAGCACAATTTCCCTATCCGTACAAAATACCTAAAACGTATTTGTAGTACTTATAGGTAGTATCCCTAAGTAGTCTGTGACTTATAGGAAGAATTAAAAGAATATATGGAAAACCGGTAAAAATCAAACTATACGGGAGAAAGAAAAAAAAGTTGCGAGATCGATTCTGATAAACACTAAAATTGCATCATTCGATTATTTATAATTTCCGCTAGCCGAGAATCAAACCAACTTATATTGGAAATAGAAACACACAACACACCCAATCTTTTTATACTAGGACACGATATTACCAGACTAAACAGAACTAACTTGTCTACTCTGGTTTTACAAAAGAGGAACAAATTGTGTTGTTGTTTTGGAATTTGGAAGCATCGTCCGTCAAATCAGGTAAAACCAGCAATGTAAATTATTATTGTGCAATGGTTAAAATATTGAAATGGTATGCAAACACGCTAATTGAAGTTAAGTAAGGTCAGACATGTAAATTATAATGTGTTGTATTTAATATTTATTTTCATTATACAGTGTGTAACAAAAATAAATGATAATACTTTATTATCATTTATTTTTGTTACATACTGTATTTACCGCGTCCATATTTATTAAATTATTTTTAATAAATTACAATTGATGAGTAATATAAAATAAGGTAGTACTAAACGTATTAATATCAATGATGGAGTGGTAACTATAAAATAAAATAAATATTTTCTATTAGTATGCATGAATTACAAACATGCAATACAAGCATCTTTCAATATTTTTTGTTTAGGTAATAAAAAATTATGACGCGACTTTTTCAGTACTTAGATTCTAGACAAAATTAGATTGGGACTCTGATTATCATTAGGTGCTAGGATCTAAGCTTTAATATACTGTGGGCCTTGCAACTGGACCTTGACTTGCTTACTCTACGTAATAGCTTACACGATAGAGTCTAGCAAACTCAGCTCTACAACACAAAGACCTACGATTTAACGACCATTACGTTAAGTTTACAACCTTTAACCCTCTAGTTTTAACTAAACTTTAAATTATCTTTTGTTGTATTCCAAATTCAGAAACGATAAACCTTTTTGTGTTTAGAATAGAGATTTGGAAATAACGGACAGAAGAAGAATATGATTGCATATTTGGGAATAATTTTCAGAGGAGCTATTCGCGAAAATTTTAAGATGCATTTATTGTTTTCTTATTTTGTTATTTAAGAACCCAAAGAATACAATTAGACAGATATAAAGACTACAGTATCACATCACTTTTGTAAGTGTTGGCAACTAGGGATGTGGGATGTAAATTGTAAATATCTCAAAAGTTACTTGATTGCTTATATTTTCGTATGAGATCCTACTAGTTATTTTAGATTTTTATGGTCTAGACATAGTGACTAGCTTATCCTGAACTAGATCTAAGAAATCTCTGGAATCTAGACTATTCTAGACTCTAGTGCAAGTAGACAGTAAAAATATTGTGAAAGAAATGATTAAATAATTGACTATCTAATACTGTCCAGTCTTTTATCCGGATTAATTGAACATCTCGACTCAGCGTTTTTTTGTGTTATTTTTACTAACGTGTCGTTAACCACTTTATCCTCACCACTTAATTAAAGAAAGTGTTAACAACAAAGAAAACACTTGGTACACTCACCGAACGAAAGTAGGAACAAGGAAAGGAATACAGTCGCACACATTTTACAGTACATCGCCGTTTTCATTCAGCTAACAAGGAGTCAGGACAGTAGCGAACTCATTTCAAATACTCCACATTAAAAACACAATCTGTCATCTCGGCGCTTGCCGCCAAACTGCGCGCGCCGAAATGACAGCTGACACTTTCACTATTGCGACAAGGTCCGCACTCCTCGGCTATTAGCGCCACAAATATTTTGAAACTCAATTAAACGCGGGTGACTCACGGATCTCGTGCTCCGGGAATGAGTCTTTTCAAAACTCGTGCACTTTACTTTTGCATAGTTTAATAGATAATGAATTTTATCTCCTAAAGATAAAGCTAGTTTTCGCACGACGAGCTCTATTGCATTTTACGTGTGTGTCCATTCACTGCCCATAATGCGACACCAGCACGCGTGCAGTTTGCAGGATTCAATCGAATTCGGCTCCTATCGTGACGTCCTTAAGTTTAAAATCGGTTTTTCCAGGACGTGCGCTTAGGATTTTCCTCGCTCAATTTCTCCACTTTCATATTTGGCGAGTTGAGCGGTGGGATAGGTTTTATAGAAAGCTTACGAGTGGTTAAAGGTAATTATTATTAGCATGGATTGAGAATGATACCCACTTATCTGTGTAATGAGTTATTGGAAACATGTTATTTCCAAGTTTGGTTAGACAATGCAGGCTGATCACCTGATTGTCTGACATGTAAGATGATCCATGCGTCGGATGGGCATGTAAAAAGTCGGTCCTGCGCCTGACTCTCGCCAGTCCTGTCGGTGTTCCGTCCCACTGGGTTATGAGAGTAAAGGAATAGAGAGTGTTCTAGTGTACTGCGCACACACTTGGGCACTATAAAATTACTCCTGCGTACCTGGCCTGGTTTCAATGAAACCGGCCACCGTCACGGAAAGCGGTGAATGGAGTATTATAATGAGTCATTTATAACTTATCAGTTATCACTCTTGTTCACTAACGGGACATTATAAATGAGGAGCATAGCCTAAGTATATCACAATAACACTCACTCACACAAGACTCTACTGCCAACACTCTACCAAACACTATCTACTATTTTCATTTCCAACTAAATTAAAGGTAAGACGAAACTGAAAACTTGATTCCCCATAAAATCAATTTTTCTGTGCAAGATAAAAGTTAAGAGTTTGATACACGATATGATTTTATAATGCTATTTAACCTTATTTAAGTTAATCTGTGACTTAAATAGTCATTTAATTTTTAACGGACTAAAAAGATATGGATTTGGACATTGGCAGACATTGTTTGTCCGCTTGCACCGCTCGACTCTAATACCTGACTGATGCGTTCCCTTCAGGGATGTGACCATAGGATATTAGTTATATAATTTCTATTTACTTTAAATTTTAACAAGTATGACATAATATGCAGAGCAATATAGCGAGACCACGATAGCTTTTAACTCGCAAGCATTTCATAACGACGAAATATTGGCGCATCTTTTATTGTAAAGATTGTTATGGAATGCTATTGATCCTCGCGGAGCGGAACAGAGAGGATGATCCATCCTCTGTTCCGCTCCGCCGGCGTAGAATGGGAGTGCGGAGGCGTCGCAATGCGATCCTCCAATAACTTCCGTCCCACGGGGCTCCGGGTCAGGATCGGAACCTGCCCGGCTTAGCTAGTCCCGGCGCCGAGGGAAACGCTTTAGTTTGCCTAAGCGTTCCCTAACTTGGTGGAAGTCCGGTCCCTTGTGAAGAAGACCGGCCGGTCGTGGAGGGAGTCCTGTGTTAGACAGATCCAGGATATCCCGTATACGGCTGAAGGCAAACCGCAGGTGATTTTAGTGGGATGCTATTGATCCTAATTTAGGGCTGCTATTCAAGGGTTAAGCCCTACTCACTATCTTGCGTGCTTAATTAATTTTAATCGTGGGATTTTATTTTAAACAATAATGTCTTAATATCTATTGTTATTGCTTAGAGGCATTCATTGCTGCTGCTGAAGCCACGTCAGCTAGTTTTAAATAAGGTTTAGTTGTAACTTTTATAATGAATGAAAATTTTATCTTCATTGTGTTTTTGTTACAATGTGAGTATAAACTTTTATAACAACATGATTAGTGTAAACAAATTGCCAATAAGTGTTGTAAAATAAATTACTTTTAGACATCTAATAATTGGTTAAAGAGATAAAATTAAAATGTTATGGTTCCCCTTCTAAAATCTATTGGTTATTACTTATTACCTAAGTATAATACATTACAAAGACTAAACTTTAAGTAAATGTTTGCAACAACGATTATTATACTAGTTAAGGAAGTTAACTGTGATGGTCAGTCTCCGACAGTTATATTTCCCCAGCTTCGGTTATAAATTAACAGCTTACCCACCAAGCTAGAGAAGAAAGCTACCCAGCTTTCATCTGAGAATGCTAATTATTATGAATTAATAAAATCATAAAATACTTTCTTTCTGTCGCCTTGCGTAACTTTAAAACTGGTTTAATATTGGAAAATTAAATCAAGTCATTATGTAATTTAAAACCATATATATTTTGATATGCAATTGAACAATTTACATATAATTATTCCTTCTGGGTCCATTAATTAATTAAATTTATTGAAACAATTTGATTATATTTTCTACAATAAGTACGAAATTAATATCACTACTGCATGGTGTAAAACAAAGTAGCTTCTCGTTGTCTGCCTCTAGAAATATATATAACTAGACGTTCCGCGCCGCTTTGCCCTCGTAAATGAGATATTTCACAGACAAATTAGTCTCCAAAAAATAGCCTATGATCCTTCACGTGGTCTACTTCTTATCTGTGCTAAATAAAATAAAAATTGCTCCCGTAGTTCGTGAGATAAGCCCTTTCAAATAATTTCCCCCGTTTTTCCACATTTTCCTCTATTTCTCGCTTCTATTAGTCTTGGCGTGATAAAATATAGCCCATAGCCTTCCTCGATAAATGGGTTATCTAACACCAAAATAATTTTTGAAATCGGATCAGTAGTTCCCGAGATAAGCGCGTTCAAATAAGCCCTTTCAAATATATTTCCTCCCGTTTTTTCCACATTTTCCTCTATTTCTTCGCTCCTATTGGTCTTAGCGTGATAAAATATAGCCTATAGCCTTCCTCGATAAATGGGATATCTAACACTGAAAGATTTTTTAAAATCGGACCAGTAGATCCTGAGATTAGCGCGTTCAAACAAACAAACTAACAAACTCTTCCGCTTTATGATATTAGTATAGATAGATAATATTACTAGATAATTAATTTAAATTATGCTTAGATAATTAAAAATATATCTTATTTTGATGCAGGTTCTTGAAATACGAGTAAGAGTAAAGTTTATCAATTACCGGAGGGTTTATATATTTATAATATGTGCAGAATACAGTAGAAAATGCTGATCGTTTTAAAGTTTGTACACTCGTATGAAGCTGAGGTGGGTGGCTTGTTATACTTCGACTCGCGAACTGTGTTAAGGTGACGCCTTGATAATTTGGCTGCAGCGATATCAATTGTTCTCAACAATGACTAAAGCTAAGAAATTAAAGTTCATTGTCAGTATTCATCACGTCTTTATTTTTGTATTACCCATAGCATAACACGATTGGTCAACTTTTATAACACAGAATAATTAATCAAAAAGACCTCTATAAAAACAAGGACTCCTATTTTGCCAACAGAGGAGAGTGATTTAAGCTTTCAAAATTTGTATATAGATTGGTTCAAGCATTCACTTTAATTTTCCCATAGCTTATATGAAATGTATTTACGCTCTTTCCATTTGTTGCTTGTTTTCTATGAGAGGCCGAGCCATCCTCTCATAGAAAACAAGCAATCTAAAACATATCCAACACGGTTTTTTACTTTATCGCGGCGTCACCTTAAGTGGCAACATAGTACAGTCCTGGGGTGTGCCAAAATGTTTTCGTTTTCGCTTCGTTATAGAATCGTCGTTGAAAATGTATGGAATTGACATAAGCGTTCGTTAATATGACGTTGACGTTCGACTCGTCTTATGTCAATTCCATACATTTTGATCGGCGATTCTAAAACGAAGCGAAAACGAAAAAGTTTCGGCTAAGTGGCCAGATCGTCACGCGTAAGCACTACGCCGTGTCACAACAGTTCACGGCCGCTTGCCCCACACCACACACACAACACACCACACACTCAGACACACGCATTATCCCTGACACACTTTCGTACAGATTCTTCTCAAAACCTCATGAATAACCATACATTTGCAAATTACCTGTAGTAAAATTTCAAAAACAAAACATTATCTTTTTAACTATATAATGGTCATTCTATTCTACAGCGAAAAATCTGTTACTTGACAAAAAAGTACTTTTATTAATATTGTATCAATAAATTTATGAGTGTAAATAATAATAACTGGTGTGAACTATAACATAATAACACTTTTAAGTGACTTTTAAGAATATAAATGTGACGTTATTCGCATCCCCATAATCTACATTTAATAAGCTATCGAACCATGTAAATAACATGCATGTAGGCCTGGCAAATATTTAAAAAAAAATGTTGAAACTCGAAAGTCGTAAAAGGTGATTTTGAGAAAATCGCATTCAAACTTCGAAACCCAAAAAAAGTATGTTATTGTGGGAAGTTACATAGATATTATGTTTTTTGAGAAGTACATTATATTATGGTCTTTTAGATTTTAAATATATAATTTTATAACTTCTTTTATAACTTCAATTATATAATTTTATAACTCTATTCCTGTTTTTACCACGCCAAAGTGCATGATGTAATGAAAATGCCCAAGATGGTTTTTACTAAATATTTCACTTATACTATGTTTTCTATTGGATTTTATAAAAGAATAATATAAAACGGATTAGTCTTTACTAAATAGAGACGTCTACGATATTAAACAACATTGTTTATTGTATTAAAAAAAATTTTGAACAAATAAACATTGTGCTTCTACTAATCTAATTAATCAGTCAAAATCAACAAAAATATATATTTACTACAGTTAAACATAGTCAAATGAGATCAAATATATAAACTTCTATTTAAAAAGTAACTTTTTTCTGTCTTAAAATTCAAGGTAAAGTTTAGTAAAAAGCTGGTACAAACACTTAACACTTTTCAAAAGGGACCTTATTGTCGGTGATTAAAATTTTAGTAATATCACATAAAAATAAATATATATTTTTATTAACATTGAAGTTCTTCTTTTTTAAATAACTTTAATTATCCTTTAGTAACAAGACGTGTACCAAAAACATGTAATTTCTCATAGTTACCATAGAAGTATTCATAAATATTAAAAGGGACCTTATGTCGGTCGTTACATTTTTAGTAAGTAATAAAGTTAAAAGAAGATACAAAAATACTATTAATTTCGGAGTTGTAACATTATTTTTTATTTTATTTTTTATTTAATTTAAATATTTATTTAATTATATTTTTCATTATTTAATTATATTTCTGAGATTTCTTTATAAAAATAAAGGAACCTCAGACTTGGTACGACTTTGTCTAGATTTCATTACTTTTTAATAGGGTTCCGTAATCAACAAGGAACCCTTATTAGAGATCAACAATCAGCTCCATCGAGATTCGAGACTTGGCTAGTTTTTTTACAGAATGTTTTTGGTGGGATTTCACTTCTTTTTTTTTAGAAATATATTGATTTTTTAAGCTGAGCCGTAAGTAGTGGGTTTCATCATATCGCTCGTGTAGTTATTGCGCGCTCGTGTAAACCTCACCATCAGCATCACACGTGTTACATACGCATCCGTGGTCTAGTGGTTTAGTGCGTGGCTCTTGACTCGGAGGTCGTAAGTTCGATTCCCGAGTTGGAAACGTATATTTCCAAGTTTGGTTAGGACAATGCAGGTTGATCACCTTTGATCAGGATTAATTTGAGATTAAAATTTAAGGGGGGCTCCCATACAAAAAACCTAATTTCGAGTCCGACTCGCACGTGGCTAATTTTTATGGTTTTCCCTATAAATGGCCGTTAAACCCTAAACTGTGCTGAATTACAGCTCTCTGAGTCTATGGAAAGTACTTCTTATTTCTGTGGAAGTACTAGTTCTATTTTGATGATCTTGAGTGAGTGAGTGAGTGTCATAAATGAGAAACTATGCTTTAGCTTAAAGGTTCTCAAATAGGGGCCTAAAATGTGGTGAAATGGTTCCTGTAAATGATAGTGCTGCAGTGTTTGCTTCGCGCTCTACTTGGCGGGGGCACTGCCGTGCCCCCAAATATTCTAATCAATGTTACCGATTTTCAGCTTGGTGGAAATTACTAGTAGTATAACAGTAGATACCGTGCCGAAAGAAAGCCTCAATCGACTCTCGACTGTAGCACCGACAATAAGGTCCCTTTTTCACTAAACTTTAAGTTCAATTTTAACCTATAAAAAATCGTTTTTAAAACCTGTGTTTTTGTCATATCAAAATTTAGATGTCTGTTTATTAACATGGAGCAAAAAAAGAAAAAATGATTTTTTTCGACACTTTACTATAAATGCGATTATCTCGGAAACTAAAACCCTCCATAAGGTCCCTTTTCCCAGATAACGTCACAAATTAGCATTTTCTTAATAACTTGATAGCTCAAAGTACCCAAACGTCACGCCTGTTATCTGCTTTCACACCTTAGAACATTGGGACAACTTAAAAAAATACTTCTAAGAAACAATATCTTAGTGTTATAGTTAAAATAGTATTGAAATATAGTTGGCTTTATGATTTAATGAGCATATTCTTCGTTTGAAGTACAGGCACGTTTTTATTCTTGATTCTACTCCTGTTACCAAAATTTCCGTCATTTCTGTTATCAATTGTAATTTGTAAAAAAAATATAGCTACACATTTAATTTTAAATAAATTTTGCACGTAGGCAGCACTAATCCAATTGTAGTTTCTATATTATTAGCAAAGATTTTGATTATTTCTTTATTTTTTTAACAAAAGCATTTTTTTTCCATTGGTTGAGATCGCTCATCACTTCTGCTAAGTCTGTAAAAAGTTAATTACTCTGTTAAATATTGTAAAAATCTTTTGTTTACATGTATTCTCAGTCCTTTTATTGTAAAACATAAATAAAACTAAGTAAAATTTGACCATTTAAAAATAAAATAAAGATTATTTGAGTTTTATCATTTCTGTTAACATCACTTCTGTTAACTAGGTGATAAGGTAAAAGACCTAATGCTAGACACTGGACTAATAGATGTCACTTATGACAAAAATACCATAAAAATAATAATTATTCTAATTATTTCTCACCACTGTAAATTTTATAAGCTTTTCAAGCTATCTGTTGAATTGAAAAAATATATTAGAGACGCCTTCGGGAACAAAATTTTAAAATGGGATCAGTTTTCGTAAATAATATGACCGCGTCAACACGCGCTCGGCAATTTCTTAGCAAATAGATTAAGAAAGGCGAATTTTTGCACGTAAGTTTTAAACACATTTATTTGATTTTTTGTAATTTCTATTGATTTCATTGGATTAATTGTCATGTTGTATACACTAATTAATGTTTATTTAAGATTTTTTATCCATTTTCCCTAACAATATAAAGGGTGTCTACTATTACTTCTTGAAAATGTAAAATACCTAATAGATGACATGGATCTCATCTTTGAGTTTTGCAATACGTACTAAAGTTATTTTGTACTTTATTCTACTGCAAAAATCATCACTATTCTCTGAAAATATAATTCTATTAACAATCTAAGAACTTAGAACTACTGCACCTTAAAATGGACATGGTGTCTAATATTAGACCTTGTACTGATCTAAAAATCGATTGTTTTAGTTTTTTAGCAGTAAAAAGAAGAAAAAGGAAAACTGAGAAAAGAAAGAAGAAAAAAGAAGAGGCAAAAGAAGCATGGAGACTAAAGACTAAAAATAAATTTGCTAGGAAAAAAATATGAAAAATAAAAATAAAAGGAAAGATAGTTTCAGCATGGAAGAAGAATGAATAGAATCTGGAGACAACGTGAATAATATTTCTGATGCATGTAGTTACTATGATGAAGTAAATGAAATCTTTTGAAAAATGACAATTAAAGACCTAATAATAGGAAAAATGTAAAATATAATGTCAACTATTAGTTCATATTGGTGTCTGCTATTACTGATGTTCGTTTTTTGTGATGTCATCTATTAGTACTTATGACTAAATTTACAAAAAGACCAATAATATATTTTTTAATTGATTTGTCAGTGAATAATTATAATAGTTTTATTTTGTAAGAGTTACTGAAGACATGGAAGAAGTTATCAGTCCTTTATTTTCATAAATATATATTTTATAACATTCAAATGTTTCATGTTTCCTTAAAGTGTCTGCCATTAGGTCTTTTCCCTTAATCCTTCAGGCCCCGCGCGAGCACCGGTGATCGCGACAACAATAGAATACAATAGCAATTCCTGGAAATTCCGACAGAAGTAATTTTTGTTCACAGAAATGACGTTTTTCTTATTATAATATAGTAAAGTTAATACTTTTTGTTATTTATTCTGTACAAGACATGTTAATTTTACTATTTATAACATGTTTGTCTTTCTTGTAATTGAAAAAAAGGCTTTTTTTTTCAATTACAAGAAATATTAAGTATCTAAATTGTTGTTGATAACAGGAATAATCATTTTGTTAACAGAAGGTATCATTCCAATATTCTTGCAGTGTTTTATTAAACTTATAATAAAGTTTATTTTTATTTAATTTTTTATTGTTAGAAAAGATAATAAAAAGACAGAAAAGTGACTCAAAAATGTTATGTAACATGATGACATGACAACGATCCTAGAACAAATAAATCCTGTGATTCCTCAGACGAAACAAATTTTTTGATCATTATTTTTTTCTTAAAGCGTTGTAAAATTATGTATATTGCTTTAAAAACATATTTCCGGAAATTTCTAATGTTGCGTTATTATAGATTTTTAAAAATTAGTTTATAGATACCAATTTTGTTGTGCTAGATGTATCTAATGTAGACAGTATTTTTTTACAGTTTTTAACAAATTCTCATTTTCGATCAAAATAAATAATAGTTAAAAATGAAACAAATTAAATAAATCAAATATACTATAATATTTAGTAAATAAAAATAACCCACCGTGTTGATAACAGAAGTGGTGCATCGACATATATTTTTTTTTCTCTTAAAATTTTAGAGCTTTGCTAAATCTGTTTTTTTACTATCGCTAATCTACATTACAGGTTTTAATATGCATCAGTATTATGAATTATCGTTATAAATTATTACAATTAGGATTTATTTGGATGTTCATCACTCTTGTTAGGCACAGCGTCATTTCTGTTATCAAGTAAAAACTTAAATACTTGATTTTTTAAATAATTATGGGCAAACGATCTCAGAAACTATTTTTAATTATTATATTACATTATAATTATTAATTTTAAATAAGTAGGTAATAAAAATGTTAAATTTCACCAAATTTTATTGGTTTCTTTTTTCGGCTCAAAACTAGAATGGCCCAAATAAGACATAATATACAATACTTTGTACTACTAACAAAGTTGATAATCAAGTCACAAAACTTACCACCGATTCTATTCAGGAAGATTCAAATATCTGCGACAAAATTCATAATGACATTACGTTGTGTGGGAGCCCTAAATCATGCTGTTTCTATGTTTCTAAATAAAGGAAGTTTTACCCAAAAAGAAAATAACAAAACTCATATTCAAAATTCATGATTCTTTACTAAGCATATTGTAACAAAAAAAATATACTTACAGGTTTGCCCGCATATGGCTTCTTCTTCATCGCCCCGGAGGATGTTGCGCAGGCGTTCACAACTATTTACGGATTCGCACCGCGCATACTTAAAGGTAACACACCAAATCTCGTGTTTTTTTTAAATCCATACTAAAATTATAAATGTGAAAGTGTGTCTGTCTATCTGTTACCTCTTCACGCCCAAACCGCTGAAACGGTTTACATTGCTGTTTATTATGGAGATACTTAGAGTCTCGGAAAAGGCCATGGGATACCTTTTTATTCTGGAAAAAATTACAATTTACGCGCAATAAATGAATTTTGGTGCAACGGAGTTGCGGGCGTCACCAAGTGTCAAAAAGTTTCTGTCGAAAGTAGAAACAAACCAGAAATAATCTACAAAATAAAACCAATTGGGCGCGTTGCGTAGAACGGTAGTCTACGTAGTTCTCCGTAGTATTACGTAGCACTGACGTAACGGGAGGTCTACGCCGTAGTGTGACGTAGCAGTTCATAGAACTTACGCAACGGGAGGTCTACGTCGTAGCGTGACGTAGCAGCTTACGTAACGGGCTACGAAATTCCTACGTGTCGTATAGTTCAAGCAAATTAGCTGAAAATTTGGCGAAATTAAAGTACGACTTTTATCTATCAGGATATGTAGGTTATGTAAAGTTAAATTTTTTCTACTCTCCCCCCCTCTCCGGGGTGTGCGTCACCCCGTCACGTATGCGTACCCCGACTTTTTGTATGTTTTCCAGTAATCTATAGGTATTGAACATCTTGGCGGTAAATTGGGAAATTATTAAAAAAACTAAACGATTAGCAAAAAAATTAATAAATTATTAAAAACACTCGTTTTTGGTGACTGATTGCGCCAAAACTATAAGTAATATCGCTTTTGTTTATATGAGAGGCTTATAGTACATTTATCAAGGTTTATTTCGTTCATACATACTTTTTATTTATCGAATACGGTTTCTTATTTCAGTGGAAAATACCACGTTTCGGGACATATTCGAGGGCGCGGGGGGTGACGCACACCCCGGAGAGAGGGGGAGAGTAGAAAAAAATTAACTTTACTCTATAACCTACATATCCTGATAGATAAAAGTCGTACTTTAATTTTGCCAAATTTTCCATACATTTGAATTTAGTTGTCTTGAACTAGTAGCGCGGCATAGCAATACGAACCGTAGTAGTTGCGTCACGGGATGTGATTGAAGTACTTAAAATTGCCTTATAACAGGCAGGTCAAACAGAATTTAAGTTTTTTTCCCAACATTATGTCATCGGGCTAAAGTCCGTGTCGTAGTAAATTAGTAATAACCCCACTGGGACCTGTCTGGATTTATCCTTTTTTTTTTTTTTTGATGCGCAGGGGAAACCCGTCATGGGTCCCCCGGGTTGGGTATATACCTCAGTAAGCTGAAGCACCCCGGGGATATGTTAGACTCCTACTCACTAAAACCACCTGCGGTTCGCCTTCAGCCGTATAATGGAGGGATGTCCCGGATCTCACAAACACGAGACTCCCTCCACGACCGGCCGGTCTACCTCAGGGACCGGACTTCCACCAAAAGTAAGGGAACGCTTAGGCAAACTAAAGCGTTCCCGTCGGCGGCGGGACTGGCTAAGCCGGGGAGGTTCCCATCCTCTTCCGGAGCCCCGTTAGACGAGAGTTAGGAGGTTCGCATAGCGTCGCCTCCGCACTCCCGTCCTACGCTGGCGGAGCGGCTGAGAAGTGGGATCGTCCTCTCTGTCCCGCTCCGAGGCCTCTTTCTGCGACATAACAATTTCGCAGAAAGAGACCGTCGCCTGCCAGGCCTCATCGCTCTCGAGCATGCAGCGCACCATGCTCGGGAGCGAGAGGTCCCCGCCTAGCACTGCCACAAGATCGTGGCGCTGCGTCTGGGTTTACCCTAAATTAATTAATTGTTATATCAGTTAACTCTAGGTGAAATGTTACGTAAATTCTTTCGTTTCACATGAATTAACTTTAACTGGGCGCAAGTAGGCCTGAACGGTGCAAGTTGTACAAATGCAGAATGGTGTCCATTAACATTAGTTTTATACAATTAAAAATTCTTATTGTCTTTCATATTTTACTTTATCATCTACTTGCTTCGTAGGTAACGACCACCGCGTGGGTTTCGGTTTCCGGTTCGGGAACCACGCGGACCTGCAGGTGCTGTACGAGTTCGGCCCGCAGACCAACACCAGGCCGCTGCAGGCCACACGTAAGTGATATTACCAGCGAAATTATAAGAAGATATAATATTATACTAAATTCTTTAAGGAATAAAGGAGCTGCTGCTGACTGCTCGAACATGTCTATCCCAATCGATCAAATATCTTTATTGACTTCTCCCACATTACAAAAGTAATATAGTAGGTAATTGTCTCAAATCACAATGCATTGCAGTCGCGTGTACCGTAAGCGAAATTCAAGAGCAAGTTGTGAATCTACTGATAAAATAACTCTGGTTACGTCTAGTCAGTCGTGATCTATGTGGGCTGGGCTTCACATAACCCGATCGAATTGTCTAGTAATGCCACCTGCCTGTAACAAATTTCTCAGATTTTGCATTCAATATTCTATACATTAGAGTCATTAGTAATCTTATCAAATTAAAATTCTTATCTTACAATCTGGACCGTCATTTTGTTTAAAAAATTAAACAACACCAACATTACGCTTATTTTAATTTAGATGGGAAAATGTTTTAATGCACTCAAATATTAATTAGTTTGCGTAATGATTGGAATAACATACCTAATTCAATTTTAATTTACTGGGTGTTTTTAAGATGAATCACCTTAATATTTGTAGTTGAAACAATAATTTGACAGTAATTATTAAAGAACATTTTTTAGTCTACAGCTATAGGTATTATAAACGACATTATTACCGTTTCAGTGATAAGATCAGCGCCATACCGCCAGCGTCAAGTGCGTCGGCCATTCATAGAGTTCCTGATCCGAGCCGGAATCCTGCAGACACCCTCGTACGAGCTAAACATCATACACGATGCTCATGATGATGACGATAATGATGGACCCAGATAACAGTGTTAAAAGAATTTTGTCTCAGTGTGGCTTTGCTCTGAGTGTTACCATGTGTATATTATGAATATAATAAAGGTTAAATAAAATTTCGTTACATTTTGAATGTTTATTTCTATAAAAATGGACTTACATTGAATTCTGTACATACGAGGAACGACTTATGTCGCCGTGGACGAAAAACGACCAATACATAACAAACTACCTTACAACCAAACATTCATCCTCACACATCGACGCCATCTTGTCGTGCACGAAATGGCGGCTAAAACGGCACAAAATGGCGGACAGAGTTATGCGTGCGACATCAATTGTTAGTAGATTAGGAAACGGCAAATGTAACTGCAGGATCTGTAGGATGGCTTCAATTTTTCTTAAAAAACTGACTTTATAGCCTAGAATTTTATAAACTTAGCCTAAAAGTGTGATGTATAAGAATATTAGTGCAAATAAGTTACGCAAATATTTGGCCTCTACCAAAAATAATTATCTACGAAGACGTGACAATATTATTCTAAGAATTTAATTCCTCCCCAATTCCATAAGTGAAATTCAATAAACATTTTACCTACGTTAAAAATAGTGATAGTTCACATCGGTCCTTAGTACTAGAATACCTAAAATACCTCCTAATGACACGACGAGGGCATTTTAAATGTTCACAACATAAAATATTATTATGAATAGACACAGTAAAAACATAACCGCAGGTTCATTTCGCGTTTTAACTTAAGTCATCTTTTATAAATAAAATTCTCGCGTCACAATGTTAGTAACCGTACTCCTCCGAAACGGCTTTACTGATTTTTACCAAATTTTATGTGCGTATTCAGTAGGTCTGAGAATCGGCTGCTGGCTACCTTTTATATTGATAAGTGCATTTGTTGAATAAATAATATTAAATTATAAAATAGTAAATTATTACAACCCGAGACTGACGGCGACCATTGTTTGTGCGACGGGATAGCAATGGACGTTGCCATGGTGCCATACTTATTTAGTCACTTCAATAAAATAATGGGCGAAATATTTTATATGACAAAACTATGTTTGCCGGGACAGCTAGTGTATGATATAAAATTTTCCAAAGTGGTAGTTACTTAGAGTGTAAACAACTTTCTTTTTCCACCTGACGAGAAGGTGTTATTATAGTGTCTGTAGCCAACAGCATATTGCAACATTGTTAGTCAGCTTAAGCACTTAGCAGCCATAATATTATCACGGAATTATGATCCTCATTCCCCTATTCTTTGAACTTATGTAAGTACCAAGTGCGTACCACCAATTATACATCCCATGATGTTTTGTTTTTTTTAACAAATAACGACTTTAACGCTAAAAAAACGTTTAAAGAAATAATAAAAAAGGAGAAAATGTTGCTGGATCATTACATAATAGAATATAAAAGATACTACTTGATAGTATCTTTCTTGGAAAATAAGGTAAATGTTGTCAAATAAAATACCAACAGGAAAAAAAAGAAATAAGGGTCCAGCAACAACAAAATAAATAAAAAACAAAAAATAACAATATTTATCGTATAATATTACACTAAACATTATTTATATGAACATTAGTCTTTTTCGTAAATGGCAATACAATTTTGAACATTAAATTAAAAAAAAAACTATCTACATTAGGTCAATGACCCTACAATATTGCATTTACAATGTTGGCGCGCATTTTGACAGCTGTCAAATAGTCTCGTGCATGCATAATCACGTACAGCAATAATTTAATGTTTTTTTTTGTAATTAAATACAAATTCTATAAAACTATCATGCTTAGTAATCATCATGTGAACATATTATCATTTATTTATGTAGAATATTTGACAGATATCAAAATTAAATGAATATACATAAATACAATTATTATTCATAAGTAAAAATAGGTTGGTACCGTTTTTACATCGTTTAAATAGCCGTAGTTAGCTTTGTGTCTATTACTTATTAAAATTACGATTTAATCAAATAATTAATTGCAAAAGCGACGGCTCAAATTGACGATTTTATGTAATTTAAAACGTGTCAAATATCTCTCATGCGTTCTCTTTCATTCGTTGTAATGAAGATATGAAAAAAATTGGCAACACTGAGAAAGAGAGGCAATACTGAGAGATATCACACGCTCTTCAAAAAGGACGAATGTTTAAATAGGGAATGTCATAATCAATGAAAATATTACTCTTCGACTTCGTAAAACCAAAGCGTCTATTTACAGACAATAATAATTCTAATACCTAAACTTGTCACTACAAATTGTGATTGTTAAAAATTGTGACTTCAAGTTTTCTTCCACAACCGACGTACTCAATAGACGCCATACACATATTTTTCTCTTATTCTGTCAATGCATTTTATAGTTCTTTTCTTATATATTTAACAGCGTCCTATTTAACCTTAATATAAAACATGGTGAGCGAATTATTTATCTCATTAGACAATTAAATTAACCTCCCTATTTTTTCGAGTCGGTTAAAAAAACATAATTTGTCGACAAGACAGTATGATGAAACGACTTTATCAGTAATACACGTCATACGTCATAAGATGGCGGAATGTAACAAAATGGTCGCCTTTAAAATGCAAATTAAATATAAATGCAAAGTATATTACAAAGGTGGGCGCGCATAACGTTTCATCTGTCAACCAATCACGTAGCGCGAATTTAATATCCAGATATAACCTAGGAAGACTAAAAATGTTAGAACATAAGAATAATAATATTTACATAATTACAAATAAAACAGTTCGATACAGTAGAAGTAAGTAGAATAGTTACAGTACTTATAAGAAAATTAAGTAGCA
This sequence comes from Lysandra bellargus, assembly GCA_905333045.1. Classification (NCBI taxonomy): domain Eukaryota; kingdom Metazoa; phylum Arthropoda; class Insecta; order Lepidoptera; family Lycaenidae; genus Lysandra; species Lysandra bellargus. The sequence continues at coordinate 8,977,036 of HG995339.1, read as the reverse complement.
CAAAAATTAGCAAAGTATTAGTTACAATGATTTAGATATTTTAATTCACATGATTTTTGACATGCTATCGTTGAGTGAAATAAAATACTCATAGTCATAGCTTAGAATATTATAAGTTTGTAATTTCAATGGCGTTTTCTTTTTAAACACGAACAACGCAACACTTTAGCCTGCTTGTGACGTTCTGTCTTATTGATATTCCTTTGTTATCATGTCTGCCCTTTCATAAATACTGAAGAACTAGATGTAACAATCCAAGATTAACTTTAAGTCAGACTGACTCGAGACCTAAACACGATCCACTCAAACTCATAAGTCTACAGGTGTTATCCTTATTAGTAATACAATATTTGGTTTAGTCGTCCCTGTGTATGTACTAGCTCTCTCCCTCGTTTCTCGCAGCAGGCGGCAGGCTCTGCGGGCTCTGGGAGAACTGATTCACCATCTTACTCTGCATCATGTTGAGAAGGATGTCCGAATACTGCTCTATCAGCGAAATGGCCGGGTTACCTGATGAGGTCGCTTCTGTTGACAAAGAGTTGTCGTCAATATAACTTTTTTTATGTATCTACGATTGTTATAATTACGTTTCATCTGATATATTTTAACTTTAGATTAGAACTTGAGAGTTACAGTTTATCGGCACTATAACAACTAATTTTCTGCCCCTCTTGTTTATACTCTTTGCATAAGAAATAATTCTTGCCCACCGATCGACAGGCATGCAGAAGAAAAATTGATAAAAAAAAAAGACTGGTTCCACTCCAGGAGTGCCGGCAGAAGTGAAAACTTGATTATTAACGTTGTGCATTTTTTTAACCCATTTTTTATGAAAATCAAGTTGTTTCGATCAAGTTTCGATCAAGGTTTCGATCAAGGTTTCGATCAAGTTTCGATCAAGTTTCAATCAAGTTTCGATCAAGTTTTGAACAAGTTTCGATCAAGGTTTCGATCAAGGTTTCGATCAAGTTTCGATCAAGATTCGATCAAGTTTCGATCAAGGTTTTGATCAAGTTTTGATCAAGTTTCGATCAAGTTTCGATAAAGTTTCGATAAAGTTTCGATCAAGTTTCGATCAAGTTTCGATCAAGTTTCAAATTGAGTTCGAGTTCGAGTTCGACACAAAACACTACTCTCCAACCGTCTTACGCGTTTTGTATGGTTTTTCGATCAACACGAAAATTTATCGCGAGTTTAACAGTTTTTACCCATCCCACAAGTGCTCAACGCCGCTAAAGAAGTTTTCACTTCAAAAATAATACGAGCTTGGCTTGTTAATCTCGAAAGTATGTGTTTTATCGGACGACAAAAAAGGCTCAACCTACGAATAATATAAACTAAGGAAATGTAACTCCCATACTATTACCGTTTTAAATTTGGTTCCATTCGAACTGTCATGTAACGTCAGCTTTTATACCGCTCAATGTCACCTAAATATTGCAAATGTATGAAAAGTGAACCTAAGGTACACTTTTTTGACAAGTATTTTGGAGCATGTTTTTTGACGGAGTTACTCTTCCTTAGTTTTCGACGTCTTTACGTATAAAATCTGCGCGGTGCCATGATAAACACAGAGAAATAAGATAAAAGTGATAGTACCTTTAGCGACCCTGTCGAGGCGGTGCCTGGCGGCGTCGGCAAGCGCACGCTCGTCGCCATCCGTGCCGTTTTGCGCGCTCACGGCTCCGCGCAGCACTTTCTGCGTCTCCACTATAGCCGCCTCTAGACCTGATGCATAGATTTTATAACTGTTCAGTCTATAACTTAATGAAAAATAATTTTAATAAACAACATGCTAGTACGTGCGTAGTAATGTTTTGATGCGATATCTCTGCGCGCAAGCCCCGAGGAATCGGGACTAAGGAGCAGACAAGTGCGAGTCAACGGCAATCGGAAAACACCCTGCACTGGAACCACTGCCACAGTATTGACAAGTTCTCTGAAGTCTCACTGAGACTACTCCTGTTTACCAATTGCAGAGCGGAATGTAACTCAATGTCGCCAAATGCCGAAATGTTTTAAATTTTTTTCTTTAGAGTGCCTGATTGAAACTTTTAACGTTAAGCATTATACCGCATAATACGCTCTTTTGCTGCAATTAGATAACTAGGAAAGAATGCGTGTACGTATGCGTGCACGTTTACGCAGGTGTATACGCAGATGTGGAGGGATTCCTGTGTTTGTTAGATCCGGGACATCCCTCCTTTATACGGCTGAAGGCGAACCGCAGGTGGTTTTAGTGAGTAAGTGTCTCACATACCCCCGGGGTGCTTCAGCTAACTGAGACACATACCCAACCCGGGGGACCCATGATGGGTTTCCCCTGCGCATCAAAAAAAAAAGGTGTATACGCAGATGTATATGCAGGTGTATACGCAGATGTATATGCAGGTGTATACGCAGATGCATATGCAGTTGTATACGCAGGTGCATACGCAGGTGAATACGCAGGTGTATACGCACCGCTGATCTCGGCTGCGGCGCCGGGCTCGTGCTGCAGAGTGCGGTACAGCTGCACCACCTTGCCGGCCGTGCGTGTCAGTTGCTCCTTCAACGACGCACACAACTCCGCTGGCGATACTGAAAAAGATATCATATTAAGACATATTATGCACTGTCAACTAAGAAAGCGTCTTCATCCGAAAAGTTGCTTATTTTCATGATCATATTTACTACTAAAAGTTTGAATCCAGTGTTCTAAAATTATTCCTGTATAAAAGCATATAAAAAGCAGTACAAAATGTCGTAACTTACGGTCCTTGTCGGGTGGCGAATCGGGCTTGGACCGCTGACGTGTGTTGGCGGTCAGTCGTGCCGTCACCTCGCGCGCCTTTGCCGAGATGTCACGTTCGCTGCCGCTGCGACCTTACAAATGATACACACATTACACTGTTATAAAGGGTTAAGGGTACGATAACATACTAAAATTACTTCAAAACGAAATTATTTTAATACGTTGGATATTATCTTTTATTAAAATAGGTAAAGATGTTTCCGACACTAAGGCTGCGTTTCCACCGGAGATAAGCTAAGCTGCGTTGGGAGGAATGTGTTTTTCTCACCTCCGAGCGGAAAACGTCAACTTTCTTCCCGCTGCGCTTACCGATGTTGTCGTTTTCCGCCTTCGTCGATGAGAAAAATAGTATAAGCACCATGGGCAGTAAATAAGAAAGTCTCAGATCACATGTTTGTTGACCTCGGCTTCGCCTCGGCCAACACATTACATGTAATCTGACTGTAGTGGTGGTTAATATAACGTATAGCTGAAAAAAGTAGCGCGCTATTTCTTCGCAAGGAATAGCGCGCGCTATAAAACTATGCATAAGACGCTATGTTATAGCGTATCGCGCGGTCACTGACCTAGCGCGGAGCCGCTCGCGCTGCCGAGCGCGCGCGACTTTCGTTGGTTCGTTGTCGTATCGTTCGGGTCTAAATCGGGTGAATTCGGCTGTCATAATTTTTTCAGTGTTGCGTTGCGTGCATAGGTAAATTATAATGTTTTATAATCACCAATAATTGACCCCCTGCTCCGAAGAGCACTGTAATGTAATATAATGGTAACTTTCGTTCTATGTGAACGTATTTTTTCTAAACCTGGATACGTTATTATATTTTTAAATGTAAATAAAATGTAAAAATAAACTGTTGTAAAAAAATAATAATATTTAAAGTATATGTATTAAGTACCAAAAAATAAAAAAATATTAAAAACCATTTAAATAATTTAATACTTAAAACAAAAGAATTGTATATAAACCAATTCATTTCAATTTCAATATAAGTATAATATAATTATATTGTACCTATCATTTTAATTTAAATATTTCAAACATAATAAAATTAACCAAATAAATAATAATGCCTTCAAACGATTATATTATTCTATGTTATCTTTAACAAACACGTAATATTACATGAACTCACCCACAGCGTTATAATTATTAACGAAAGAATTCAATAACGTCGGTAATTTTACGTGTCCAATCGATCGTTATAACATGGTTATAACGTATCATTCGTTATAACGTAGCGTCAAAACTAGCGCGCTTGACAGAATTGAGATTTCATTCGATATAACGTAGCGTCAAAACTAGCGCGCTTGAAATTCGTTATAACGTAGCGTTAAAACTAGCGTGCTTGAACGAACCGAGATTTCATTCGTTATAACGTAGCGTCAAAACTAGCGCACTTGAAAAATATAGCGTATTCCATCTAGCGCGCTATGAAAATATAGCTGTTAGGAACACCACTGAATCTGAGACATTTCTTATTTTCCTGCCCTAGGTGGGTAATGTACTAATACAAGAACCAATAGAATCGTTGCGCTGAATGTTGTCAGGTAAATGAAGCGTTTCTATTGGTTCTTAAAAACACATTCCTCGCAATGCAGCTTAGCTCAGCTCCGGTGGAAACGCAGCCTAACACTTAATACAGCATAGTTACTTTTCTTTGTACTCCATGTAATTATTATTATTTGTCAATCAGTATAGACGGGATAACCTTTAGCAGAATGACTAAAATTATAATACTTTCGACTTATCATAATATACTCGTACCTAATGGAGACACTTCACATGGCTATTTGTATTTGCTATTGGCTATTTCTTGCATTTGGCAAAATTACTGACGTATACACAAACAAGCAAATAAAGGCAAATACGGCCTTCCACACATGGACGTCAAATACCAAACTTTTACTTGATTTTGTTTACAGTGCGACAAGGCTTTAAATGAACGTGGGTGGTGGCGCTGCTCGTAAAGGAGAACTGTAAAAATAACGTTTTTGTAAGATAGCAGCGTTAGTTCCTTTTTTCGCCACGTTCACTTAAAGCCTGGTTGAGCTGTACTATACGTAGTATCTCATATTAGTCTGTGGCTGTACTTGCCTATTTGACTCTTTTGATGTGCATCAAAAACCGACAAAGGTACGGATACATGTATTTGGTATTGGTCATATTTCAAGACGTGATTGGAAGAATAAAATAAGTAACATGAAAAAACTTCCCGCTTTTTTGCTTAAATGGAGACTACGGCCGGAAAAATTATTTGAAATAGAAAAACTATCGATTATATGTGTAGCCAGATACATTAGCTAGGTTATGAAGTAGTTAAGTTACAAGTTTTATTAAAATAATTAGGGAAAAAATTAGTTATTGTCCGGATGTTACGAAATGTTATCAAATAGGCAAATAAGGCAAATGCGTGTCAAACATACCGTATACACATGGTGATTGTTTAGCGAATACATTAAATACGCAAATACAAATAGCCATGTGAAGTGCCTCCATAAGAACTCCGGTCTTAAAGAGTAGCATCTTTTTAATACTTGTTTTAATCATGGAATGATATATCTATCCTTTTCCCACTCACCTATCCGTCGCTGGGCGCGGTCGGCGGAGGCGGCGCGGGGGCGATGCTGCGTCGCCGCGCCCTCCGCCCCCTCCTCAGACGACGACTCCGAACGCCCCGCTACGAAGCAATCTACGTGCACGTCAACAGTGAGGTTAGTTATTCCAGCGCTAGCGTGTGGCTGGCTGCATTAGTTACAAGCTCAAATTATTTCACTTATAAAATAGTTTAATTTTGTTATATCACCTTCTATTGTGCAATTTTCTAATCTATGTTTAAAAATAATGTTTCTTTATTAATTTTTCAATTTGAATAATTAAAGTTCTGTTATAATATTGTGTATTTACGCTGCTTTATGCGTAATAATAGGTAAGCACTGTTTAGTTTACAGTGTCTGTGAATCTTTAAGCAGTAGTTCAAATGGCTCACTTTGAGTGTATCATAATTTGTTTCGTTCTGCTGTTTAACAATTAGGTGAATTGGTACAAGTTAGTGTAGAGCATCTTCTTTCAAAACTATACGATTAACTCAAAGTGGCCGGTTTTGGCCTGTTGAGTTGTATACCTGTGTAGTAGGAGTTGGGCATACGTCGGCGCGTGTTGGCTGCAGCCTTGTTCATGGAGCTGATGGTGGGTCGCATGAGGCCCTGCGCGCGCGTCGCCTGTTGCCTTGATGGCTGGTCAGACTCCGAGTCGCTCTACAACATTACATGGCTATTGTTGATACATTCTACACATTACTAGTCGTAATTGTACTTACCAAAGTCGCTCTATACTCTATAGCATAACATGGAATTATTGTAGATACAGACTATAATATACAGGATACGCTACTAATCGATGTGAAATCGTTACCTCAGTAGATTTCAAATATTTTAGTATTATGCACATTGAATTATTGAATGTGGCGCGAATAGTTGTAATAACATTAAAATACGAGAAACCGATGATTGCAATTTGTCAATCATTTTTCTTTGCTTCTCTGATTGATATGATTATCTTTCATACTTCTTCAAGCTAAGATTGGTATCCGAAGTGCAGTTATTTATACTGTTACTATCAGCAGGTGGTGTGAATACCTGATTGAGCACGCCAACACTGGAACTCCTAGTCATGTTGGTCTTGGCGTGTCTTGGCGCGGGCCGCACGAACCCGCTCGGTGACTTCGTGGCCGGCGGCGCGGGCTTCGGCGCACCTACACCAGATGTATAGTTAGAAAATTTATTAATTCATCATTACTAATTGTTGTTAGAGACTGAACTTAAGTGATAGAAAGCAAAGAATTATAATATTTTCTTCTAATTTGAACCTATTAATGTTACTTTATTACCAAATCGATGTATCAAATTGAGTAACCTATGATTATCTCAGATTAAGGGAAAATGCTTTTCATATTTATTCATTTCTTGTACATTTTGTTTTAAGAGCAAGTTAAAATTAAGGCATAACTTCACTGTGGCCCATATGAATTTATTATAACAGAAACTTTTTGAACGTACTTACCATTTAAGAATAAAGTAAATAATATATTTCATGCAACAACATTCATTGATAGTAAAACACAAAAGTGACCCATGCAAGTTTGTGAAGTGTTAATTACAAAAAAGAAATATTAGAAAAGTATAAAGGCTTCAAGTAGAAAAGCATTAAGCATAAAATTGTTATTCAAAACGCAGCAGCAGTTCAAGGTTGAAACTTGAAAATCCCATTGGTGTACTTTTCTAGTAGAAAATTCGAGTAAGCGCCACCTCGACCCTTCTCCACCCATATCATTCGCAGATTCCTAGAGATTTCCTCGACTCAATCGAATTCTAAAAAACTCAAATATACAACGTTTTGTTGAACAAACGACATAATTATTGAGGATTGAGGTTAAGTCAAGCAGAGGAAATCTTGAGAAAACGACTATAAATACGGGTGTTAGTCCCCTTCTCCCAGCACCACAAACCTTGGTTCATCCTGGGCGCGGGCACGGGCTTGGCCAGGTCGGACAGCGATATCGCCCGCCGCATCCCCTCCTCCGGCTCCGGCGGCGCTAACGAGCGTGCTGCACACCCGCAACGTTAACATGCGCACACGCACGCCAAAATAACTTGTGACGTCACAACTTTGGGAAGTTTTAACCTTCGATAGAGTTATTGGAAAGTGCAGAAAGGTATTATGAACGTCAAAAATTATTTTGGCCTAAAACTAAACACTACACATTGCAAATAAAACCATGCTGAACACAATGTGGAAAGCAATCCATGATTCGTGGTTAGGTATCGCAGTAAATCATAAGATACGCTCAAACAAAATAGACGCGGCTATAATCCAAAGCTAGAAACGACCGTAACATCTAGACATGCGAGCCAACCTGTTGACGGCGTGAATTTCGACGGCAGTACCGGGGTTAGGGGCATCTTTTTGGCTAGACCTCTTACGGCATTCCCACTTAACATCGGCCTTATTCTACCCTGCATACCCTGATTCTCCATACATAGTCTCGGAGTCGGATGACGCATTACTTTCCGAAATGGAGTTTTCGGTCTGTTGAAACCGTAAAATCTCATGTGTTTCGGGGAATTATTGCAGCTAGAAGACGTAGTAGAAGATTCGTAATTCTCGCTGTCCAAGTGTATGTCCGTCTTCGGTATGACCATCTCGTTGTAAACTCTCTGGGGAAGTGACTTGGGAGGTTTTACGATATTTTGAAATGTATTATTCAGTTGAGTCTTCTCTTCGGGCTCTGAGGGTTCGACGTTAGGATGATCCGCCTCGGTTTCAGCTGTATTCGAAATGTCAATGTTTTCTACCGTCAATCCTATTTGTTCCGTATCTAGGATGTCTGGCAAGCTTAAATTTCGTTTTATTTCTTTGTTTTCAGGACTTTCCGGATCTGTGTCTACCTCCTCTAATGTCAATGATGCAAAATTAGGTACCGTATTCCGTTTGCTCGCTAACTTTTCAAACTTTCGTGATAACACTTTTACTACTCCTTTTCCGTCATTTATATTAGCTCTCAATGGCCGCATCCGCCATTCTTTGAATATTTTCTCTTGTAAAATTTTCCTTTCCTCCATTTCTACCAGCTTGTTGATAATTTCCAATTTTCTCTCGATGTATTTATATTTCATAACCTCATTACTCGTATCCGGTGCTATATTTTCTTTAGCGTTAACATTTTCACCACTGTATGTTGCCGATATAAAATCTGCTTCACTTTTTGAAAGTTTTAAATTACTTTGCTCCTTTTGAATTTTATCATAGTAAGCGGCATCCCTTTCTGCATAGTAGTCTAATGAATCTTTAGCAAAGTCGTGATTGTCATCAGCGGTAACGTCTAACGAATCCATACTCACGTAGTTACTTCTTTCCATCTTTTGTATAGCATACACTTCGAGGCTATCCATTTGTATTTCTGATCTATTTTCATTGACGTCTTTCTCTTTTACATAAACATCAAAAGTTTTTTCATCATTATCAGCAGTATCTTCTAAATTTGAGTTTTTGTCTTCACGTTTTTTACCAGAAATATAATTTTTATTTTGGAGACCATCTAATTTTGCTTTATACTGGGAAGAAATAGATGAACTTAGTGTGGATTTATCGAGACCAGCCTTCACTCTATTGTTCATTTTAACTGAAGGAGTTCTTTTAATTGGTTTTGGAGGTTTATGCGGAACGAACTCCATTGTGACTTTGGTATTACTATTCTTCTGACTCGAGTCGCGTTCCAAGCTTTTTGTGGCATTATAATATTTGGAGTTACTTGCTTTTTCCTTGTTTAGCTGGTTTTTACTTGTCTTAGTTTGAGAGCCCTTTTTAATTTGTTCTTCGAACTTTTCCAAATTTCTTTTCACGTGCGAATTTCTTTTTTCGGTTAGAGTCTTAAGAGGTTTAGTAGCTGGCTCTAACACTACTTCAAAACTGCAACTTCTAGACTTAGTCATCGCGCCTTGTTCACAACCTTCCATTGTGCTCATATGTTTATGTTTATCAGCAAACTGAGGGCGCAAAGATTTGCTTGTATTTGCCATATAATCAGATTTACCTAATCGTGGTATTTCATCTGTCTTTTTCTTTTCACTTGCGTATTGTTGAACGCTACTACCGTCGAAATAGTAAGCAATATTTTTAGCTGGGGGAGGATGTTGTTTTGTTGACGAATCATACAAACTTTTAGATCTAGTGACAGTTTTATGGCCAGAAAACTCTTCTTTAGGAATTTCAAACCCATAAACTTTATGAACGGGAGCTTTTGGCGCGGCAGTAACATAAGAAGGCTCAACTTGATTTGTTCGTGGACTAGATGCCTCACCAAAATAGTTATTATACATGTAACCTGTCAAAAATTGCGGATTATTTGGACTTGAACCATAACTCTTAGAAGTATTGTCAAATTCATAGCAGCTTTTACTATTGGGGACCGCAATGGGGTTATTTCTGTTACGGAAATGTTTTGCATTTTCAAATAACATCTCTAATGGAGCACTTCTTGTACATTCAGAATCATCCGATAAAATACTTTCTAAAGAATTGCAATTTGTCCTGGACAAATGATTTTCATTGTCTAGATACTCGTCTGAAAGCATAGATTCCTGGCTGCAGCTTGATTTCATAAACTTTTTTTGATTTAAAAAGAAACTTGCACTGCTATGTCTGTGGTTTTCTAGGTAGCGTTGGTCAGGTTCGTTTAGATTCTCAAATGAACAATTCTGCGAGTCGTTCAAGTTGTACCGGCTATCAGTAAACCTAGCCTGTTGGAAGGATGTTTCGTTCCCATACTTAAAGAATATTTCATTAGAAACACTAGAACAGTTAGAATGATCGCTCAACATCGATTCATTCGATCGAGTCACACAACGCTTAGTCAAAACACTTTGACATCGATAAATTGCATTATTTGAGTTGACATCCTCATCGATAATGTCTTCTAAATTGGATGGCATATTACGAGGTAATGTGGAACTTTTCTGTGATATACCTACAGGTTTCATAGGAACTGCAGGCTTATCGTTATAGCTTTTATAAATTTCATAATTAGATACAGCCCGGCGAGGCATACTTTTTACTTTATTGTGTTTTTTGCATATCTTTTTAGAATAAAGTTTGTTTTTGCAACTAGCATCCAAACTCAAGCTGCAGTCTTCCAATGAATCGGAGGAAAAGTTTCCGTCATCCTTCTCTGCTACTTCTTTTGTAGGCTGTAAATCTAAATCTCCCTGACTATTTGGCTCAAAATCATCAAGGTCCCCATATTTTTTGGTTATTTCAGCTATCATTTTCTCAGTATCACTTTTGATGGTGTCTACAATATTTCTGCTGTCTTTAATTTTACTGTCAAGTCCAACAAAGAAACTTAAGGAATTTCTCTTTTTGGCGTCTATCAGACTTTCCTTTTGCTTACTTTGGCTCTGATTCTGAGCGACCTTATCCGCCCATTTGCATTCTTCAGAGACGGGAGATACTGGACAGGATTTATAGTTTTTAAATATACTCCTAGCGCTGGGTTTGGCAGCTTTCGGTTGTGTTTTTTCGTTTAGATTCAAATGAAAATTTCTGGGCGGTATTTTTGGAGGCGGAGGATTATTGTCGTCTTTTTCCGCAGATGGAAATAGACGGTCGAAAACTTTGGAATTCGGTTTCTTCCCGAAATCTATAGTGAATGCTAAGTTTTGTTTCTGCGGCTGCTTCTTGTATACCGTAGGCTTTGCGCTGGTCATTTTGGTCGGTCGCTCGTCATTTTCTGCGTGACTTCGGGGAGGTATACAGGATGGTATACTGTCGAGATATTCTGGTAGCGCCTTGTGGTTCAAGTTAGCGGGAATGGCATAAGGGTTTTTGTTGCGATAATCTAAATTACTGTTTTGGTAGTTGAGACTATCAAAGTAATTTGTAGAGATGCTGTCTAAGTTTTCTTCGGGGAAAATGTGGGGATTAGCGTATCCTGGTCAGCGTATAGGGAGGAATAAAATCGGTTAGTACACTGACACAACATTACATATAAAATCATGTAATCGCTCGTAGCAATGAATTAGTTTCCTAGAAATGACAATGATTGATATTTATGAAGGTGTTAGTAAATTGCAATCAATGTTATTGTAACACTCTGTAACTCAATTATTGTTCCTTGTCATATCTTAATTCAAAACTTTTTAATACAATGACCCAAAATATCGTCTATGTTTTTAAGTATGGCATCTTTTATATCACTTGAAAATTGGAGGCAAATCTTATAAATACAATTCAAGAAATTTTGGTTATATTCTACCGATCATTTGCTAAATCGTTTACTTTAGAAGATACAATAAGAAACAAAAATAACATTGGACGTGTTGTGACAAGCTAACTATGCAATCGATTTTAAGTTTAGTGGTCTCACCATAAGGTCTCGGATTGCTCGACACAGCCACGGATACCGGCCTGTTGCGTCTGGAGCCGTCCTTCTCCGGTATATACGAAAGGTCCGTAGTCGACTGACTCGACTTGAGATTCGATCTGAACGCCACCTGCAATTTCAAATAATCAGGGAGATTAGATACTAGAACTTATACAAGAAGTTATATCACACCCACAAATATAGATATAGATTCTCAGAGGTGAACGCGAGGTTTTGAGAAGAAGGTAATATTTAAAATGATCCCCCCCTAAGTCGCGTCAGGCATTTTAGCACACACAACGCCAGATGCGACATACATTCACGCATACAACGTAGGTGTCTTTTACATCCGTGCGAGCACTTTATGGAATGTTCCGGGAGCTCCCCATGAGACATTTCACGATAGTAGGAGGTGTAGCACCACCTCAGAGCTAACACACACATCAACACTCAACGTATACGAACACTCTCGAGCTGCTTCCTCGTCTCGCGTATGCGTCGCTGGAGCTCCTCCCGCCTCCGCGCCGCCTCCGGGTCCGGTACTCGCTGCTGCATGTGCTGCGACGATAACGACCGCTGACCTGTGGACGAGGCGGTCAATGCTATTTTAACGAGGTGAGTGGCGGCCGAAAAGGAAGATCTTCCGACCGAGCGAGATAGCATGCTCGATCAGGCCGAAGCTCACTGACGTAATATCAGACGTTGTATAATATCTTCCCGTTCTATGAAACATCGATAGCGCGATGCAGGATTGTTAGGCGAATCGTTGATGCCGCCACACTATTGAGCGATTTTTTAAGGTATTGGTGTAATTGCCGAAGACTTATATTCACACACGTGACTGCATATAAATGGAAAGTCTAGATGCTCTAAAAATTTCACTTGACAAAGACAGCAGTTGTGAGTAGGCTATCCGTTGGTTTATCTATATCGGTAAGGAGGTTAATTTTTGTCTCATACAGTTTGGTGACACATGAGCACATAACAAAGAAACATAATAATTCATAGCTTGTATGTACCAACATGTCACCAAAGACTTTTTTCCTCACTAAATAAAAACAGCGTTACTATAGACGTTACAGTGTGATTAACCTTCATGACATAAAAAAACATCCAGGAATGCTACTGCAGCTCATCTAATGTTACGAGTGTCCATGGACGACGGTAGTTGCTTTCCATCAGGTGATCCTTTTGCTCGTTTGCCCCCTTATTATATCTTACCTCCGGGCAGCGCGCTCTCTTCGACCCCACTCAGGCTGTCGAAGGCGGACTTGAGGTACTTCTCGCGGCGGCCGGCGGTGTCTATCGACTCACACGACCCCGACAGCGGGTTGCGGTCGCCGTTGTCGCCCGACGGCGTCGATACCTTTGAAAAGTGGCAAATATTAGTTATGGAAGTCAAAAATATTATGATGAAATTAATAATGTTTAATTAGCTTTGAAAATATATAAAAACTTTGTTTAAAAATGTTTATAATAAAGATAAAGTTGACAGACTTAAGAAGTAAGACACACATGTTACACGTACATGCACGCAAGGTGCGTGCGTCTTGTACGTCTTGTTATCCGCACGTTTGCCTGTGTAAAATGTTGACACGCATTGATACGTGTAAATAGGCAGTTCTAATTCTGTTCAAATATTCGAAGCGTTCCAAAGCGAAAGTCTAAAACTCGTCGAGCAGAAACTAAAGTCATATTGTGCTACCGCTACTTGTGTATCCTTTGTAATCACATTCCAGGAATGAGTAATTGATTGAATGATACCTCATCATCCTCGGAGTCGTGAGGCGAGCCGCTGAGCGACGTGGCGACTGTCGGTGTGGGCGTGGCCGTGGGCGTGGTCGGCGCCGCCCACCGCTTGGAGCGCCGCACCGACTGCCGCAGCTCTGCCGCGTCCATCGCAGTCACCATGAACTCGCTGTGAGTTTAACCAATCTAATCATCAGATATTACTATGTCGTACAATATTATTATTCACTATTTTGTTTTTTTTTTTCGATTTATAAAATACGAGCTTTTGCTCGCGGCTTCGCTCGCGTTAAGAAGTATTATTATATACAAACTTTCACCCCCTATTTTAACCCCTTGGGGTTGGAATTTATCAAAATCCTTTCTTAGCGGATGCCTGCGTCATAACATCTACCTGCATGCAAAATTTCAGCCCGATCCGTCCAGTGATTTGGGCTGTGCGTTGATACATCACCATGTCAGTCAGTCACCTTTGAGTTTTATATATACAGATGTACTAGATGACGCCCGCAACTCTGTTGCGCTAAAATTCGTTTATCGCGGCGGAACCGTACATTTTTCCGGGACAAAAAGTATACTATGTCCTTTTTCGGGTCTCAAAGTATCCCCATACCAAATTTTACCTAAATCGGTTCAGCGGTTTGGGCGTGGAGAGGTAACAGACAGACGGACAGACAGACAGACACACTTTTGCATTTATAATATTAGTATGGAAGTATGGATGGTACCTACGTTAATTTGTTAACATTAATATTATATTATGAGCAGACCGTGCATCTGTTTCTACTAGTATTTACTTATCGTAGTTTTTATACGTCGTCACTAAAAGCGAAGATAGTCGAATACTATTGTCAAATTGGTTTTACATCTTCTTATATATAAAATTCTCGTGTCACAATGTTAGTCCAACAACTCCACCGAAACGACTTTACTGATTCTTACCAAATTTTATATGCATATTCAGTAGGTCTGAGAATCGGCTACTGGGTACTTTATATATTGATAAGTGCATTTGTTGAATAAATAATAGTAAATTATTACAACCTGAGACTGACGGCGACCATTGTTTGTACGACGGGATAGCGATCGACGTTGCCATGGCGACATACTTATTTAGTCACTTCAATAAAATAATACGAGCGATATAATTATGGCAGAAAAACGTTTGCCGGGACAGCTAGTAATTATATAAAATCATCGTTTCTCAATTCGATAGTCAATATTTTGTAGGTACTTATAAATAAATAAAGTATACAAATTCAATTATAACTTTACATATGAAGGGTCCACTGCAAGAACGATGAACGTCCAAAAAAATTAAAATCTTAACGAGTAATGCCATTCGGTCACGTGAAATAATATCGATAATGTATTTACAATTTTTTTATATAATTCGGCTACACGGCTAAAACGCTCAACGTCACAGGCGTTTACTTCAAAATAATTTTTAATTCCAAGTTTTGTTATACCGTTCTAAATTTAAAAACCCAATTATCTCAAAACTAACAACTTAGGACATTCATCATTATTGCAGTGGACCCTTCATATGGAAACCGGGTTACCTGGGAGTTTCATCGTCGTTGTTGCCCGGGTAGTAAGTGGGGCGGTTGCGGCTCTCGGACGACGAGGTCCGCTCCCCGTCCGATATGTCCTCGATATCACCATCGTGCTCCGTAGACTCGTGGTCCTGAAACGATAGTATGATTGGTGACAACGTCTAGAAAGTTATATATTATGTATACCTCACACCATAGTCTTTGTTACGTAGAAATATCTAGCAACCCAAACCACCACCAGCGGGGTAGAGGTAATTCACAATTCCAGTTCAAATTCAAAAACTTACTGCGCGGTTATTGGTCAACGCCAGGCGCTCTACGCGTTTATTGGCTATCGCGCAGAGAAGGAATCCGAAAATTGCAAATCAGGCCAATCACCACAATAAGTTTTTTAACATAAACTAGGAGTCCTTAACTTGTAACACAGTTTTACTATCGATAATAATAATTATTAGCTTTCATTTAACCTATATTATGTAGCACAATATTATAACTAATCAGTAATCACCAATGTTAAAAGTCTAGACCTAGCCTACTCCCGATAAACCCAAGACGAAAAACGAAACAATAATAAGAAACAAAAATCAAACCTCGAACTTTATACTGCCAAGAGAAGAGTCGTCAGTGTGGTGCCGAGTTCGCACCTCGTTTGTACGAGTTTTCGATAGGTTTAGTGTCACCTAATGCAAAAACGTCAACATAAAATATACAAAAATAAAAAACACATCATGCAAAAGTAAATAATCATATGCAAAAGTAAATAATCATTAAAAATAATAAACTTTTATTTTTAAAATGATTAAACAAAATACAAAATGATACAGCTTAAAGAATAAAAAGCGTTAAGCACAAGTGTACCCACATAAAGCAACATGCATTGAAGAATAGCCCATCTAGGTCTATATATTAAACCTCTACGTTTACAACTACATTTTAAAACTTATATCATAGATCTTCTATGAGTGTATTATTGTTAGCAAAAATAAAAGATCATTCAAATTTAACTAGTAACCATCTACAATCTTATTTTAAAATTATTTAATACTAACTGTTGCCCGCGACTTCGTCCGCGTGGACTTCAGTTTATAGCGCGCGGTGTCAACAAAATTGGTGTCAAATTTAAAAGCTTTTTAAAACCCTGGTACCCCTTAAATCAAAATACCCAAAAACAGCTGTGCAGTGTGCACATAATATTTTATTTTTTAAATTAAACTTTATTTATACCAAAGCTTATTTAGCCCCCCATTACACAACTTTAGCTTTACCCATAAACTATAGTATATCATTGGCGCGATGTAGGTGACTCTTAGCGCCATCTGTTGTGAATTTTTGGAACTAACTTATTTTTAACAAATTTACGCATTTTCACCCCCTTACAACCCCTTTTTCCAGTTAAAAGTAGCCTTTGTCCTTTCTCAGGTCTTAGACTATCTGTGTACAAAATTTCATTACAATCGGTTCAGTAGTTTTGGCGTGAAAGCGAGACAGACAGACAGACAGAGATACTTTCGCATTTATAATATTAGTATAGATTTGTTAGTATAAAAATTACATTAGTATTCCAGTTTTAGAGAAATATATTTTTGAAAGTAGTCTAATAGAATTATTTATTTTCTGTTGAGAAAAAGAGAATCTAACACATACACTTTCTTCCCAAGAAATGCAAAAGTTCCTAATATTGTCAGAAAAGTAAATGATAAAATAGACTTTAACGAGAGAGAAAATTTGAAATAAAAAAGACAACTTTTACAAACTACCAACATCAACTAAGCAGAACTGAGTAGCAAAATAGACAAGAATGATTTGAAATAAGCTAAAGGAGTTGCAGTCATCAACTTAGTCAAACCAAATCACGTGATTATTACCGTTGGCTGCCTTCACACTAGCGTTTATCCAGCGTAGGCGTTCGATGAACGTATGCGCAGCGCAGACGCCGCGACAATGCGGCGCGTGCGTCGCGTTGTCGCCGCTTCTCTACTGGAACACGCTAGGCTAGCGCTGCGTACTGATTGTTCCTGAAGAAATTGTGTAACGTCTGCGTCGCGCTAGCGCAGCGTTTAATTAATTCTGCAGAGGAAACGTTACGCGCCGCGTTGTCGCGGCGTCTGCGCTGCGTTCATCGAACGCCTACGCTGGACAAACGCTAGTGTGAAGGCAGCCAATATCGTCTGGTATCGCCTCAAATAATGTGCGAGTAAAGGTACCGTCCCGATCAAAGCGGCAAGCGACCGCGACGGAAAAAAAAATCAAACAAAAGTCCACTTTATAACCAACTATGTCCATTATTTAAACTAGGTTTTATTTTTACCGGCTTTGATCTAGCGACCCATGCCGCCGCTGCTTTGTAATGACGTAGAGCAAAATGAAACCTATAGCTTAGGTCATAAATGGCATTCTATTTCAATTTTAGTCGGTCGTGGTCGCTTGCGGCTAGAATCGGAAAGCCACATTATGACAACGTGCAAATGAAAACGACGTTATAACAATAATTACGTGAATAGAGGCCTCCTCGGACTAAGTCAATGACAGCTACTCCTTGATTCTGCTGTTTTAATGCAACATAAATACAGTTTCAATACTTCTTTGATCCAGGCCGTTTTCCACCAAAATAATTGGTATGAGTATAAAATGTCAAACCAACATCAAACGCATTCTGATTGGCCAGAACTCCAAAAATCAAGCGTTTGACATTTGTTTGACGTATGTAATAACACTATTTTGCTGTCTAAGAATCGAACTGGACTGAACAAGAAGTGACGATATTTATGTTGGATTAAAATACGGGTGCCAAAACAATGATGACACAGAACATGGACGACACATTTCATGGCATAATGTAGCTGAAGCGTGTGCCACAATGCTAAAAAAAATAGTGGAACCTTCTCGACTCTCGGCGATATTGTCAATATATCGTAAGTTGTTTTCATTTTCGCGTCAAAGTTCCTGAAGAGAGCCTCGACGCGCGGCAGTTGGGACAAGTTGAGCGATTTCGGCCTCTACGTCACAAGGAATAAGTACCATAACCGTAAAATAAATAAAAACATTCAAAAGGAAATAAAAGTAACATAAAACAATAGTAAGAACTAAATCCCCACCATCTGACCATTTCTTACACTTTTGATATGTAGAAGGCCTAATTTCTATTCACCGTAGGACATAAAAGTACATAGAGATAAACTACGATAACATGGCGCGCCCTTCCAAATTACTGTTTCAATGTGTGTAGTCACATCCTTAGGAAAGAGTTTGTATGTAGTAAGTATTCAACCAATCAACCAGTACTCGTAATATTTCACTTAATGTCACTTAATGCCAAGATTTGTTGGTCAACTAATCATAACTAGCCGATCGCACAAGACAACGCACTTCAAACGTTTTGATAACGCACTTCAAACGTTTTGAATTTTGGAGGGGCGCGCCATGTTATCGTAGTTTATCTTTACATATAACTTAACATATTAGTCCGTTGAATCAACGACATTGCCAAAGATGTTAGCTAAGTCAAAGTTAATCTTAAAGTAAGAAAAGAACATGGCAATGCCGTTTCCACAAATACCACCACCAAGCGGTTGTGAGTGATTAACGCCACATATTAGTCGTTTATTTACACTATTTACAATTTTATACAACATTTCTTGTAGGAACCTCTGCTTTAGAAAACTCTTTATTTTTTGTAAAGAGAAGCTTAAATATTGGTCCTTTAAGAAGACTTAATTGAAATTATTCTCTTTTAATATTTTAACCTTATAGGGCTGTATAAGTAGAAGAATATTCGCGTACCTGTTTCACATTCTGTTCTCTTCTCTTCTCTATATACCTCGTGTCTGTGCCGCTGTCTATAGAACTGTCCTTTGAGCCGTCTGAATCGCCACGTTTGTCTGTAATATTTAACAAAATAATTGTAAAATAACACTGCTTGGCCTAAAGATTATGTATAAAAAATTACGCGTCTATAATGCAATGCATGCTTATGTGCATTTTAATGGTGAGTTCACTGAAACGCACTTCGCGTTACATAAGGAAATCAGTGACTGTTCTCTGTCTCGATATACAAATATCGTTGACAAATGACAGGACATATCTCATGAAAAAATCAACTTTGAATCCCTATCGAAATGAAAACTTTAATTTCTAATATTTAAAAAGTATTGCATTGATATTAAAATATTCATCAACTAACACAGCTCAATACAAGAAAAACATACCAGGTGGGGGTAGTATCCGAGTAGCCCATTTCCCCCTCGGCGGTGGTTCCGGGTTCGGCGTTTCCGGCGCGGCCAACTCGTCACCCAAACTCTTCTTCGCCCATGACGGTAAGCGACCGATTCGTAATCTGTATACAATAGATATACGTACCATTAGAAATTAATTCATAGGCGAATCGACCTACGTTAGAGCCGGGACACAAAAACATGATACGACGACGTGTCGTACCACAACGCGGCGTCGTTTCACGATGCGACATCGTGTCGTGGGAATCCACGGCGAGCATCGTAAAAAACTACGACACGGCACGACGTCGCTTCATAGAAACTCACGATGCGTCATCTTTGAATTTCTACGTGAGTCGCGCCGTATATCGTGGCACGTCACGATGTCGCGTCGTAGTTTTTTACGATGCTCGTCGTGGATTCCCACGACACGACGTCGCATCGAAAAACAACGCCGCGTCGTGGTACGACACGACGTCGTATCGTGTTTATGTGTCCCGGCCCTTACTCGGTAGGGCTATGTCAATTTAATCCCAGGTGACTTAGCATGGCCACAGTAGAAATGCGAAAGAATAGAAACGGTGACAGATTTCGTTTGTTAATCCATCACTTTGTCTACTTTACTGTAAGAATTATTAATCAAAATTAAGAATTATTAATCAAACAGCTAGGCCCTTTAACTGAACAACACCATGTAACGATTTTTTATGTTGCCTGTAAAAACATACCAATGAGGTTCTATATATTTTGATTTTGTCAAATACTGGCTGGAGACACCAACACGGATAGTTTTTTTTTGTGTTTGACATAATATTTCTTTTGCGAGCGGATTGCAATTTGCATCGTGTAGACGAATTACTATAATTGCAACTATAATTTGTATATTAAATTGTATTATATCCCCACTTGGGTAAGTGTTGCATACTTATATTACGTTTACTTTAGAGAATGATTTATGTTTTACTTAATTTCATAAATATGACCATTCTTAAGAATTTAGGTAACTAAATATAAACATTTCTTGTAAATATTTATTTTGTTGTGAATTTTCTTTACATTAATTAATAACTCGTGACATACCATAATTATTTTCTTCTCTAAAATTCATCCTCAATTTTGTTATTATGGTTATTATTTATTTTTCTGTATTTGCTAACTTATTTTGTGTTCTTTGACTGCCTCACCAATAATTACTAACATGCAATAATTGTACTTTACAATCTTGCCTGGCTAGTAGCTATAAAGATTTGATGTCGCAGTCAAAGTCTGAGTCTGGGCAATTATGAAAATGTCTGGATGCTGATTTAAGGGATCACCGGGACGGTAATCATTGCGTCAGAGATCACCGCGACGGAGATCACCCCGACGGGGATTACTGCGTCGGGTATTTTACTACGAGCTCACCTCTCCGGGCTCTGTGGCCGCTGCGAGTCCTGGCTACCTACCTGCCGGCAATCTACCTACCTACAACCTTCTTGCCTACCTGAACCCTACCTGCCTGCTCTGCATCCAGTCTACTTTCAACATACCAGTCTACTACTTACCTACCGGAGCCCAGGAAAGTAAAGTACATATCGACATCGGAAATATCACTTAATGTAAGGGACAAAACACGACTTTTCAGGAGAGCGAAAAAACAACTTTTTTTTACAAATTCGTCTGTAACTTTTTATCATTTAGTCCGATCTTAAAGGTGTTTATGGCAAAGTTTCTTAGAATTTTGTCGGCTATATAACTATAAAAAAAATATTTTCGTAAATGTACGCGTTTAGAAAATAGCATGTCCCTTACATTAAAAAAAAAATTCTTATTTGTCCCTTACAGCACTGAATTTTTCAATGTCAACTATGCCACCAAGTAAGCACCAAGTTTAATATGAAACTGCGACACAATCTACTGTAAAGGACATAAAAAAACTATGCTTTGGAGGAAGTTTGATGTAATATATTAAAATCTAACACAATAAGCCCATCACGACTGGCTGGTCTACCACATAATGGATGGGATTTCCAGCAAAATAAGGGAACTTCGGCAGACTGAAACATTTTTCTTGGCACCGGGACTGTTCCTCTACACCTAGAGCCTCTTTAGACAAGGTGGAACTTTGCAAAACCACGTCTCTGCTCTGTTGTCTTACCGAAATCTCTTTCCTGAGCCGAATGGAAGATGGATCTTCCTCCCTGTTCCGCTCTGCGGCCTCTTTCTGTGAACCTGAACTAGCGATCGCACACCACAAGTCTAAATGTTCGTTCTTGACCTGGCATTAAGCTCCTCATTTCACCTTATCATGAGCTACTGCTCTTTTTATCGCACCTGTCAGAGCTGCTTCGCCAGTGCCCAGTCATGACCTTCCCCTTTTATGACTTTCCTTCTTATGGTGTTACGCCAGCTATTTCTATTATCAGCCACTCGAAAGTGTCGCAGACAGTCGACTCAAGTGTGGTACGGATTTGATCAGACCAACGCATGAGACAGCGGCTCCGCGGTCTTTTTCCCCTCAATCTTGCCAATTATCATGAGTTTTCCATACCATGGTTTCAAGGTTTCCTCCTTTTTTCTGGTAATGTGTCTGAAATATTCTAAGATGCGTTATTAAACAGATGGTAGAGAACCTTGTTTTTATGTTTAGTTTAGCCAGCATGGATGAGTTGGTTCTGAAAGGAGTTTATGGAATTCAGAGCATTTTCCTCCAGCACCCTTGACGGCGTCGATACGTCTGCGGTCTGCAGACTTCAGAGTCCATGTCTCGGATCCTTAAAGACAGATGCTTCTGTTCTGTCTATGACCATGTTTTTGGTTTTCCATTTATTAATTGAGGCCCAAGTTATTGATCATTTGCTTCTTTCTCTAAAACAGTTCTTGCATCTCGATTTCATTTGCAGCCAGGAGAGTATTGTCATCCTTAATGCTAGCTATATACAATTGACCGCATTACATGTGTATACCTAAAGGCTAAAGGATTAGCTAAAATACTAAAACTTTATAGAAAACCTTAAACTTTTACGGATAATACTTTTTGAGTAGGTGCCAAAAAATTATCTTCTTACTTGAAAAATGATATTTAAGATTAAGGTAAGGGACAAATTTTGGTGAAGTTATGACAGTTATTATGTCTCAATTCTTAACGTAATGGACAAGTTAAGAGAATTGTACTACAGTCGGGGCATTTTAATAGGCCACATTTGACATCTGTCAGATTAATCTCCATAGTGAGGTGAGCTGCGTAAAAACATCGACCAAAACAAATAAATCGATACGGACTTGAAATAAAATATTTGAATTTTATATGTTTGAAACAAACTCCTGTCCCATTATTACTTTATCTTTTGCAAATTCAAGGAGCAAAATAAGACAAGTACATAATTTACAAAAAAAATGCATTTATTTGCTTGAATTATAAAAACTGTTAAATGTAGTATTATCATTATTCATTTCACATAAATATGTGTTACTTTTCACAACGTGGTTATTAATTTATGGGGATATTTCGTTACAAGTAATCAATGCATCGATACTATTTATTCGCTTTCGATTTTTAGGGTAACTTCCCTAGAGTTTAAAAAGAAAAAAGGTCAGCTGACGTAACATTGTAACGACGTGCAATTATTAAGATCAGAATTTGTTTATTACGTTTAGAATTGTTTAGCAGTAAAAGCAAATCGTTAAATAATTCGTATCGGTCATATTTACAATAAATATGTAATCGTTATTGAAAAAAGTTAATCAATTGTGCAGTTATAACAAAACGAAAATATTTATTTTTTATGTACGTCGCTATAAGGTTACCTGGTACAATTTTGATGAACTGTCAAATGTGGCCTATTAAAATGTCCCGACTATAAGCTAAAGGTTAACGTAAGGGACTGAATTTTATTTTAAAAGCATTTACGTTATTTTTTTAATACATAAAAATATTTACGTCCGTTAAATCAATTTTTTTAGGAAAAAAACCTGTCTTGACTTTAGAAAATGTGTACTGTAAGGGACATTTTTTAACGATATAAGAATTTCAAGTATGCCGAACGATAGAGCTCGAAATTCTGAATCCAATGATATATATTTTTTTAGGATTTTTAAGGGACATTTTCGCCAAAATGTCCCTTACGTTAAGTGATATTTCCAGTGTCGATATAGGCACAACAGGGTTACATATTGTGAGCGATGAACCATAACCCCTATTCCCTATAGTTAATTTTATTTAACACACCTATAAGTGTTACAGCCATTCAATCACACGGCTATACGTCGTTTAGCCGACTTGTTGACTGCAACGTTCAACACTACAGCTAGACGACGTTTAGCTAACTGGTTAAATGGCAAATTAACTAAGCCGACCATTAGTTTAGTCAATTGCAATTAATACCTTCGTGATGCATTTCATAATCCCGTAATTTCTCCTCGAAATTCGAATATTTGTTTAAATTTTGATTCACTCGTATGTGACCCCATAATTTTTGTCACTTTAATAACACTTGTAACGTATATTTACGAAAAATATCACACAATAACACAATCACAAAACATCGGCTAGTTGACGCCATATTGTAAACAAAACGCACCTAGCGCTGCGGTGGTGAGCGCTGAACTAATTCAATCAAACGGCGGCGGCTTGAATCAGCTGTAGTGTTGAACGTTTCGAGCGACTGAAATTTTCAATTAAAAAGCTAGCCGTGAGATTGAATGGCGTTGTTCAGTCAAAGAGCTAGCTGTTTGATTGAACGGCTATTTTAACCAGTTGGCTGCGACATCTATATTGTCATTTATAAGGGTTATCGTATGGTGAGTGAAAACATAGATAGCGAGGAAACCCGTACGTGGTTGATCCCTTACTTACTAATGATCTGTAACTTGATGTCATACAAACTATCAAATTAAGTAATGAATGCGACAATTAACATCCCGCGAGAAGCTTTCGTAAAATATAAATCATATTAGGAAGTTTTATGTTTACAGATAAGTATTGAAATTATTTTTTTAAGTGTATTTAAAATTATAATTTCATTCCAATTAATTATTTTATTATTTTTTGTCGTGTAAATCGTGTAATAGCATAATATGAAGCTTAAGATCATAGAAAAAAGGCATAGGATGGTTTTAATATTTAAAGTAAAATCAAAATCCCTGTTTGTAGATGCAGTCGAGCGCAAGGCGCAACAAAATGTGACTACTCTGAAAATAGAAATGTATAAAAAAGGTAAAACTACCAAGTTTATAAACATAGATTACGAACTGTTTCTTGTGTACATTAGGCACTCAACGATGAAGCTAGGGATAATAATCCCAAAGGTATTTTCTAACGATATTTTTTAATGTTTTGTTTTATAGGTTAGAATTTAAAGTAAAGGAACTATTAAAAGTGTTCTATTCGTTATTACAGGTGATCATTCTCCTCCATTTGACACTCGTAATGCCGAGGAGACGGGTAAGATACACCAGCATACAAGATACTAGCATGGAAGGAGACGTGTTCTACTACAGAGAATGCAAGGGTTCAACGCCTCGGCCGGGCGCGGGATTGACGCATGCACGTGTCACCACTCCCCGTCCCCCACCCCCGCAACTGATGTTGTTGCAGTGCAAGATGTGCGTGACGGTGTGCTGCGGGGACGACTGCCGGTGCAAGGACCCGGCCCCTATGGAGAGTCTCCTGGAGGCTATGGGGGAAGTTCAGCCGGAGAATTCCGAGTGCAAAACCTGCGTACAAATGTGCTGCGGGAGCGCTTGCCGGTGTAAGGACCAGCTGATGCCCACAGCAGACGAGACTGAAGCGAACCGAACCACCACTCCGAGCAGCGTGACACCCAAACTGGAGGAGTCACAAGAGCACCGTGTCGCTTTCATCGTGAAACATTTGAATCGCGAGGCGTTCGGCGAGCCGACAGTCGCGAGAATAATAAACAAGCTGTGCAAGGATGACTTCGATATCGTGGGTGTAGACGCCGGGAGCGGGGACAGGGGGCGAACGAAATCTATAACACTGAACATAGTGAAGAAAATCGGCCGAGAGAAGGGAAACGTGACGCTCATTTACGACGAGACGGCGTCCGGATATAATTTCCATCATTTCTGCATCCTCAACGTCGGCGCTCAGAGAAGAGCGGGGGGAGAGGGAGTTCACGTCGACGACATAATCGATAAACTGGTCAATACGAGTAGGAGGGACTCGAGCACGCGCGATTATATCAGAAGAGTCCTAAGCCACGACGGGGACATCAGCGCTATACTGAAGGACCTAGTCCGAGTTACGCTGCAGAAGGTGGACCTCATGAAGAAAATGGATAGCAGAAGAAAGAATACGGCAGATAATACGGACGTCGATGATTCGGATGCTAATATTTGAATTTAGTCAGATTTTAGACTGTATCTCCTAGGGCCAAAGGAATAGAATAACATCAACGAATATTAGAAAAATGTATTTTTAAAAATTAGCTTAGTAATCATGCTTTACAATGACAATAATCTAGCATTTCATTTTATAATCACAATAAAACTTACTTTTATTATAACATTAAAATAAACTTACTTTTATTATAACATATTGCAAAATTGCAGTTACCGTAATAAATTTTCTTAAAAGGAAATTTACTTTCTTACGCAAGTACTATCAAAGAAATTGATGGCGGATGGCACACCTACCGCCTACGTAATTTTGTTGGTTACGTCAAGCTCAGCGGGTAGTTTACGAGTTACGACTGACATTTGACTTGACATAACCAGACCAAATAGAGTAAGTCCACCATCTGCTCATTAATCATTAATCAATTTCTCTGATAATACATACTACCATATCTTCTTCTTCTTCTTCTTATATATACAAATGGATTTTCAAATGTGTTAGTCGCGCTAAAACTCGAAAACGGCTGAACGGATTGGGCCGATTTTAGTCTTAAAATGTTCGTAGCAGTCCAGGGGAGGTTTTAAAGTGACACGAAGTTCACCGGGACAGCTAGTTATAATTAATAGAAATTAATTTTATATTCTGTTACTCCCGCCAAATCTCGAGAACGGCGGAAGTCCAGGTAAGGTTTATATTAGGAGGGAAGTGATACGAAGTTCACGGGTCATCCATACTTCCTGCACAAACCGCTGAACCGATTTTGCTGAAATTTGGTATGGAGATACTTTGAGTCCAGGGAAAGGACATAGGATACTTTTTATCCCGGAAAAATGTACGGTTCTCGCGCGATAGATGTATTTTGGTGCAACGGCACTCCGTTGCGCCAAAATACGTCTATCGCGCAGAAACCGACTACACTTCATCTAGTCTAGTATAAGTTTTAACATGTACTCACGTGTAGTCTGGCGGGTTGAGGGGGTTGAGCGGGTCGAGCGGGTCGAGCGCGTCGCGGGTTGGCGAGCTGCGCGCGTCCGGCTCGCTCTCGCACACCGCCGCCACGCCGTTACTGCCGACCTTCCTGAAACGTGATGACGTCATTTGTAGGACGAAACGGACAGACTGACGGTCTATACACGTCAAGCTCAAACTACTGAAGTCTAACTACTAATACTTATAAAAATATACATAGTTTTGTCCTTTTCACGCATTTTTACCATTGTAACAGACACTGTGATATATAATGACAAAACATTGTTTAACATAAGTAAAGGGTAATTTAACCTATCGAGCCCCATAAGAGCACCGGTGATCGCGACAACAATAGAATAACAATAGATTTCCAAGAATCCGCGATCGAAGGATTAAAATAAACCTTTTACAGCGAGACCATGTTTATGCATTGCGTCGACACTGCGACGTTTGAAGAAACGAGAGATATGAGTATAAGAGGGGATATGAGCATAATGAACTAATAAGAGCTCACTTTGAGTAAAAAAAGTTACAATTAAGTTATTTTATTTATGGGCCTGCTTCACCACTTCCTAATAAGTGTCGGATAGGCTATCCACAACTTAACTTGACAGATAGAGTATGGAGCATCTGTCAAATAAGTTGTGGATAGCTTATCCGGCACCTTATGAGGAAATGGTGAAATAGGCCCTTAATGATGTAACAATAAACAGAGAGCAAGTTCATGAGCATGCCTAAACTAAAATGTTTGAAACTAAATCACACTTTAATGAATTCGTAGTATTTAAGTCTATAGATAACAACTACATGTACTATCAGGGAAGTTGATTCCTATGCAGATGGTGGACCTAAGTCATGTGGTCGGCTTATGTCAATTCAATATTAGCTGTGATCGGTCGGCTGGGTTTGACGTAACGCGACCAAATTACTTAGGTCCGCCATCTGCATAGGAATTAACTTCTCTGATAGTACATTAATATTTGACCCTACGAATAATAAAACCTAAGAAAACGTAACTACCATACTAATATTTTGGTTCCATTCGAACTGTCATGTAACGTCAGCCTTTATACCGCTCAAGGTCACCTAAATATCGCAAATGTATGAAAAGTGAACCTAAGGTACACTTTTTTGACAAGTATTTTGGAGCATGTTTTTTGACGGAGTTACTCTTCCTTAGTTTTTATTATTCGTAGATTTGACCATAAAAAGAATACAAGACATTTAAAAGCTTTTATAACTAACCTGCCCTGGCGTATCGCCTGCTGCGCGAGTCTCGCGCGCATCGTCACCACCATGTCGTGAGGTACGCGCCACACGAATATACACCCGTCACCGCTCGCCGACACTAGGTGCTGGCAGTCAGGAGTGAACCTGAGAAATACACCAATCACTATAATATGTATTGCCAATCATCATATTCTACTTGTGAAGGATGATTCACAATAATTTACGTTTTACTCGGATTATAAAACTTACCGCGCAGTAATTGATCATTATATTAGTCAACGCTTTACACATCGGGCCTATACAGGGTTCAATTAAACCTTCCTGACAATTTTTTTCTAGGGCTTAGGTATCATTAGGAGAGCCATTTAACCAAAAAAAAATGGGTGTTATTTTTTTTTTCAATTGAATATTTTATGCCATTTAAAATCGTTGCAGAACGGTCACTCCCGGCGCGGGGGAATGAGCGGGGGTGAAGCGGAGGGAGGCGCGCGCGCGGGGGCTGGTCACGCGCGGCCGACGCATCGTGTCCATTAATTGTAGTGTTTTTAGGATAACTTTCGGAAGCTATTTCTCAACATTTTATTACTGAGTGATATAAAAGAAAAAAATACGTGTATTTTTATTTTTAACAAAAAACAATATATCAAAATTTGGCAGGAAGGTTTAATTGCACCCTGTATAGGATGTCGCGCTAGGCAGTTGTCGCATCCGAGTCAACTCGCGCAAAGCCAGCCCCTGAATAATATTCAGCATTAGACATTAATACGATGATTGTATTTGACAAGAACATCATATCACACATCAATATATATAACACATCGCGAAACGAACTAAGGCTGGTTTTAGAGTCACGCTGAGCATCGGCGCTGACAGCTCAGCGCGTAGCTTGTCAGCGCTGAGGTTCAGCGCGAGACGTTTCAGTATCGTGCTGATCGCTTTGGAGTACAGACGCACAAAAATGCAAAAGGCTTCACGCTGACGGCGTCCACTCGGCTCGACACTAGAACTCTCACTGAAGACAGACGCGCGAGCGGCGGTGAGCGCCGACGGCTACGCGGCGCCGACGAGCGACGCGTACGCCCGCGGACAGGTCAGCGCTGACCAACGTACGCGCTGATAGCTACGCGTTATTTTAAAACGCTTCCTAGAAGTTCATACATTTTGGCTGTCAGCGTGACTCTAAAACCAGCCAATGGTGTATCAACTGTCTTACTGCCGCACTCAGAGACATTTGATTATGACTAAGCTTTAATTTAACGAAGAGTTTAACAGATAATAATGAATGGGATTTATGTCAAAATCTTCATTTGTTTCCTTTAGTAACCCTCTATATTTAAACTGTACTATACAAATACAAGTACAAATATAAAGATTTTTCTTAGTGATAAGTGAAACAACATATAAACTGCAGAACTCACTTGAGGCCGGTGACAATTTCGGAGTGTCCGTACATGGTGGCCATACACTCTCCGGAGTAGTAGTCGTACACGCTCAGCAGCTTGTCCGTGCTCGAAGTGGCGAGGTAGATACCGCTGCTGTCTAATGCCACCTGTTAACATAATATTAACCACTTTATACTATGTAAAAGACCTACAATATAATATCCAGACACAACGTTATTTACACGCTTTTAAAAGCCTGGGCTATACAGCCCACAGTATGGGGTATATATATATATATATATATATATATATATATATATATATATATATATATATATATATATATATATATATATATATATTTTATTGAATAAGGGGGCAAACGAGCAAACGGGTCGCCTGATGGCAAGAAACTACCGTCGCCCATGGACACTCACAACATCAGAAGAGCTGCAGGTGCGTTGCCGGCCTTTTAAGAGGGAATACGCTCTTTTCTTGAAGGTTTGCAGGTCGTATAGGTCCGGAAATACTGCTGGTGACAGTTCGTTCCAGAGTTTTACAGTGCGAGTACATAATATAATTATACATTAAACATAATATAAATAAATGACTGTTGTTGCCTGTTGCTATGTTACACACAAGGCCAATTCGTTTACAGAAATTCATATAAATATTAGTTTAAACACTTAATTACCTTGATAAGCGTTCCGTCCTCGGCGGTTGTCCCTCTGAATGTTTTAGTGTGTCGGCCGTGCGAAGCGCTGTATACACGCACGTTACGGTCCTGGAAATTATAACGTTCATTTTACAACAGCTACTACGTAGGTACTTAAGTTTATGAATGGGTCAAAGCTGTCAAACTGACTTCCATACTAATATTTTAAATACTAAAGTGTCTGTCTTTCTTTTATAGTCGGGACATTTTAATAGGCCAATTTGACAGTTCATCAAAATTGTACCAGGTAACCTTGTATCGACGTACATAAAAAATAAATATTTTCGTTTTGTTAATACTGCACAATTGATTAACTCTTTCCAATTGCGATTACATATTTATTGTAAATATGACCGATACGAATTATTTAACGATTTGCTTTTACTGATAAACAAGTCTAAACGTAATAAACAAATTCTGATCTAATAATTGCAGTCGTTACAATGTTACGTCAGCTGACCTTTTTTCCTTCTAAACTCTAGGGAAGTTACCCTAAAAATCGCAAGCATATAAATAGTATCGATGCATTGATTACTCGTAACGAAATATCCCCATAAATTAATAACCACGTTGTGAAAAGTAACGTAAAAAAGTAAATGAATAATGATAATACTAAATTTAACAGTTTTTATAATTCAAGCGAATAAATGCATTTTTTTTTTTTGTAAATTATATACTTGTCTTATTTTGCTCCTTGAATTTGCAAAAGAAAAAGTAGTAATGGGACAGGAGTTTCTTTTAAGCGTATACAATTCAAATATTTTATTTCAAGTCCGTATCGTTTTATTCGTTTTGGTCGATGTTTTTACGCAGCTAACCTCACTATGGAGATTAATCTGACAGATGTCAAATGTGGCCTATTAAAATGCCCCGACTGTAGTATATTTATAGGTCTACTTTTCAAGCCTGAACTGACAAACTTAACATACATGACTTACATTATGACTTTTAGTCATAGGGAAGGACACAAAAATTTTCATATCGGAAGTGTACGGTTCATGTCACATCTAGTATATTATTACCTGACAAGCAGTGAGTATGTGCCGGCCGCCGGCGTCAACCTCCATGTCGTATAGCGTTGTGCGCCCCGACACGTTCTGTCCGCGCGCGAACTGATGGCTGCCATCTTGACCCTGAAACGTAAACATACTTTTAATTTTTCATATTATACAACCTCGAAAACCCTTCAAATGGAACAACAGAGTAAAAAAATACCAACAACATTAAAAAACATAACTAGAAAAATATAATATTATGGTACTAAATTGATAGTTAACAAGAGCTGGCACGATCAACACATTGCGCTTCTATAGTGTCTGTGAATAAGCGCGTAGCGTGACGTCGTACTGCATACGCATCATAAATAGTCTGCCCGTCTCTCTCGCGCGCGGTCTATCTTATGAGCGTGAAGGGGACAGTTATTGTTTTTCTTATGCTACTGTTTATAAATACAGCGTGATGTTACAAGTTGGTAACGTGTAATCGGCGCGCGGCCAGCGTTCGGAACCGTACGATAATAATTATCGTACACATACGATAATTTTGTGTGTACGTACCGATGTATGATAGCATATTATTATCGTACGCAGATTATACGATAAGTTTTATCATGATGCAAACATATTATATTTTTAAACATACTGTATAGTGAAATTGCATAAGTGTGAGCACTGTGAACGTGCCAGCTTTAGTTAACTGATCTATAAGGCAGAAAGTGGCCTACGTATTTCGGTCGGATTATGTCAATCGCAGGAGACACAACAAACATTTAATTGACTTAACCCGACCTATTCTTGGTTTCTGGTGGTACTTGGCAGGTGTTGTGTTATCTTTACATTAGTTTTTTTTTTATAATTTAACTTGTTGGCATGAGCCAATCAAAAGCGGTAGACAATAGATAATAGAAGCTCAAAAAAACTGGTATTAATCATGTAGGTCCGCAATCTTTCTATAGCGGGTAAAAACACTGACCGTCTTGAGATGCCTGAACAGTATGGTCTTGTCGGCGCCGCAGGATACCATCTGCAGCGCGCCGCCCGAGCTCAGGAACCGCACCGCCGTTATCGACGACGAGTGCTCGTCCAACGTCTGCAGTATCTGGTAGCCCTATTATAAATACACATTTTAGACGTTTGTTAGTAAATATACAGTACTAACAGCGAGTCAAGGCAAATAATGAAATTCTGTGCCTCGTCATTTTGAGTGTACCTAAGACCTTTCCTTCTGACTTCTACCTCCCTTTTCGCCACTTTTTCCGTGATAAACAGTACTTAATTATTTTGTATAAAGTATTTCCATTCTAAGATTCATTATGTAATGGGCCGTAATACACTCTGCCACTGCCGCTGCTACTGCCGCTGCCGGAAATATTTCCCTGAATACTTCTCCGGCAGTAATGACGCGGGTGAGTGTTTACACTCAGACTTCTACTCACTTGCCGCGTCGGGCAGCGGCAGCTGCATGACGAGTGGCAGCGCGAATGACATATTTTCATTCTCGCGCTGCCCACTTCCCTGCCCAAAAGCGCAGAGTTTAAATGTAACAATAGATTTAGCTGTTTGCTGTGCTCACTCCCAAGTGTACCCAACCTACCTGATCAACACTGAACACGTGGCGAGGAGGCGGTGCGTGGCGCTGTACTCGAGACACAACACTTCAGCGTCGTGCGCCTCGAGCGCGTGTAGCCGCGCACCGCCCGCGCCGTGCACCCACACGTATACTAAGTATACTATCTCGCTCGGTCGTATATCAATAAAACTCCCACATACCTGATCAACGCTGAAGACGTGTATCAGCCTATCACGTGACGCGGAGGCGAGGAGGCGGGGCGTGGCGCCGTACTCGAGACACAACACTTCAGCACACGTATACTATCTCGCTCGGTTGTATATCAATAGAACTCCCACATACCTGATCAACACTGAAGACGTGTATCAGCCTGTCACGTGACGCGGAGGCGAGGAGGCGGGGTGTGGCGCTGTACTCGAGACACAACACTTCGGCGTCGTGTGCCTCGAGCGCGTGTAGCCGCGCGCCGCCCGCGCCGTGCACCCACACGTTGCCCGCACGGTCGCCCGCCGCTATATGCCGACCGTCAGGAGACGCGCGCACGCATCTGACGTGTTTGTATTAGTTAATTGAGAGATTAGTTGACCCAATAGTGGCGTCACCAGCTACGTATCCAAATGTTTTGTATTGAAAGGTTTGGCGACCAGAGGCAGCCAAGTGTGATCTTGCCATAGAATTTTAAAAATGCATATTTAATACATAAATACTGAAGCCATGGTATTATAGTAAGGGCGGCTTTAAAATAAGTTAAAACACATTTAGTTAAATATGTTTTCATTCGTAAACACAATTAATTTAAACTTATTTAAGTTTGTCTTGCACCACGATGTTGAAGCTTGAAATTAACTAAACGCATTTTGCAGTGTTGCTGCATTATATCTTGTGCGTTCCATTTTACGATTTGAACAGTATCGTTACAAATAACGTTATTTCACGGTTGTTTGACGAAATTTGGTTTGTTTTTTGCGTAAAACGAGTTTTCTATCAATGAATGCCTCAGACGCAGCGGGCGCAGGTAGTATCCCTTAGTAGTCTGTGGCCGGCGCAAGGGTTTGTTTGTATTGTTGTACTTGTGCACATGTTGTTTTGTTTCACATAGGTACTTTAGGTTGTTGCACAGACTCGTGCAGGTGTTCTGTTAGTAGAGTAATAGAGTAATCGACCAAAAAATTATGAGTGACATATAAAGTGGCCCCCGTAACTTTTCCGTTTTAAACAATAATCTAGATTCAATTATTTCTAGCAAAATCATCGTCGTCTTTTTTGATAGGCGAAATCTTTGAAAGAACTTTTTCTCCATCAGGGTTTCAAACAAATTTGATCTTGCGTCAATAACCCTGACATCTCGAGGTCTGTTGATATATATGACAATTTCTTCGTCGTCGTCATCAATCTCATCAAAAAGAAAGAAACTCAAACACTCATTATTCTTTTCACACTCAAATTCTTCGAAAATTATTCTCGACCAAAAAAATCTAACCTCAAATTCAACTGTTAAATACGTTTAGCAGCTTAAACAGCGATATTTGGCTGTTTAAATTTGACAGATCAATAATCATGTTTAACTTGTGGTGCAAGACAACTTGTGTAGTTAAACAGAATTTTGTGCTTAAATAAAATTTTAAACATTTAACCGTTTCGTAAAAGTGGCCCTTAGTCACGTATTTGAACTATGTGATAAGGAACGACTACTTAGTATGATAAGTGTGATAATAAACTTTGACATTGTACTCATAATTAGAACTATTTATATAAAAGTAAATAAATTCGTGTTACCTCACACCGATCTTGTCGTCGTAGGTCTTCGACTTGTCCTTATCACTAGTAGCCGTCAGATCAACGTCTTTCAAAAACTTAAGTTCAGGATCTATGTATAGCACTTTGGTTAATTCCTGAAATTAAAAATGTATAAGTTAGTAAGGTACAAATATACTCGTATTATTCATGCAGTAAGTCATGGCGGATGCAAAAATGATTTAATTTATTTAATGTCGGCACTACATAATATAGGCGAACGCGTTGGCCAACGCGTCGGCCCAATGTGTAGAACGGGCGACTCGTGCGTTGGCGGTAGGTATTTAGACGTTGGCCGACATAACACAAACTCGGTTTTAGAATCTTGTCTCGGATTACTTGCATACTAAATAGAATATTATTACAGAATAGTAAGTCTTGAATAATTATACATTGAGCGGTATTTATTCGACCAGAGTTTCACCTTACACGTCTCAAAGTTATTTACAGAATGAATCCATCAATATGGCTGGCTTTTATACCATTTGACACAAAAGAAACGAACTTCCGTTGACAATTTAAATATAGTAAAATCATTAAAGAATACATTAAAAATTAAGAATGGCTAAGTATAAGTAGGTATATAATTCTAAATATTAATTAATGTACTTCTCATATTTAAGATAATTATTTACTTAAAAATGAGAAGAGGAAGTTATAACGGAAGTAAATAATCCTCCCGTCCATTTATAACTATTTGTCCAAATCAATTACCTGACTTATTACTAAGTATATAAAATATAATAATCACTAATTAAACTTAATAAAGTGATTAACATAATATATCGATTTAAATAAAATAAATATGTAGCTTGTCCATTGACATCCGCTAACAATATTGATTTCCCTTTCTTATAACCCAAAAGGCTCGCGCTCACTTGAGACACGACAGTCGTAATACAGTCTATTACTATACAAAACGCTTAAAGACGCACACACAATAACAAATAAGTATAGTCTTTAAGACTGTCATATCAAGTTCTCACGCGCTCCCTCTACAATGGTAATCAGTACTCACGTTGCTGTATATATTGGGCTCGTTAGGTCGTAGTGACCACATGCGCACGGTGTCGTCGCTCGAGCAAGTGAGGAATGTGCCCGCAGGTAGCGGCCCGTCCCCGCCCACCATGTCCACGCCCCATATGCACGCCGAGTGGTATAACGCCGAGTGGGATTTGCCCACCTGAAACATTAATTATATCGTGTAAGAGTCAATTCAAAGCTGAAGTTTATTAACTACACGAGAAGATACAAATTAAGTTGACAAACTTGGCGCACAAGGTTTCGAGAATCCTATTCTAAATTTGAATGGCTCATTTATACCACTATTTCTCGCAAGGTTGCAATGTAATCCACATCCTAAATAACGCAGATGTTGATCGTTTTTTTTTAATAACTTTAAAATTTTATCTATGTCTGTCAAGACAATTTTTTATGCTCTTTCAACATGTCAAGCTAAGATCATGGAGTAAATACATTGATAAGAAGCTACAGGTGTATGGTTCACGACAATGATATAACAACATAACACATCTCTCACCCGTTTAATATCCCTTACGTCCCACACATACAGGCTGTGGTCGTTGTACACGCACGTGAGCTTGTGGTTGCGCTCGTCGTACGTCAGCGCCACCGCGTCGGGATATCGAGCGTTGTTCGGCTGGCTGAACATGTGACTGTAAAATATGTAAAAAATGCGATGTATTACTATTCATATTACGTGGCCTTTGCTTAGCATATAAAGTTGAAAATCGATTAAGAGACCTATTTCTCGTCGTACATTCAATCTTCGTCCGACAATCCGCAAGTGGACTATACGTCTTGTGGACGTGACAGCTTAACGAGATGGAGCTAAGAGATTTCTCGGGTCCAAGATTCGTAATCGTAATTTGTACTTATAATATTATAAATTCGAAAGTGAGTTTGTCAGAGAAGTCTGTCACCCTTTAACTGCTGAGCGATTTTGTTGAAATTCAATATAAAGATACTTTACATACCGGACATATAATACTTTTTATCCCCCAAAAATGTACGATTTTCGATTGATAGACGAATTTGCGGGTAATATTTAGTACATAACTATAATTGTTGTCAGTTCTCACCTAATGCCGGTGCCCTGCGACACGTCGACGCCGAGGTAGTGCGTGCGCGGCAACGTCGTGACGTACCGCAGCGTGCTCGGCTCGAAACACCGCACGATGCCCTCCGCGCAACCCACGAACAGGTACTCGGAGCCCAGCGACATGCAATTCGCTGACGTCGTCTGAAAATACGAGAATATATTATTGTTAATTACTAATACCTCAATCGTGGGAATCGCAGACAGATTTTCAATTGTTATGCGGCAGCCGGGCGCCGCTTGGGGATTGATGGGTTAATAACATAAAAATCCCAAGGAATACTTGTCAACCAATTACAGGCAACTTCAATTATCGAACAAGATATCCTTTGCTTAAAATTACAGTGAAAAGTGATTTCTATAATACCGATACCGTTTGCCACAAATTGTCAGTAGTTTATCCAATCATTAGTATAAATTATAAATGGTTTGTTTACTTTTTCTGAATAAAAATTTGATTGTATAAAATAAATTTAAGAAGGCTGACGTTTGAGGCACGACTTTCAATTTCATTAATCGTAATTTTTATTACTAGCTACTTTTAAATCACATAACAATAAGTATATTATGATATACTTATTTTTTTTATTCACTTCACTCCGTAAATAATTAATTAATAACTTACTTAATAATAAAAATATGAATACAGCTACTATCCATGATTAGTTATAATATGGTACGTCTTTTTAATAAGAATGATAGTGCTGCGTAAATTAGAATTTACGCATTTTAGAAAGGGATCTATAGCACTCACCCGTAGCTCCACCCACTTATCAAGCAGGCGTCGCGCGTTGAACTCGCACAGTAGCCCGCCGCGGGTAATGGCGTACGTGCTGCCCGCAGCGGCGCCGCGCCCGCACGCAACATCACAGAACTCGTTGTCCTTCTGCTCGCCGAGGATAGCCGACCGACCCATTAACGGCACGGGCTCCTTTACCTGGAAATGTAAGCAGTCGTTGGTAATTCTTAGTGGTTAGGTTAGGTTAGCCTGAGTTCATGGTGGTGGTTACTAACAAACGGCACAGTTCTGAATTCACGCAAGTTGTACTGAATAATTCAAATATGCAAACAAGAAGCGACGAGGGCCCTTAGAGATTAATCTTATCACATTGACCAGTATATAATTTGAGAAGAATTAAAATCGTATAAATAATTACCTTAGCATTTCTAGAATATTCCAAGTACCAGAACTTCACATGTCTGAAGCCCACAGTCACAAAATAATTGCCGCTCTCTGAAAAGCTCACAGCCTTCACTCTGGATGATACCTGGAAATGAGACGAGATAAAATAAATACGCTTCAATAACAATAAAAATAATAATCATTTATTTTGTGCAGTGTTAAAACAATTAAGATTTACAGCAACTGTTTGACATAGACACACGATATTTTAATTGAACTTTTTTAAAATGGCGACAATGTGGCATTACCTTATTACTAGCTAGTTTTAAGTTGGCACGCCAATCCCACACATTGACTATCATGTCATGCTGGGAACCCACAGATACCAGGTACTTCGATGAGGTGGAGAAAGCCTGGAAATAATGTGATGACATTGTATAACCATGGAGTAAAGATACATGTATGTCTGGTCTCTGGTATAACTTAGGAAATTGAATAGTATTTTCATAGCAAATACTGACTTGAATATTAAAATACAATATAATAATATAATTTATTTCTTTTCATTTTACTTTTATATTCCATACAATAACAATGTTAAACGATACATAGTACAGAATTCCTGACAATAGATAACCTTTAGTGATATCTAGTTTCAGGATAAATTTTTCAATTTCATCAAGACGTAACCAAACATTAATAAACCAAAATATTACAAACTTACCACACAGCTAACGCCATGCGTATGCCCGGGAAATTCAGCTATTTGCACTGCCCCGGACGCCGTCGGATCCTGAAACATCAAAACAATCATCGTTCACCTCTACTAGACAACAGATGGCGCTCTATGGAACTAAAAACCATTACGATGTTTACTATTATCAAACAACTGGTTTTCTGTTGTGATTTAATTTTGATGCAAATTATTTATAATAACAATTTTACTTTCCTCGTTTTTATTTGAGTATCTAAAGAG
Source organism: Lysandra bellargus (assembly GCA_905333045.1). Lineage (NCBI taxonomy): Eukaryota > Metazoa > Arthropoda > Insecta > Lepidoptera > Lycaenidae > Lysandra > Lysandra bellargus. The sequence goes on along the minus strand of HG995339.1, from coordinate 8,938,598 downwards.
ATAAACAGTTCTAAATAATACAATTTATTTGAAATAACCTACTAAGGTATTTAATTTACTAATTAAGGATATAACGAGCTGATGACGAAGCTAGACTGACACTCTAAAACATGAATATAATGTAATTTATAATTCAATTAGGAAGCAGTTCACCGGCGGCCGGCGCTAATTAAGCGGGTGACGTCAGGCCAAACTCCAAGATATTAACATCAATGTTTAACATTATCAAAGTAGACAGAATTATAGTGTTGCCTACTACCGAGTACCTAGTATACTTCATTATATTTATTCTACGTTTTTTGAAGCTTGAGTTCTATTGTAGGCGGTCGCAGCAACAAAATTTTTTCGCTGTAACAATTCACTGTGATATTACATCTGACGTAGCTCACGTAGCAAGTGTCCATTAATGATAGTCATAATGGATAACTAATAACGAGGGTGTTGAAATGATCATTAATCACGGGATTAAATAAATAAATAAATAAAATAAAGTAAGGTATTTTCATAGTGAATACGAAGTAACGGGTGTAGGTAGCCTTTCTTTACATGGGGAAATGCTTTGTACATCCCCGGCAAATTCGGGACATCAGCCGGAGTACGTGGGACTCTCCGAGGATCTACCCACTAAAACCCCATGGTGCTCCACTCCCCGCTTAGGCACACTTCAGGTGACGATCAACCCTCTGCATCTCTACCAAGGCAGTAAGCAGCCTAGTTATATTATTACCTGTAAATCCCACACTCTCACAGCGGGCGCGTGTCCGCACTCGCCGGTGGCGAGGTACCGGCCATCCGGCGAGAACGCCACGCACGTGACGCTCTTGCGCGACGAGTTCAGCACGTGTGTCTGCCGGTTCTTGCGCGCGTTGTACAGCACCACTGTGCATCTGGAACGAGAGGTGAAGATATTGCAGTTACAGATTTCAGAATAAGGACACGAGAGCAGGGCCGGATTTATATTTTTTATGAATATAGGTTACTTTAATTTTGCCGCCCCTATGTATCTAGGACCCTGCCGCCCTTCCTAGTACGCCATAGAACGCTGCCGCCCATAGGTCATGGCCTATACTGCCTATACATAATATATATAGAGCTACACGGGAGTAATTATATCCTACCTACTGCCCTGAATGTTTGACACGACAAAAAAAAACATCTGAAACTTTTGACGGTGATATATTACAATTTACAGTTGCTGATGCCAGAACTAGGTAATGGAATCATATCATCCAGACTGATCTAAATGTTTGGTAAAACAAAACAATAAGAATTTCGAAGTAATATCCTACCAACTGCACCAAAACGCAGTACCAACGTACGATATGCAGTATGCTAAACTATCGCACTCGAGTGAGTTACAGCGGAGGGAACGCCCTTAAATACATAAATTACCTACAAACTTCATCTCGCTTCAAATTAGACCGACACTACCTTTAGGGTTGAAATACTAGATTTTTTACTTCCGGTGTGTCAATTTCCCCATGGATTTAAGGACATTCACCATACACATCCAACAACGTTCTCTCGAGTGTAATCGGCACATTGTTTTGTGTAAGGAGTAAAGACGTAAAGGTATATAAAGTGTATAGGCACCGTGTGGTCGCGGCCGTGAGAAAGGACGCGTCGAGTCATCCGTCATACATACGAATGAGTTAGCGAGGACCGAGGACATATTGAGAGCGGGAAGCAGGTCAATCTGCTTCTCTGTTTTGATTGAGCAATTTATAGTGAAATCTGTCCTTGACAGTCCTAGCTTTCACATTCATTTAAGGACCTACGCCTACAGCCTTAATTCGTAAAATATGCTAATTTTAAACAAAATAATAAACACTACCTGTTCAGTAACACTGTGTGTTATTTCAATATTGCAATGCTGGCTGCTGGATTTAGAAAATACAAGTAGGTAGTATTCACAGTCGCAGTCTTTACACGTTAATAATAAAAACCTATATAATCCTTCGATCGTGGATTCTTGGAAATCTATTGTTATTCTATCGTGTCTCGCTCACCGGTGAGCTTATGGGGCTTGATGGGTTAAATAAATCTCATGTATTTGAAACAACAACACAGCTTATACATGTAATATTATATAGCCTACATATAGCCTACTCCTATATATAGCCTACTCTACCAAACTCCCTTTTCTCCTCAAAATCGCGAATCGCTCCACCACTCTCAATGTCTTCCCTGCTAAGATTAGTCGTCCAGCCCATTGTCAATATTCACCTACGCTCGTGACACAGACCCACTAATGTATTCTGTACCCGCCGCGCGCCGCCCGTGTTCGGAGACTGCATGTTATTATGAGAGGCGTAGCTTCCTGCACTCGTTCTTTATTAATTTAATTATTATATTACAGTGGCATTGCTATAGCCAAGAATAGAAGTAAAGGAACCAAGGAGATCTGTATTGACAAGACATAGCAATTCTGCTTGTCCTCTTTTTAAGTCGTTAATAAAATTATAATATTCAGTGTTACTCTCACAATCTAAACAATTCTAATGATACCGCCACTCGCCAGTCCCAAATCCAATGAGCTATTAGGCACTAGAGCGTGGCAAAGAAATTCACGCGTTGACTTAAAGACATAAAGTAAGTATTCCCTAATTACTACAGCATTTCGGTAAAAATACAAGAAAGTCGAAAAGACAATAACAGATATTACAGCCTTTGAGCCTTAATTACCTCAGAATATTACTTATGAATCCATCGGGGACATTATACAGTAAAATTATTGTGTTACTTAGCTTTCTTTTCCCTCAAGTGTTGTTATTCGACAGTATATTACTATGAGAACGTTGTTTAGTTGAGAATTTATCATATTATAGCTTTTACCTTCCCCGTTCTAGAGCTCCCAAAAAGATCGCATGTCAAGCGTACATTGTCATGAAAGTATTCCCATTCCTTGGTAAGTAAGTATACCTAATGTATACCAAGGAATGGGAATACATATAAAGACAGTAAAATAGCAGTAAAAATGCAGAAAAGATACAAAGGTGGCATATAAACAGAATATTTTATCTGACAAGAGTTTACTGCCACATATAAAAACATACAAAAATCATCTATACTTATAAAATTACATGTCCTGACTGACTGACTGACTGATTCATCATCTCTGAGCAAAAACTGTTAAAGTTACAGCCACGAAATTTGGTGAGTAGGGTTGTCTTATTAAGTAGACACCCACTAAGGAAGGAATTTTGAAAATTTTACCCCGAAGGGTGTGAAATAGGGGTTGAAAGTTTGAATGAAAGTCCGTCATTTCTTAAGTTAGGAACATGAAACCTATCTCCGTTATTAATTACTATCTATGCTAACGCGGACGAAGTCGCGGGCAACAGCTAGTCCTTCTATAGATCTTCAAAACAACAGCTCAGTTTTACGCGCTGACGACGTGGTACTGCATTGCTCTCATTGCAAGTTATCTGAAATGACGCTTACGTGTGCGTGCAACTGATTCAGACACTATGTTAAAGAAATCTTTATTTTATTGTAGGTGTACTATAGCCACGGTACCAGAGAAATACCGAAAAAGACTAGACAATGTATCCAAAATTTACACAAGACATTATTTAAGGGAGACTTTAAATAGTGCCACCAGTCACCACAAAGGTGGTAGAAAAAGACCTTTAACAACCTCTATCGCTCTATTCTTTAGCAAACACTTCCAACAAACTTCAGTCTTGTTGAAGTGAAAACTTCTTTAGCGGCGCGGCGTTGAGCACTTTTGTGGGATGGGTAAAAACTGTGAAAATCGCGTCAGATTCTCGTGCTGATCGAAAAACCTTGGAAAAACCGTAAGACGGTTGGAGAGTAGTGTTTTGTGTCGAACTCGAATTGATTGTAAGGGTTTCGATTCATTAAAAAAACGATTTATTAAAAATCGATTTTCATAAAAAATGGGTTAAAATTTAATCGATTGTGAGGGTTTCGATTAATTAAAAACAACGATTTTTTAATAATCGATTTTCATAAAAAATGGGTTAAAAAAATGCACAACGTTAATAATCAAGTTTTCACTTCTACCGGCACTCCCGGAGTGCAACCAATCTTCTTTTTATGTATGAAGCGTATGAGATAATGAAATGAATACAAATGTCCGTGCGTTGACCCGTCGCGTGCCAACAGGACATGCCCATCGTTTAAATCACTTATGTTAATAAGGTGGTGTTTAAATGGTTTATATACTATTTCTCCGAACATAGCCCCTTTTACATCCTAGGTAGGTGCAGCTTAGCCCCTAGGTTACTTTCACGTACTTCACTTAGAAGTTTCTAATTCATTGTAGTTATACCGTAATAGATTGCCAAGTAAATTGCTAAAAAAACAGTGCCAAGTAAGAGCCCACCTTATCTAAAAGATCATTTAAAACTTGTTTTCATGCGAAAATGATGGACCTTTATTTGGCTCAAATCCTACCTATTAGCAAATAGATTTCGATTAACAGCGAATACCAATTTGGCTAGCGTAAATCCTGGTTTGGCTCATATAAGTCAAAAAATAATGCGATCAGCATCGATCTCCCCATTTCTGCTCAATACAGCATTTATTTCGATCCAGTCTGTAACTTATTAAACTATAAAATGCTATTCTCATATAAAGTTAAACCAACATATTGTGCATATCATTTGACGTAGAATCAGAGTAGCAATTAAACCACTGCAATCATCGCGTTATTGCGAGCCATGTATCCGAATCATTGCATTTATTGCATCTCAAATTTCAATGATCGGCCACCCCGACCGGAACCATCCAACCGACACGAAGCTGTCGAGGGTTCCGCTGTTATCGATCCACAGGTGCGTCTGCACCGCGCCCCGCCGCGCCCACTTTTCCTCCTGCCTGGTGCACAAAAAAACCCTCTACCATCGACGTACCATAGGTTCAGGTTGGCTGAAAGATACTGCAGGGAGCAAAGAACTACATAGCCTTTTATGTAGTTTGTGTAACTTTATAATTAAGTTTTTTATGGAGAGCGCAGTCTTTTTTATCCTACATTCGTCCTTCCCTAAAGAAGACCATTATGATCCTTCACTTCCATCCACCAGATCCAAAGCCTTAATTTGCTACTTTAGGTTTACCATGAATGACGCATTTCGAAATTCACACGTCGTGACATGACGTCAAATCGTATGATACGTCAAGCTGCTTCTGATACACCAACATAATAATATTATATACGCGTATTAACCCGAGGGAGCGAGCTTTCCAACTTTCATTCAATGAGCTTTTGTTGTCTGTTAATATAAAAGCCATTTTCAAATTAAACAGGAATAATAAATCCGTCAGGGTTAAACCGTTGCCGCAGAACGTGAATAGAAAGTGAAAATAGCAGCGTCATTACGAACCAGTTATGGTACTATTGCAGGAGGAACCGAGTTTCGAGACATGATTGCAATTTTACTAAATATGGAAATTGGAATAAATGGACCGATTCATCGGGGCGATACACAAATTCCTATTCGATTTGAATTCGGAAACTGACCGCGTGGCTAATGGTCAACGCTAGGTAAAAATATTTATAATGAGTAAAATAAACTATTCGAAATACAAAACGCTACTGTATACATTCGTGAAATTCAGTAAAATCTTTGAACAAAGCACAAGTCATACCTTGACACGTAGGAAATAGAGCACAATTTTGAATAGCCGAAATAATACTAATAGCTCACATATTGTTTATTTATTTTTCCAATTTATCAAAGGTCATAACTAACCAAACTTCTTCATACAAAAGTATTCTCTAAGTCATCGAAATACTTACTACAATCGAAACAAAGAGCGCGGCCCACCTGGGCCTTTGTTTCGAGACTAAGAGTCTTACGGTTGTTGAGAGACAACGTGCCTCTTTGTCGCTCGTTCCGCGCTCTCGCTTGCACTTCAAGCCTTAAATGGAACGCCTCAGAGCGAGGTAACGCCGCATGAGCTGTCATGTTTTTCGTGCGCGCACCCCATATCTAATTATAAGACGTTATCACGTCAAAAACTTAAGCTTTATAAGAAAGCAAAATATTTTAATAAAACGAAGCGCTGTTTGAACTTTCCCAATAAGCTCCCGCTAAATAGAGCAATAGAGCTTTCAAAGTTCATAAAATGCTTTATTATTTCGGTTGAATTCAGGCCGAAGAAGTTGAATATTAAAAATCCTGTGACCTGTCGACAAATTTTGTATGCCTTTTGCGACTGTCTTATTTTGCCGTGTATGACGACGACTAGGTGCGTCAAAATATGGCATACGTGGCGGTCGCATGGTCGATTCCGGTCGTTAGCCAGTGATGTAACAGCCCATTGTCTGTCTGTCACGTCCGTGCCTAAACATCTATGCTAAACGTGTGACGCGGGCGCCATAACTGCTGTAATATTGATAACAGTCTTCGAGAGACTTCAAAATACTAAGTAACCACCGTTCGTCCATAGCAAGTACGCAGTAACGGAACATCACATGAAAGGAATTTGTAATTTTACTAAAAACTATTTTCTCTCCCCAAAAAAAACACAATTCAGAAGATGAGGGTTAGGGTAGTAACTTTTGAATACTTTAAATTCCTATCAAGATTCAATTAAATAATTTAGACTGAGATTAAATTCCCCCCACACAGGCACAAAAGTCGTCATATAAAACTCTCGTTATTAGATTGCCAACAAATCACTTGGCAGTAATTGGCACACAAGCTGAGGGAAAATCTCATAAGGCAGACATTTCCTGGCACTCGTCTTCCTCCCATCCCACTGCCTCTGAGCAGATATACATATCCGGTACACGGAACACCTTACTGATTTTATCCATTTTTAGAGTTCCGTACCCAAAGGGTGAAAACGGGACCCTATTACTGAGACTTCATTGTCTGTCCGTCTGTCCGTCTGTCTGTCTGTCTGTCTGTCTGTCTCCAGATTGTATCTCGAGAACCGCTATAGCTAGACTTCTGAAATTTTCACAGATTGTGTATATCCGTTGCCGCTATAACAACATATACTAAAAACAAAATAAATTTTATAATCAAGAGGGGCTCTCATACAAAAAACGTGATTTTTTGGCCTTTTTCGCTCTATGTCGATAATGGCAAAAGATAGGCACATGAAAATTTCACGAAATCCTCAGTTATATGTGCAATTTAATAGCTAATAATAAAATTAAAACAAAATTAAAACTTATAATTAAAGGGAACATAATATACAAAAAATACCATACAAAAAACTAAAATTTTGGCCTATTTTCGCTCTTAGATAACGGTACGGAACCCTTCGTGCGCGAGTTCGACTCGCACTTGGCCGATTTCATCAAAACCTTTTCAAAGTTTCAGTAGTAACGTAGCAGGCAGATACACTCTAGGAAAGTATTATGTTGGATTTGTAAGTTAGGTCAAAATTATTTATCAAAGCTTTTGGGAATTCTTCATTAGTCAAATCAAAAACCAAGAAATTCACTCTTCAATTTCTTCACATTTGACTTTTGACCTAAAACAAGCCTTTGCTCCCACCTCAGTTGAAGAGTTGGCACAGATTTCGTATAAAATATACGAAAAAAATTAATTTGAGAGTAGCGGAATAGCGGTGTGCACTCGACTTTATGTTAATGCGACTCGTGCCGACCCGGTGACCTAGAGAGTGACCCGAGCACCCGGAGGTCAAATGCACTTTAATTTTCACTAATAAAACCAATATTACTTTTCAACTGGAACTAGAGTAGTATTCGTTTAGCTTGTTTGTTTGGAAAGTTTTTACTGTTCGAAATTAGTTCGAAATTGCAATGGTAGAGTATGGAGCATAAAATCAACGATTGCACTGTAATGGCCAATTATTGCAATGCATACTACTTTAATTGTAATAGTTTACTAAGATATACCCAATACCCATAGGACTTGTTATTTCGCAAACTTTCTCGTAATTTAGCGGTAATCATAGAGAAATACGATCCCGTTTAATATGAGATTTTTTAACGAATAGAGAACTAAAGTACATAGCGCCAGAAACTGTAGTTGCCATGACCGATTCCACAGTTCTTTGTCATGGCAATTTCGCTGAAGGCTCTCGGTCCTTCGCATAGAACAGTCCTCAAGTTGCCATCACTAATTACAAAGGTTGGCATGGCAATTTCGCTACAGGCTCATATATCTTTAGAAGCACTCACCCTGCCGGGTACGCGACGAGCTCGGTGTTGGGGTCGCAGTCCAGCGCCGCGTTGCTGCTCACCGTCAGCCCGAACACAGACTCCAATTTGATCTGGAACAATCACATAAGACTCATTAGATCAGGGTTTCTCAAACTTTCGGCTCCACGAACCCCTGTTGAAATTTCCAGTGACAGCGAACCCCTTACTAAGCAATGAAATCTCATAAAAATCATAAAATTGACTGTTGAAGAAAATAAGGTTTTTATTTGAATAAAAGGTTGATAACATATAAAGTGCCAAAAGAGTGCTGCGCATGCCTACCAGTTATCAAGCCACCATTGCGTAAATCTTGTCGCGAACCCCCTGCCGTCGCATGGCGAACCCCACTTTGAGAAACCCTGCATTAGATCATACAGAAAGAACATAATCCTTTATTTAATTATATTTCAATATAAGTCAAGAGAACAGTAGGCCGCGCACTACACAATTTTATTATGTATTACTGCAACATGATAAATCCATAATTAATCCTAGCCCAGGTTGGCGCAAGTGGGCCTTAAGAAGCTGGTGGAAGAAGTATTCCTTTTCTTCTTTTTTTTAAATGGCTCCTTAGTCAGTCGCCAATTTCAAAGTGTGCAAGGGCATTTTCTCAATAAGTTGAGGACTTTCCCTTTTAGGTTGTAAGAGTGCTCAGGGCTCAAGCCCACAGGTTTCCTGTGCATGTGTTCTTGCTGCCTAATATATTATTATACTTAGTTTCACCGTGAGTGTAAATAATATTACTCAGACCATCAGCTCAGACCAAAACAAACTTTGAATCATTTCGTTTATAAAAGGAAATACCGGCGTTGATAAAGGTAATCCGCTAGAGCTGAGGCTTACGATAATTTCCTGCTTTCATAGCACAGGTTAATTAACATTTTGTAATACTTAGTTGATTGATATTAAAAATAAAAGATAACATTAGTAGTCAACAATAATAATAATCATAGTGGACCTACAGAACATAGATGTTACCTGCAGTTTCATTGAGCAAAAATTTTTTTTTCCATCCCAGGAACTCAAAATATCTGCATCACTATTTTTAAACGTGACGGAATAGCAGAAAAACAGAGATATTTTATCTAGGCACCTCTATTATAGAGCCATATCGATTACATTACACACGCAATGGTCGTTTTATGAAGTTGTAAGTGCGGTTTGTTGCAGTTTCCAGCCGACCGCAAGTTCCGCTACTGGCTTTTTGTGACCTCTTTTCATAATTATTAATAATAATTAAGTTATTAATAATGGTACTTTCTACAATTTATTTTAATTTTTTTTTTTTTTTTTTTTTATTTATTTCACAAAATACAATATTTTATGTGTTGTTACAAAATATAATCTCGCCAAACTTTAATGTTTGAAGGCGAGAAGCGCTCATTTTACACGTACAAAACTTTTTTTTTTTTTAGAGTAACATACAAGATTTTTACCAACATATTACAACCAACAAAGCTAACATTAACAAAGATTAAACATAATAATAATAACAATATTATGTATGATATATTAAATATTATACATAATATCATTATGCAACTATAACTACCTATACTTCCTATTATATTCATATGCGTAAACCAGTTAGACTGCAGATTAACAATATAAGCTTTTTTACTTAAAAATTTTACACCTTAACGGATGGTAACAGGGAATATGCAGATTACCTAGGTAATGTGCACATTAACTTATTCTGCATTCTAACGGTAACATAATATGTATGTATATATGTTTTTTATCTCTCTTATGTAACTTACAATTAGCTTATTATTTAAACTAGTTACTATCGATTAGACTAAACCAATATTATATGCATATGCATATCTGATTGCGCAAATATGCAATGCATAAAATTTGGTGTCTGTATTTATTATCAGCATTCCATAAGATACTTACGTAATTTTGTTTTAAGCGCACCTATACTTAATTTTATATCATGTCGTAGTATATCTATTTTATTAAATAATTTAGGTACTATAAATTTTAATGTCCTTTTACCGTAGTAGTTGTTAACTTTTGGCTGGAACAGTTTATTTTCAATAACCTTACGCGTATTGCACTTATTAATAATTTTCGTTTTATACTTATCTACGTAATAATGCTCTAAACCTAACATAAATTGAATTTTTTTATCAATAGGCAAAATCTCACAGATAGGAAATAACTTGTCATATTCTTTTTTACATTTTTTCTTAACATTATTGCTAACCAAATATTTTAATAGCCTTTTTTGTATATTTTTTATATCTTCTAAATATGTTTTAAAGGTTGTCCCGTATATAGAGAGTCCATAGCTTATTTGTGAATCAGCTAGTGCAAAGTACACCACTCTTAAGGTTTTCTTATCTAATATATTCTTGAGCTGATAAAATTTTCCTAGCAACGACCTCAACCTATTACAAACGTTATTTACATGTGATCTCCAGCTAAAGTGCTTATCAACAGTTAGTCCTAAATATTTTATTGTATCGACATACTCGAGCGCAGAACATTTACAATTAGATTTATTCGAGTGCATACACTCGTAGGTATGTCCCACTATGGTGAGGTCCCTGTCGTTTACACATTTAGCGCTCCTATTGTACGGCGAATGTATATGCATACATTTCGTTTTTAAGAGATTTAAAATAATGCCATTGTCATGTGCCCATTTACTAACATTCTCAAAGTCCTCCTGTACGCATTGCTGGGCCTCATTTATGTCTTTGGAAGCATACACGAGGCACATGTCGTCTGCATACATGAATTTCTTACATTTTACAATGACATTAGTTACGCTATTGACGTGCATAGTATAGCCTACTGGCCCATACACCGAGCCGGTGGGGACACCGAGCTCCACATCCGCCTCTGTTCCGGCCACACCAGATATTACAGTAGTTATTTTCCTACCTGATAAGTAGTTTTTTATCCACCTTTTTGTGGGCCCGCGTATTCCGCATTCATCCATGGCCTGTAGGAGAGTATCATGATCCAGAGTATCGAACGCTTTTTTATAATCGATAAACAGGACAATGACCTGTTTACCGGAGTCTAAACATTCGTTAATACAATTTGAAAATGCTGACAAAGCAGATATAGTGTTGCGCCCTCTCCGGAAGCCATATTGTACGTCACTGAGTATACTATGCTGTTCTAAGAATGTAGTTATCTGCTCAACAATAATTTTTTCTGTAATTTTATCTACAACAGATAATATTGCTATAGGCCTATAGTTAGTGTACTCTAAGTGGCTTCCAGACTTATATATCGGACGAATTATTGCTTTTTTTAACTGATTAGGATAAGTACCATTTGACAGACAATTATTTATGAAATTAGCAAAGATAGGACTTAACTGTTTGTGCATTAATTTAATATCTTTTGCCCTAATTCTATCCAGACCAGGTGCTTTCTCATGAGACAACATTTTTATAATCTTTTCTATCTGTGTGGATGTTACTTTTTTATATCTAAAGGTTACCTCACTCGGCTTAACGTATTTGTTTCTATCTAAAAATTTATTATTACATATATGTTTAATCTGTTTGATTTCTTCCGTAAATGTCCTAGAAAAATTTGTACAAATTTGCTCCACACTATCTGTTTTCCCTAAATGTCTTAAAATTACTTCATCTAAACTAGATTTTTTACGACCCAACCACATATTTATGTTTGACCAGATTTTCCTAAAATCTCCATTACATTTTACGATTTCCGATTGTCTATACTTATTTTTTGCGATAGTTATTAATTTATTTACTTTATTTCTGTATTTTGTGTAGTCTAATCTCTTATTCATATTACTAGTATCGGCTTTCCATATTCTAAATAAGTAGTCTCTCCGTAATAACATAGAATACAACTCCTTATCTATCCATGGTTGTCTTATTTTTTTGTTTTTTATTTGAACAGTAACTGTGCTATCATTATATATTCGATTAAAGACAGAACAAATAGTCTGGTACAAATCTAAAGGACAAGCTATATTTAATAATTGTGACCAGTCGTATTCGACAAGCTTTTTTTGAACGAGTTTATCACATAATACATCGCGCACACTATTGTCTGTAACAACACAACATTGTTCGATATCAGTTGCACGTAAGTTCATCAATAGCCCTATTACATAATGGTCGCTGATGCGCGCCTCCAGGACGTAGGCGCACGAGTCGTCATCGCTGCGTCCCGCTCGCACCCACACGTGATCCAAGCACGACGTCTCGAGCCGGCCGTCCACGATCGCCTCGCGCGTTATCACTCCTGTCGGTATTGCACACTGCAGTCCTCGTTCACACAAGGTGTTTTTGTACCTTGATATTATTGGACTTGTTAAATCATTAAATATGTTTATATTCGTGTCTCCGATAATGATTACATTTTCTGATGCTGGAATCGACTTCACCAGGATATCTAATTGCTGTATAAAAATTAATTTGTTTTTGGCAGGTGGTCTATATACGGCGATTAGATGCGTTGTGCTGTTTCTATATTTAAGTCGTCCGTGAATCATTTCCACAGCTTCTACCTTCACTGTTTGAGCATCGAAATTTATTCCATTTTTGACGTAGATTAATATTCCTCCTCCTCTTCTGGTTTCTCTCGTGTATATATGTGTATTGTATCCTAGTATTTGATATAGTGGAAGGTCGTCCATCTTTATATTTATTTCGCTCAATATTATTATATCTATATTATAATTATATTTGTCTAGTAATAGGAGTAGTTCATTAAAGTGCTTTCTAAGTGAGCTTATATTGAGATGTATTATATGTGTATTCCATAATCTGTTTTGTTCTATGTCGTTATTTAGTGTAGATATATCATAGTATTTTTTAAAAGTGGTGCTACTTGGTATGCCAATTAAATTACTAAAAGTTGCCATTTTTTTAAATTTTTTTTATGTAGCCAAGTGTGTACGCACCTCATTTTTATGCTTGTTTACAATCCTCGAACTTGCATAGGTCTTCTGCCGATCTAATGTTGTATATCTTTTTTTCTTCGTCATTTTTTTTAACCAATATATTGCCATTTTGTACCCAAATATACTGGAAGCCCTTAGGTTTTAGGTTATTTCTTACGCTCCACAGTAGTTGCCGCTTAATTTTTGGAAGATCTTCATTTATGTATATTCGTTTTTCGTTGCCATTACCATATACTTTGTGATTAGTTATTTTAGTTTCTTTCTTCACCATCAGCCAGCTATTGCGGGCTGTTTTAGAACGTAGCTTAACCAGCACAATTCGGGGTTTTGAGCCTTCTATTTTTTCTGATCCTACCCTCTTGGCATCTTCAACTTCCTGCGGGTCCAGATTTAGTTTCTTCGCCAGGTTTTGAATCAGTATTTTTGTATTTTCCGATTCCTGTTTCTCTAATCCATGTATTTCAATGTTTTTTTCTTTGTTTTGCATCTCCAACTCCTGTACTCGTTCTTCCAAAGCTTTTGTACATTTCTCCAAGTAAATATTTCTGTTTTCTAACGCCTTGATTTTCTTTTGCGATTCTTCTTTATAGTCATGTAACGACTGATACATTTCAGCGTAGAACTCGACACTATTAGTAAGATCTTCAATTTTTTTCTCCACGCTAAAAATTACCGCTAACTTTTTGTTTATTTCAGCCAAAACCTTCTCGGCACTTTCTTCGTTGGGGTTGAGTGCTATTATTGGGTCTTCTAATTGCCTTTTGGGGCTGTTGGAGTGCTGACAGTCGTCGCACATTGCAGAGTGTAGGAACTTTTTATTTACACATTTTTTATGATAAACGGTATCACAATCACCCCTGCATTTGACTATGTCATCCTTGGTTAATGAAACAAAAAGTTTGCATTTCTTGCATTGCGCCATTTTCGATACTTTTAAGTTTCACTTTAAGTAAAGTTGAGCTTTGTTAAGTATAATATAGTCGATAACACGCGTGACGCGACCGTGCGTTGAGCGCTCGCGCACCGGACTCTATATAATAAATCGGATGTTTTTTATAATTATGAACACGCTCAATTAGCTGGTAATTAGTTGCTTATGTAACACTTCTATCTCTTCAAACTAATTTTTATTATATTATTTTATAAAAATCACATCAAATTATTTCAAAAACGCAAATTCTTTCCCATTGTATGATAACGTGATTATTCTACACTAGCTGTTGCCCGCGACTTCGTCCGCGTTAGCATAGTAGATCACATCCCAAGTATTATTTATTGTACAAAAATATCCAATGTACAGAATTGACTTTCCTACGATTTTATTATATACATGTTCCGTTCCGTTCCGTATAGATGTTCCGCGCGGCTTTGCTTGCGTAATTTAGGAATTTCACGCAACCGTACATTTTTCCGCAAAAAATAGCCTATGTCCCTTCACGTGGTCTATTCTTCATGTTTGCCAAATAACATAAAATTGCTCCAGTAGTTTTTAAGATAATAAGCAATTTCATATAATTTCCCCGTTTTTCCACATTTTTTTTCTCTATTTCTTCGCTCCAATTAGCTTTAGCATGATAAAATATAGCTTATAGCCTTCCTCGATAAATAGGCTATCTAACACTAAAATAATTTTTCAAATCGGACTAGTAGTTCCTGAGATTAGCGCGTTCGAATAAGCTTTTTCATTTAATTTCCCCCGTTTTTTCCACATTTTCCCCTATTTCTTCGCTCCTATTAGTCTTAGCGTGATAAAATATAGCCTTTAGCCTTCCTCAATCAATGGGCTATCTAACACTGAAAGAATTTTTCAAATCGGACCAGTAGTTCCTGAGATTAACGCGTTCAAATAAGCCCTTTCAAATAATTTCCCCCCGTTTTTATACATTTTCCTCTATTTCTTCGCTCCTATTAGTCTTAGCGTGATAAAATATGGCCTATAGCCTTCCTCGATAAATGGGCTATCCAACAGTAAAATAATTTTTCAAATCGGACCAGTAGTTCCTGAGATTAGCACGTTCAAACAAACAAACAAACAAACTCTTCCCAATTATAATATTAGTATAGATAATATTACTATACCAGTGCCATAAGTCCATAACAACATTCCTGTTAGACCAAATAAAAGTTGACACTACGATAAAATTCTTCTTCGTTTGTCGCAGGTTATAAATAAACGCCATGGCCCATGGTGTTTAAGGCCGCGCTGATAACCATGGCAGTGTAAACTCACTGAGTTAGCCAAATAGGCGCAAGGTTAATTTTAACTGTTACTCAAACATCCTAGTAACCTCATTCTAAGGGCATTAGGTACGGCTGTTTGTCATACTCGTTTACCCTTAGAGAAAGATAAATAGAAGATACCAAAAACCCCAGACCTTACGTAAGTAGATCATGATTCAAGACAGACACGAACGGTACTCGTAACAAGAAAAGAAATAATTTTCATCACGTTTGTTATTACCGATTGAATGGCAGGAAATAAATTATTTAAATCAGTCGGCCAGTCACTGTAATCTGTAATTAATTTTCCACGACAATTTATTTATACACATTTTTCTCAGTCGTAACAACAAGACATGGTTCATTCACCGTCTAAACGGCAACGCTCAACTCGCTTGGGGTCTGATTCGAACCTAAACAGTAACCACTAGTTAGCATGACCTACATAGAAATTATTTATTTCTTTCTACGGAAGACTGTCCCAAATCTTTAGCTATTCTACTGTATTTATGCTAAGCCTGTACTCCCATGGACATCCCGTTCGCGCACTCACGATATCTGGCGAACCTAAAGAAACTGTAGTTCGAGATACAAGAATCGGGCCTCCGGTGGCCGCAAAAAGTGAACATCATACGAGTATAGCCTGTAGTAACATTGGAAGGACGACGGAACAGGTTTGGCGAGGCCGCGAGATGAGCCGACCTTGTCGCTCCAACCTCCACGGCCGCGAGGACTCGTGGGATAAGAATTCAGGCTTCATAAAAACATGGGCGACTTGTCAATGAAATGTTGTGGCCCTAAAGATATGCAATCCAGTGAAAAAACACTAGAACGATTTTTTTGGTATGGCACTGCCCTGAATTATAAACAAATAGTAAGTCCATCCATCAGTAAGTCTACTGCTACCTTTCTGACGAGCGCCTCCTTCTTCAGATTTGGTCGCTTACGTTTAAGAGGAAAGTATATTTGAAGTCCTAAACCAGCGTTTCAGACATGGGAAGAATGGAGCTTTCAAATTCCGGCATGGACTCAAACCAGCGAAACCTAATTAGGTTACACTAGAATCTAGATAATTATCTAGATTCTAGTGTATACCAATAGCTGTCTGTCCACTGTCCACAGTACACATCGAGCGTCAGTGAAAGCGGTTCTATTCGCTACAATTATTAATCTTACCGGCGGCCATTGGAAAGTTCACATCTAGCTGAGACAGTCGATGAAACAAATAGTGACCAATTAACGCGTGAATGAGAAACCGTTGGAAATAGCACGTTACTGGAACTGTGACAAAAGGGTACGAATGTGAATACGAAGAAGAAAATCGTTTGTTCCAAAGCACGGTAAAGATTCTTTACCAACCATCATATCCCAAACAACCCATCTAACAGCAATATTGCAAGCTTTTTTTAATTGAAAACGGTAAGAAAATCAAAAGTCTAGTATAAAAGTAACTCAAGATCAAATGACAAAGTACAATGGCAGTTGAGACGACGTAGAAGAAAGAAGTTTCAAAGCACAGCAAAGATTCTTTACAAACAACGCATCTTACAGAAACATTTCGACCATAACAACTTCAAGATTCTGATCTGAATCTTAAGAGCATATTAGGAAAACCTTGAAAAGTACTCTTACATTGATCTTCCAAAATACAGCAAGATACAAGTGATATTCGGAATTCGGATCACATAGCCAAACGTAACATTGCAAAATCCCTCCCTGACCTGGTGGCAGTTCGGCGTAGGAGGAGCAGCGTTCCTCGGGTATCCGCCGAGGAATTTCGTCACGTCACCAACCGCCGACCTCCGAATTACCATAACCGGTTTCATTGACTGTTACATAACTACACGAGCCGTCTGCGAGGAATAGTCAACTTATTCACGTAGCTACAAGATTCAAATTAGCTCGCCAGAAAACAATTTACTGCTCATTTCAATGAGATTAACTTGCAAAAGAGTAACATATTAATTACTTGTATGTAAAGGAAACATGTTTTATTCGCAGTGCCAGGTTCAAGTATAAGTTAAATGCATTGTAATATTTCCATAAGCACAAGGCATCTGATGAAGAACAACCTATGGAGGCTTTATAAAGAATTCGGAAACTGTTGACTGAGAAGTCGACGGATGCTGTTGTTGAATAATTATCTTAGCCCGTGTAATGACAAGCATAAATGCTTATTTTTTGCTGGTAGAGCAGCGATTAATATAACTTTTTGCTCCTCAAAACTTTGTGTAATTTGTTACTTGTTAGTTTTAAAGATTTTAATATAACGATTAACGTTGATTGTAAAAGCAAGCATGGATTAAGTAAATTATTACATTTATTTACCTCTTAAGAGGCTTTAATCTCAAGATTTTAATACAGCTGTATGTTTGATTTATTTTCAGACATTCAAAACTTGTTGCCTGGATGTATCATAATTCATGATATAAACACGCACGTCGGAAGTGGATGGACAATAAACCACCGCCGATACCTCAGGAGCCAGGCGACAGCTGATCAATATTCAATACCTTCGTGTACGTCACAGAGCCAACTCATGACACCATATTAGTGCCTTCTAGAACCGTCAACTTGTCAGCAGTATACAGTGCTCATCCGCAGTGGAAAAATAAAGGGTGTGACGGGTTACTGTCTAGTACCAATAAAGAGTACAAAAAGTGAATTTTCCCTTGACGTACGGCATCTGCTTTAGGGATGGATATGAGTTTTCAGCGAGTAATCGTAACGTTATTACAAATTATTTGTATCTTAGATAGGTCCCATACCTCCCAAAACCACAGAATACAATATATTCAAAACCCTCAGCTTTTATGATCTAAATGGCCAAATAAATTATCAGTATGTTACCATAGTGTAATACGGAGGCATCGAAGAATACAAGGCCGGTGTGTGAAAAACTGGTCTCCACACGTAATAGAGGACGTTGGAACCATTACATCAGTCCAATTATCGAATGATATTAAAGCCATAATGTCAAGACTCGACGATAATAATTACAATGATTACAAATTAAGTACCTTGCAAAAAGTGATGTGCCTAATGTTTATCGATACTGAATCTAATTGAGTTCACGAATACGAAATAATAAATTTAAAATTATTCATAATAATATTTTAAAACTCTATGGCAGATTAAGATCAGCCCCCCTAGCATACGCCAACGAGATATCTCGTGGATATCTCACTCTCGTGTGTAGTTATATTGTCAAAATCATTTTTTGACATTATGTCGATAGATTTTGACGACAGATCTACACGAGAAAACATGTATGTCATGTTAGGGTTAATAGAGATGAAGAGATAAACCAGTTAACATCGAGAAAACGTGTAGACAAAATTTTCTCGTTGGCGTATGCTAGCACGGCTGGAGAGTTATTAAGGGTGAGTTGCACCAACTTACTTTAATTATAACTGTAACTTTAACTTTAACTAAGTATAACTACAGTGCAAAATGTCAAATCTTTGGTTAAGGATTTAACGATAACTACAGTGTAAACTCTTTATAACGAAACTCAAGGGACTGAGCATTTTTGTCGTTATAGAGAGTTTTCGTTATATGGAATGAACAAAGAAACAGCTGATAATACGATAGGTACTCAGTATGCTTGGTCGAAGACCATCACTTCCGAGAAAACAATGCGTCATGCTGCACGTGTTCAAGGCAATTAAGGATAACAAAAGCTAGACCGACCTCAGATGTTTCGGAGCTTCAAAGTTTTTTGTTACCTGATAACATGAACAACAATGTCTAAAAATATGGATACATTTCTTCATAATAGAGAATGGCGTATTGCTATAAAGAGTGTAAAGTCGTTCTATTTTTTCGGTCCCATTTGCTTTCGGGGTCAAAATTTGATA
The DNA here is from genome assembly GCA_905333045.1 of Lysandra bellargus. Taxonomy (NCBI): domain Eukaryota; kingdom Metazoa; phylum Arthropoda; class Insecta; order Lepidoptera; family Lycaenidae; genus Lysandra; species Lysandra bellargus. Next base: position 8,919,460 of record HG995339.1, on the reverse strand, counting down.
TTTACGAAATAAATTTTTTCGATCAAATACTTTTAAAATGTTAAGTCTATAGTGTTCTACTTTGCCACGTACTGTGTATTACCGTAAGATAATTAATCAAAAAGATATTTAACATCAAATAGCCAAAATTTCATTTCCATTTCCATTTTCTTAGAGTTTTCGTAATTAATCTTATCATGTTTTGTACTGGAACATTAGCTTAAATACTCATATTAACCATTTTAAACATAAGAATGAACTCTTGCATTGAGAGAACGCAGGTTTTAATTTTGTCACGCAAAATTTTTCATATCGTTCCGAGCAAATGGTTTTTATGTTCTTGACCAAATCTGCATCTGTAGATCTACGTGCAAACATGTTTCGGAACCCCAGCGCCCATGTCTGCCATACATTATAGGCGAGATAAGATGTGCGCATTGTTTCTAGGAGAAAATTTAATTTTTAGTTGCAAATTCTCGTTTTGTCACGGGTAAGCCTTCATTACCATCCATTGTCTATTTAAATGACTTTTGTTGCTAGTGATTTTTAGAGTACATTATGATAAAGGCTATTGAAATACCTTCTAAAGATATGTTGCAGGCCTTTTGAAAAATATAAGAATGCAACAAAAATTTAAATTAAATGCCAAAACTTCATTTTCATCCATTTCATTCCCATCCACTCTGTCCGATTTTTAAACCAATTTTCCGATTATTTTGGTATTATTTAGTATTTTATAACAGATTTTGTCCAAATCCTATCTATTTATTACATTCAATTTTTAATATTTCTTGCTGCGAGTCATTTTGTACCAAATTACCGCTAATCTCAAAAACAGAGAATGGATTGCTTCATCATCAGTTGGTTCACTTGAACGGTTCCATTTTGGGGGTTCGTTGTCTGCCTCATCACTGTTATCTGCCATTAGATAGAAAAGGGCGGCTTAATTACGTCTGAGACAATATTTACTTAGGAGAAGTCACTGACGTTCAAAACAAAGATTTTTACGTAGCTTGTTGATTGTGGAACTCTATATAGATATTGTAGATTCACGCCCTGTCAAAGATATGCTTCAGGAGCCTTCAAGGAACCGACGAGCACACATTTCTGACAAATAGATATGGAAAATATATCTACGAATAGTATTATTCATGTTAATCTCATAATGAAACTAAATATGTGATTATTTTCAAATAACTAGTATTTTTAGTAACACGCGGATAATAGATATATTTTCCTTTTATTAAGTACCTATCCATGTAGTACAAATCTAGCTAGTACTTCATAATTAAGTGATTAAACATAATATTTAAGATTTAATATTTTTTTTAAGAATTTAAGATTTTATTACTTACAGGAACATAATATATATTTTTGTTGCTAAACATCACTATATCTAATGCTTGTTAATGTATAAAGTGGTGTGTAACAAATTGGGATATTATTTTCAAGAGTTTACTAAAGTTTACTAAACTAGTCGGCGCTAAATTGCATAGAACTGCGATTTGTGAGACTATTTCTTAAAATAGTGTTTTCCTTAAAAACTCTAGTAAGTTAATAGTTAGGTAAAGTACATGGAATGTTGATTGTATACGATCATATAGTAGAACTAAAGATTGGTTGTATTTTTTTAAATAAAATAATAATGTCTGACTTTTTAACAAAAGTCTTATATTTTTGTTATTTTTTTTTTAGTAGAGGAGATTTAAATAACTGATACTGGTCTTATTACTCATAAAAATAAAACAGTAATAAGTATTCTGTTTATCTAACATGAAATTCCTTAATTTTTTTCGCTTCCACATAACTATTTTTCATTTCCATCCAATCTTTTAAATTTCCATCTTATCGATTTTGATTTCCGTCTGTTGCATCATTACCATCCATCTATTTATATCGTAAATATAAATAGCAGACTAAGGCAATTTAGGGATCAGAGTAAGTATACGTACACAAGCCTAAATACAAAATTTTGTCATAATATCTTTAAAAAAAATTGATTCTACAAAAATGGCCAAATGGGACCGAAAAAATAGAACCTCCCGTTTCAATATGTGAGTTTTAATGCAAACCAACCAAGTTGGGCTCACTTCAACGTTATAGGGAGTTTATCGTTATAAAGGATAATGTTATAAAGAGTTTACACTGTAGGTATAAACGCTTATAATATTTATATCGAATTTTTTCGTGAAAATTTACAATGGATCACAGTGTTGTTATAACAAATATTTTGCCTGTCGAGTTTTACGGATAATTAATATTTTATACCGTAACTGCAGCTTTAAACAAAAAAAATAAACGCAACAGATATCTGTCAATTTCCGTGGTCAAAGTTAAGGTTAAAGTTAAGTTAACTATAACCATAACTTTGACCATAACTTTAACCCAGAGTTGCACCAGAGTCGTGACTCTGGTGCAACCCACCCTAACAAGTACACAATTCTGACCACAATAATTATTACATCTTTTAACACGTATATTTTCCGGGAGTGGGGTGTTATGAAGCTCGTTTATAAGAACGCAGTAAGTTTAAGAGTCCGTATACGAAATTTTGCCGATTTCGCTCATTTAACAGACGTGATTTAACAGTTAAAATACAGTATTTCTATAAGTTTTAATGCACAACATGTAAGATCATTTCAATTATAATATAGTGTTGGAGCTAGATTTTTGATTTTTTTTAAGTATCTTTAAATAATCCAACTCAAACCCGCGACAGTTTTGTGATTTTTACTGTAAAAGGTTTAGAATATCACCTTTTTATGGATTGTACTGACGTCTTAACGGTATGAAAAAAATACAATGTACTGCTGAGAAAGTCGTCTATAAAGTGTTGGAATTACTTTTTACCACTTCAATATAAAAAACCCTTTAAAAACAGAAAACCTCTATCTGCCCGCTAACTTGGCGATCGTCCTTTTTCACCTGGCATATGAAAGACGGGCGTGAGTGTGAAGAGAGCAGTAGAAAAGAGAGGACGGGCTCTTAACGCATTACTATCGTATAGAACGCAATCATCCAAATGCTGTTGGCCCCAAGGTCAGAACGGTTACGGTTGGAAATGAGGTCATAAGCGTGAAATAAGAAAATTGCCCGTATGTATCAATTGACGGCCACGTGGGCGGCAGAAGTATGTATCAAAACTGACTGTGATTCAACCAGATTGATATAAATTTATGCGCACTACTTAGTATGACATAATATTATTTTATAACGCTCAAATTGCTGTACATTATGCGGAGCATGGTACATTAACTTGTAATATTCAAACTTTCTAGCTTTAAATAGTTATTTGCATAAAGCAATAGTTATGTCAGTGCTTCTGCAATATCCAATCACAATAAAGAAATCTTCATCAAAACTATGAACTTTGTACATAACAAGTAAAGTAAAAACCAATAACTATACATCAGCCAATGTATGCCATAGCTAGTTTAGTAACAAATAACAATTTACAGGCTATAGAAAACATACTATGTAGCATGTATTATGATATTGTAGAGATGAAACTTACGTTTTGTATGACATATTATATAGATACTAGTTATTTGACCGAGCTTTGCTCGGTATTCGATAAAAAACGAATAAAACGACATTTTATAAAAATGATTCCTAGCTAGATCTATTTATCGCTCCCGAAACCCCCTATATACTAAATTTCATGAAAATCGTTGGAGCCGATTCCGAGATTCCAATTATATATATACAAGAATTGCTCGTTTAAAGATATAAGATTATATACCTAACAAATGAGGAATAAAAATTAAATTAATAATCTAATACAGGGGTTTCCAAACTGTGCGCCGCGGCTCGCTGGTGTGCCGTGGAAAGAGAAGAGATCCGAAACCACAAATATTATAAAATGAAATTATAATATTAATTATGCAAAGCAGGCAAATGATTAAATATTTGTTTATTACTATTTACCTGCTTAACCTAACTATATAATCATTAAAGGTATCTATTTATGTAAGTATATTTTTCTAACAGCTAGGTAGAGTAGCCTAGAGATACTCTACTACTCTCGGGCGCCATGACAAAATATTTTACGTGTAACTGCGCCGCAGGCTGAAAAAGATTGGGAACCCCTGATCTAATATCTAACTTGTGGGTAAAGTATTATTCTGATATATGTGCGTGTCAAGTATCGTTGCTAGACAATATCTTGGTAGGCCATCAGACGTTAGTTTTAGTAACCCAGTATTCACTGAAAGCAGGCTTCGTTATCGACTTTCCATAAAAAATGTAATTAATCGTAACGATGTCTCGATGTTTTATCGATAAAAACTCACCTCGTACGCCGGCAAGTGCAGGCTGTCCTTAATGACTGGCGCGCTGTTCCTCGGCCCAATGAACGCCATGTTCGCATTTTAGTGTCATAAAATATTATATTCACTGTCACACCGATTGCCGTGCGTCGAAACTATCGATGTATCGAATGCGATACGTTCCAATTTCGTCTGTCACGGTCGATATCACTGTCACTTCACTAGCGTGCGCGTTTCGATATTGCAGTACAACTTTTAGACGCGTACACTATCTACAACACGAAATATTTAAATCAGTGTCTCGAAGCATTTGATGCAACCTAGTGGCAATTATGTTCGCTGTACCCATTGGAGTTGTCAGTTCCAACCTTTCAACAAGTAACTGTCCAAGACAATTAAATCGGTTCGTTCAAAGGACTTAGGTCTGACTGATGATTGAACAAATGATTATTAGAACTTTTATATGGCAATTTGCAGGCGCCAACCTACATTTTTACATTAGTAATTTCACTCGCAATTCTGCGAAAATAATTCTTATCGCATACAACAAAAATACAAAACACATTCACATTGTAGAAATTGCTTTGATATTTCGTAAGAAAACACAATAACCTCAAAACCCTACATGTTTTAAAGAACCCCATTTTATTACTCGAAATAAGTAAATCGTGACGATTACGCAGAATACAAAGGTCACGTATCATATTGACTGTTGGCAATAAAAAATACTCGTTAAAAACAATATTATACAACAAAATACCCTTATTTTTATTGACATCTACAAAGACCGGTTAAGATTTCATCGATATTCGACATAATTTATCGATAAATCGCGTTCACTTCTCTAGGGAAGGCCTCAGAGTAAATTAAAAGTTAATTTTGTATAATTGAGAAACAGTTATCACTTATCACATTTTAATGATTTCAATAGCTGCAAACGATGATGATTTCAACGAACAATAATTATTAAATGTTAACTAAGTACTAACCTAATTGTATTTCTACATCTGTATTTCTGATAAAATATGCTAAATCGATATAAACATAACATACGGAACACTTCCTAGTGGTAACGTTAACAATGACGAAGGTTGGAGGAAATTAACACTTTTTGTATTGCGCCCACATACAAATTGACAACTCATCGGCTTAAAGTTTCGCTAACTGGTACATATGACAATACCAATATACCTAAGCTATATAAATATTAAATATTAAAAAATAAGGGCAAAATCGGAAGTAGAAACTGGAAAATCGTCTTGATTCACCGTGCATTTGTTATGTAAAAATTAATATAAAATATAATCTATTTACTACGCTATCGAATTGGATATCAGTCTGTAATGATACTTGTAAGAATGTATAATAAATAAATAAATAAAATAAAATGTTTTTTAGCACCAATAGGCTTAAGGTCAAGTCAGAGGTTATCTACATATGACGTAAAATCTGAGAGAAGGAAGAGGTCATATCATAATTATGTCAATACATGTGAAAGGGATTCCAAACCCGCATCATGCAAACGAAGGGATTAATAAAATAAAATACCACCAAAAAAATTTCATGTAAAAGTTACCTCGACGACCACAAGAGGTTTGCCCTGTGAAAAAGATATCAGATCTAATGTAGAGCCAAGGTTCTGAATCGACGCGGCCTAACTCTATCGATCCTAACTCCAACACTTTCTACATATCCGTAAGTATGTATGGCTTCGCTGTGTCGAATATTTAGTTTCTGGATTCTGATTTGAAATAAGTAACGAAACTGCCAAGCCATAGATACATACTTACTGATATTATGTAGAATTTGTTGGAGTTATGGGTCGATAGAGTTAGGCCGCGTCGATTCAGAAGCTTGGCTCTACATTAGATCTGATATCTTTTTCACAGGGCAAACCTCTTGTGGTCGTCGAGGTAACTTTTACATGAAATGTTTTTGGTGGTATTTCAGTCCTTTTTGTAAGTTGCTACTTGCTAGGCAGTCTTTTTAGTCTTTTTAGTGTTTTTATTTTTTATTAAGACGTTTTTAGTTAATGTCCATCCCGTGGAAGCTTTCATGTCCTTATTCATAAAATTGGTGAAAGTCTCATTTAAACTTCAATTACCTTATTTTTTTATTTTTATTTACTAAACTTATTTTACGGCGTATAAGCTATAACCAAATTTCGGCGTATTTTAGATATCAATAAAATATAAAGTATTAGACCTATTCAATTGAGACTTTGTATGTTTAATAAGTCTATTATTAACATAATATCCTGAGAATATAAACTATCTGGCACATCGGACACCAACTCTATAAGGGTCAACTTCCACCCCCCAATTTTAGGGGATGGGGGACGAAAATTACAAGTTTATGAAATTTTTTGTTGGTTGTATACTAAACTTAGATCACATACCAAATTTCAGCTTTCTAGCACTTCAGGAAGTGACCAAACATTTTGATGACCATCAGTATGTCAGTGACGAAATCGGCGTATTTTAGATATCAATAAAATCTAAAGTATAAGAGCTATTCAATTGAGACTTTGTATGCTTAATAAGTCTATTGATGATATCATATCCTGAAAATATGAACTATCTGCTACAACGGAAACCAATTCTATGAAGGTTAAAAAAAACGGCGAAACTTCGAGAAAAGGTAGGTAGTGCCCTTGCGCTTCGCTTGGCTCGTCTCGGCGGGTGCACGACCGTGCACCCAGATTTTGTGTGATTATAACATTATGACATATGGACGCTTACTTTAGAAAACAAAAGACCATAATTTTTGGTACCTATTGCAGCGACTAGGTAGCCATTACTAGACGCGAGGTTAGCGCGGAAGGCTGTAGAATGTAGATGGCTGTAGGTTCCACCCTACCACCTGCCCACTTTCTCGAGCTCAATCTCTCTCCGTTTAATTGAACAGCTTTCTACCAGTCATATTATAATGCACCGTGATGGCTGACGGGGATGGGGATCTGACGAACGGGAAGTTGGAGGAATGGTATGCTTTGCTTGTATTGTGGAAATGGTATGATTTGAAGATCTTTAAAGAATAATGGTGGCGTATTTATAAAAATATTCTTAAACTTACTCGTAAGTTCTTGACCATTCTTACATACATATATAAAGATACATTATACCGTTTTACAATAGGTAGTTATTGTTTTATCACTGATGTAAGGACTTGTTCAAGAAAAATATTTTCAAAACAGAAACAATGCCGGGTGCCGGCAAAAGCCTGCTAACAGTGTACTTCCCAACTGAAGCATTTGAAAGGTTTCAAATGCTATGAAAAGGACGAAATGTTGAATCGAGAACTACATTTTTGCATTCTTCGCAAATATAGTTCAAGACCTCCCCTCGCTCTCCCACGTCAATAAGTCTAGTTGGTTTTAAAGAAACTGAAACTTATTTAAAGATGTTTTATGTTAAGTATAATTTACACAGAGCCAGTACTGGCTGCCAATGAGACTGGCAGCCAGTCTTATTGGCAGCCAGTACTGGCTCTGTGTAAATTATACTTTACACATGAAGGTTTTCTTTAATCTTCAGTTGTAGTAGTGCCAACCATCTTAACTGTACTAAACTTCTGTGCTTTTTTCTCATGCTTGTGATCTCAAAAGTTTTAAGCATACATTACATAGGTATGCTTAAGAACGAAATGTACCAATTTGTGTTTCACAACATCGATACTGTTCGCAGTGTGTTCTATCACGACTTGCCAGTTGCCAATAGTCACGAAAACGGGGCCCTGCCACGCCTTACAATGGCACAATTCATTTTTTGCACTCCGATATGAACGTTTTGACATAGGTACTCCCAAGTATCGAATAAAACTCAGTATCTGAAATTCTGAACATGCCATTGCGCAAAAAAGTATGAGAATAATATGTGAATGACAACTTTAGGCCACAATAATAAAATTATTATAGCGCCTTTTGAATATCGAATATGATAAAGCTTTTAAGTTTTAACTGTTTAATTTATTATTGTACTAAGCTTTAAGCTTATTAGACAATACGTCACGATTATGGCGCATTAAGGTTTAAACCAGATACAAAAGCTCGAATCAATCAAATCCAGACATGTCTCATATTAAAATCTGTGTATGGCATAACAAGACTTTCTACTCCCATTATCGGGACGTCCGTTCGTCACGACTGCCCGCGAGCGAGTGACATTTACCGGTGTCGCGACCGCACCGCACCTCCGGCCCGCCCGGATACAATTACCTCGACAAATATTTGCTACTACCTTCTAAGTTGAGCTTAATCGTTGTAACTACAAAGTGACATTTTCTATTAGCTAGACATGACCAGCAGCTACGAAAATCAATTTCATTGTCCATTATAGACTGAGGATTGTTAATTAAATGTCAGGCTTGGAAAGTGTATACTATTCATGTTATGTCCGATTTTTATATGATATCATAATGAATACTTTATTTCTTATACAGACTACCTCTCGAGATATAAATGATCTTATCTACAGGTCAATAACATAGCTAAAACAATCTATTGCTGCTGACTGCTGTTACACAACGGTTGAGATCGAAAGTTGATTACATTTAATTGAAAGTATTAACTGTTTTGAAACTAAACGGATGTATATTAATACTTGATAGTTTAGGTATTAATCTTGATTCTTGACAAACTTTTGACTGTATTCTTTTATTTTGCTCCGAATCCATATTCACCAAGCCAGCATCCTAAGAAATGCGTGGTGCTGCAGTTGGTTAACTTTATTAAAATTTATTAAAATTATTACAGTCATTTTGGGTAACTTTGAATTGCGGTTAAAACTTTGAACAATACAATAATCAATAATATTGTATTGTTCAAAGTTCAACCGCAATTCAAAGTTACCCAAAATGAGCGTATCTATACATATTATAATTTTACAAAGTCGCTTTTTAGGGTTCCGTACCCAAAGGGTAAAAACGGGACCCTATTGTTGAGACTTCGATGTCTGTCCGTCTGTCCGTCTATCTCCAGGCTGTAAGTTGTAACTCAAGAACGGTAATAGCTAGAGTTGAAATTTTCACAGATTATGTATTTCTGTTGCCGCTATAACAACAAATACTAAAAACAAAATAAATTAAATATTTAAGGGGGGGGGGGGGGGTCCCTTACAATAAACGTGATTTTTCAAACATTTTTTTCTCGGTAATAATAATGACAATAGGTAGGCACTTGAAATTTTTATAAAAGCCTTAATTATGTGTATTTTAATAGTTAATAATAATATTAAAATAAAATAAAAATTTAAGGGGGGCTCCCATACAAAAAACACAATTTTTGGCCTATTTTTGCTCTATAACGATACGAAACCCTTCGTGCGCGAGTCCAACTCGCAATTGGCCGATTATTTTCCCTCATGTCCCTTTGTTCCCCTTAATCTTTTAAACTACGCAACGGATTTTGATTATTCTTTCAGTGTTAGCCCATTTATCGAGGAAGGCTACAGGCTATATTTTATCACGCTAAGAATAATAGGAGCGAAGAAATAGAGAAAAAAATGTGGAAAAAACGGGGAAAATTATTTGAAAGGGCTAACGCGCTAATCTCAGGAACTACTGGTCCGATTTGAAAAAATATTTCAGTGTTAGATAGCCCATTTATTGAGGAAGGCTATAGGCTATATTTTATCACGCTAAGACTAATAGGAGAATGTGGAAAAAAACGGGGGAAATTATTTAAAAGGGCTTATCTCGCGAACTACTCGAGCAATTTTTATGTTATTTGGCACAGATAAGAAGTAGACCACGTGAAGGATCATGGTGTCGTCGATTTTAATCATTTTTTCAGTGGCTATAAGTTTTATACCCGTGCGACGCCGGGGCAGGTCGCTAGTTATTATATATATTTACTAGCCGTTTGTTTCCCACTGCTGGGCAAAGGCCTTCCCTCTAGGGAGGGCCTAGTTCGTCGCGCCACCTTTTCTTGAGTCTGTCCCTGCGGCCGTACCACGAAACCGTTTTGAGACTAAAACCATCGGATGAGAATGCCGCGTCCTACTCTAACAAACGTGAAATGACGTTGTTTTGATTTTGCACACCGTTTAACAGTAGTCTGCATATAGTATGTAGAAAACTGACGAAAACAATAAGTCTTCATTCACTCGTTCTTTTGAGTTAGGTCGGAAACGAAATAAAAAGTGCCGTTATATTTACCTAGAAATAACTGCAGACTGGATACTGTCAGCAAAATAATCGAGTACTCACAAAAACAAAAAATATCGTAATTCGTCGCTAATAAAGAAAAGTTTTTACAAGTTTCATTTAAAATTTGAAACGGACCTACTGCGTTACGAATTGTCTACTGTGAACTAATTTGGGCCTTATTTTCTGCTGAATTACACAAAAAGTTATTTCTTTTCATCGAGAAGACTGTTACCTAAGGTTAATTAAATTGTCTGCTGTAACTATTCAGTATCTACAGAAAGGGTGAGCGTGAGTTTTTGATAAGTTGCGCAACGGTAACTTTATTGAAAATATTTAATTGAAAAAAATTTCGACAGTTACTAATTACCATAGATTTGACATTAATCTTTCGATCGCGGATTTTGGAAATCTATTGTTATTCTATTGTTTTCGCGGTCACCGGTATCCTAATGGGGCTTGATGGGTTAATATTCGACGTCATGTTAATTTCTCTTTTATGGTACCGTTTCGATCAAGGCGGCAAGCGATCCCGAGAAGCGACCGACCAAAATTTTCACAGGTTTTTGCTTTTTGCTCTACGCCACTACAAAGCGGCGGCATGGGTCGCTAGACCAGTGTCGGTAGAAAATGAAACCTGTAGCCTATGTCATAAAGTGGCATTTTATTTAAATTTTTGTCGGTCGAGGACGCTTGCCGCGAGGATCGGAAAGTCACCTTTAGTTTTATAGCTTTTTTCTAATTTAAAAATTTGAATCGGTCTTCCGTGGAAGGCTTTTGCCCAGCAATAAGACAGTATAGGCTAAGAAAAATAAAAATACCTGCGTTTGTAACACATTTAGTAGGTATTCTAAATCGAGCATGTTAATGAGCACAATTAGTGTGTGTTCGTAAATATTCTACTTTGAAATGTTTTTGCGCACCGTACGCCGGAAGCAGCGCCGTTGGAGGCGGAAACGCGTATACAATCACAGTTGTGCTGCCCTTTTGCGTCGCTGCGGCAAAACACTGTGCACTATAAATGGCAACTTGACTGCTTTAAGGCTGTACACCGCAGATTGTTTGCAAAAAGTTTTATATATTATATATTATGTATAGACAAAATTCAACGCACATAATTAAAGCTATATATGTGGGAGAGCCATGCTTCGGCATGAATGGGCCGGCTCGACCGGAGAAATACCACGTTCTCACAGAAAACCGGCGTGAAACAGCGCTTGAGCTGTGTTTCGCCGAGTGAGTGACCTACCCCTACCCTATTCCCTTCCCTACCCTCCCCTATTCCCTTCCCTACCCTCCCCTATTCCCCTATTCCCTCCTAAAAGGCCGGCAACGCACCTGCAGCTCTTTTGATGCTGCGAGTGTCCATGGGCGACGGAAGTTGCTTTCCATCAGGTGACCCGTTTGCTCGTTTGCCCCCTTTCTTCATAAAAAAAGCTATCAAAGTAAATTAAGCACTTAGAACTAATTCTGATGAACAAAACTAACTATACTATACTTGACGTTCAACATTTTTTAATCCAAGAAAGTTCGAAAAGCGTTTTAAAGCCTTGCCGTAAAGTATGTAACATAATATTATGTCATCCATATGGTTTCGGGTTCAACTTTAAAATCATATTAGTAGACACTAAAATGCCGATCATGTTATTATTTTTTTAGATATTAAAAAAGTAATAACATGATCGGCATAACTACGCTGTGGTAGGTAGGCATATATGGTAGCACACCATTATTAAAAAAATCAAAATCAAAATATTTTATTTCCAAATAGGTTAACAAAGTTAACACTTTTAGAACGTCGTGTCTACATGAGGCGTACCACTGCACCGGTTCGGGAACTAACCCGGCGAGAAGAACCGGCGTAAGAAACTCGCGCGAAACTATTCTCGTATAACTCGGTAATCGCCACGGAAATCTAAAGGTCTGAACTGCCGGCAACTAATCTCTCCTTAATGCGTGTATTATATTATCACACCGGCGCGCGCGCAGGAAAACACACATAAAAGTGAAAGGTGCATCGATTGCGTATAGATCACAAATGGACAAAAACAAAGCGCTCTCGTGCCGTCTTCACATGCAGTAATGCGACTGGCATTTACGGCGTGGGAAGTCGCCGTCGTTAAATGGTACTTCGGAGAAGAGGCGGTGCAGTTCGGGCCCCGTTTTGGGTTCGATGCCCATAACTGACCGATGCCGTGCAGCCGTTTTCCAGTGAATAAAATCCTGACCGTCGATGGATATAAATGCTAAGTACGTATTCCAACTAAGCACCACGACCTCGACCCATATGCAAACACGCGGACCTTAAGTACACATTGACGCTAGCGCATTCAAAAGCCTAGGACTATTGCACGTGAATGAGACCTAACGAGCCGCGGCCTTGTGCGCCCAGGCCGCAACATAATAAAGCCTAATTTACGTCATCGTGTACATACTATTATGTGAGCTTGTTTATTATAATTTCGAGTTAAGTGATGACACAATATCCATATTGTGATAAACGTAAACAACAGTAGTTTTTATCCAACTAGCTTATTGGGTATTGAATTTATCTTAATTATTTTTCCTTTTACTGTACAAATTATGTATGTGTTTTATAATTTGCTACGAGATAAACTACGCACTATTTGCACCCAGTCATAACATCTCAACCTCTTCGCTCCGGGCCAGACAAACGCGGTTATCGCAAAATGAACGACATTTTTGTGGCGACTCAGCCGTATGATTATGTCTCAGATTGACGTCTAACCTTGTTTCTCTTTTAATAAATCTTAGGATAAATAGATCAATGTTTTCAAGTGCAATCATTTACGCAAACTTCGAAAATTCTGCAATAAGGCGTTAAGTATTTCCATCAACACAGAAGCCTCATCGTAAACAATATCGTAATAGACCTTATTTAAGGCATTAAAAACAAGTTGAAATATCAAGGCCGCGTGTCCTCATTCATCCGGAACCCGCATATTCCGGTGATATAAGGTGTTGGCAATTTCACCTTAACCTCACCACACCAACGGCAGCACCCACGTCTGGACCCTGCCATTGTTGTGACAAACCGAATCGCGAAGGCCGCTATCATTCAATTCAAATTTGGCAAATCCAACGATCCCAATGTCGTATGCTAAACTGGCGTGGAGATTTTGGGCGTATGTGTTATATGTTGCATAATGCATTGTTAGAAACAGAGTCCTTTCTTGGACAAATCATAAAATTATCCGTAAAAGGCCGGGGAAATGGCTCCCAAGTTCCAGGAGTAAAAATGGGGCCTATTTTTGCCCGAGTAGCTGTACAATTTTATGGCTCAATTGGCTTCTGAGATTTAAATGAAATGACTAACTATTAAACTAAACACGGGAGTAGGAGGGGATTTTATACCTCTAAGATAGAACTCTAGCGGTCATTTTCTTAAAGCGTTCTATAAACGTTAAGAGGGATACGCGGTACGCCCTTTGCGGAAATCTTGAAAAAATATCCAAAACTAATATTGTCACATGAGTCTTTTAGATCTAACGAACCGCCGATCAATATACGTGATAGTGAAGCGTGCAGATTTTTCAGTTGGTTGAGTGTGTTGCAAACAGCGAGCCGCCGAAGTACAATACAGTTAGTTGAGTATGTAAATTCGTCAACAATTAGCGTTACGTTGCGTCGGTAACCGTGTTACAACTGCATTATAGAAAATTATTCAATTGTACGTAACAGCCTTCCGTCCTGCGGTGGTCGTAGGTGTCACTAAGCACGCACGAGTAAGCATGGAATATTGTTAGAATTATATATAAAGCCATCAACTATTTGACGCTTGCTCTACGTCGACATTTAAAATCTGGGGGCACGGCAGTGCCCCAGCCAAGCTTTTTAGCAAAGGCTCGGCCGTACCATACTTTTCTCGAAGCGGTTCGCGGCTATTTCACACCCCCTTTATCTTCGATGTTAACAAAGCTAGGGATTTAAAATTTCGGTCACTAGGAGCAAATATTAAAACTAGCTTAACCTCCAAATTACATGAAATTTCAATAAATAGTTTAGGAGTTACGGATGGTCAAAGTTACTACATTTTGTCACCCACTGACATGATCATCAAAATTCTAAGGTACTTCTAGCAGACTTAGAATCTTGAAATTTGGTACTCGGATAGGTCTTTATTCACAATGAAAGGAAAAATTATGAAACCGGCCAAGTGCGAGTCGGACTGGCGTACATAGGGTTCCGTACCGTAAATTTGTATGGGAGCCCACCTTAAATAATAAGTTTATTTAATCTTTATTATTAATTATTAAAGTTAACATACAAATGAGCGTTTTCTAAAATTTTCAAAAACCTTAGTGTTACCATTATGGATATAGAGCAAAAAGTGGGAAAAAATCGTGTTTGTTGTATGAGGGATTTAATAATTTATTTTATTTTGATTGGACTTATTAGCTTTTATAACGACACCAGAAATACATAATTTGTGAAAATCGCAACTATCTAGCTATTGCGGCTCTCGAGATCCAGCCTAGTGACATACGGATGTACGACGGACAGACAGCGAAGACTGGCTAATAATAGGGCCCCGTTTTCGGTACCCTATTATTAGCCAGTAGCCACGGTAAATGAATTTATATTCATATTGTATAAATGACTCTTAAGCTAATACTTGAATGTGGTAAGCCACTATAATAATTATAAAATAAAGAAATCTATTGATACATTCACTGAATGTTGATTTAAATTACAAAATGAGTTGAAGGCTTGGCTTGAATGTGATCTGAAAACTTTTTAAGACAGAAGTATTGAATAGCTATGCAATATTTTGCTTGGTTCCTTTTACATATTTTCATGTTTTGGTGGGATTTAATTGGTCGATAACTGTAAACCATAGCAGCAATGCTTGATAGATGTTTGAGATTTTGATGAGCGATGTTATGCTTCATGCAAAACTCATGATATTTAAATATTTTTCCGATGACATCGTATTGTATAGTGCCCATATAATATAGTGAATAAGAAAAATTAGCAGTCCTTAAACTTTTTGAAGAAAAGCTTTTCATTAAAGCTGCTGCAACATCAAGAGCGGTTATCTCAAACATACATTATGGACATTGGTCAAGTAGTTGAGAATTTACCCATAAACATAAAAGTCATAAAAATGACAAGTTCAGTTCGGTGGGCTTCTACAATTTTATGACGGGAACAAACTGAGATGTTGTGCTGAGACTGAACGAACGGGTTAGTTCATACCACGAGCGTGACATCCACGATTGTGTAATCGACGTACATAGTACAAGAAAATTGATGTTTAGCAGTTACAACTTACAGCGTACTCCTTTGTTCGTATTATAATGACTGGTTTGGTGTGATTAACTTTAAATAACAGTAAATAAACTTCTAAGTCTTCGTTAGAATTTACAGTTCCTCATGGTTAATAGTAATACAGAACCCTCCAAATCTATATTAACCATGAGGAACTGTAGCTTTTTAGTCCGACCCAACCATGATAAGTCCTGATCATGGTTGAGTCGAACTAAAAAAGATTTCTAATAAATTTCTAAGACTCTACAATTAGTACTTACATACCGCGTTCCACGACTCGTTCAATACCAGTTTATATGTAATGTTTAATACGAATACGTCATGTCGTAATAACATTTGCTTAGCCCAGATTCATACGTTAACTTAGATTCGGATCTTATCGTAGCTCAGCCTAATGGGCTTTGATATGACGTTAAGCCTGAATCTAGAATAGCTCCCACGCCGGCAATAAATCTAGGTCTCCAGTGTTTTTGTTAGTCATTGGATTAGTTTAACGATTAATTTCAAGCATTTCATCGAGTCCTTCAAGTAATAAATGGCTTACTAGGTCCTGATTAAGTTAACAACTAATTCAAAATCATAAAACCGGCTAACGTCTATCATTATTGAGTGGACGTCAAATGAAACGATGTTCTAACAGATTTTTGTTTTATTTCACTTTATACGTAGCGAAGCACATACCGGGCCGCTAGTAATGCTATATATACTCCATTATTTTACTCGTACTCGAAAAAGAATGACCGACTCTACTAAACGAGACAAGGGAGATAAAATGCAAAAGGCAAAACTGACGGACATTATAAATGATCCATTCTCCATAACTTATAACAGCTCTAGTTGCCTTCATGCATGGCGCTTCTAATTAAATATTTAACCAATTTACATGTTTAGTGTTCACTCTATAATCCAGTATCGAATGTGAAAGTGTTTTTCACTCGGCAGGGCATTAACTAGTGTATAATTAAACGTAATACTGTGACGAGGAACTGAGAGCTGACATAACACGAACCTACAACAATAGACCTGTAACTGATCGAGTATAATTTCTTTTAGATTCGATCGTAATCTAGAGTGCGTACACGCCGTTCGAAGAAAGTGGTCTATTGAAGACGTTTCCAAAACACCTTAATTTGCATAATAATATGAAAATTTTGCGTTGAGAGACTAAAGAAATAGAGATCTAAAAGATATATCAAGACTCTAGATTCTTGTTAGTTATATTTTTGACTAAATTTGCATAATGTTCAAAAGATTTTCTGATTTTGGACTTCTCTTTACCTCCTATTAGGTATTGCAATAGGGATGATGACAAGGTCCAAGATTAGCGAATTTTGTTAATAAAATAAAGAAATCACGGTAAAAAATAAGTGTTCCCAAAATTTCAGCTTGATATCATTTGTATTTTTTTTTTGTTATGCGCCTTCAAAGTTGGATAATCAAGTCGATTTTTTTTTCAATTAAATTTCTTAATATTTGTATACCATTCGATAACTTATGCAATTAAAAACAACTTTTGTTATAAAACCATTTTCATAAACGCAATATTTAATATACCTACCGAACAAAATTCTCTCCCGATCCATACAAACTACGAAAGAGTGACGTCAGTCTTTCGTAGCACTTTGTATGGAACGTTTCGGGAAGGTCTATTTTATGAGATATTTGAAATTGTCATATCTTGGTGAATTTTTAAGCTATCAGAGTCATTCTTTCAGCGATGTTTCTAATTTTTAAGGGTCTTTCAATTATCAATAAGAAAAAAAAATAGTCATCAATTACCAATAAGAAAAAAAAATAATCATGCCTATTCCACACGGTAAACTTGAAATGCTTTGTACTCAAAATTGTCTCGTCTGTCAGTCGCACATAGAACCTATAGGCTATATATTTGGAATTGGATTAAAAACTAAGAACACTTAAGTATTTTAACAGTTAAGTAAGATTCTCCAACTTTACAGCCGAGCGATAGTTTCCGAGTGCGAACTTGGCGAGCACCGATCGAATATCTCGAGAGAATTTCTAGTTCCAGTGAGGAATCTAATCGAGGCGTGAAAAAATTGGTGTACGTTTTTACACAACACTAGCGACTTTCACGTGTGGGCTGTGTGTGGGCTCGAGTACACCCGGCGGGCAGACATGATACTGTTTGTCTGTCAGTGTTCATTAGTTATGATAACTCTTGTGCCGCCACCGATCTGTCGGTGATCGATCAGACCTTGCCAAATACGTAAAATGGGACATTGATGTGATGACTAACGTTCGTGTTTCGCAGAGATCAATTTTTATTGTGAAGTATTGCATCTAAGAAATTATGCTCTATGAAATCAAATAAACTTTAGGTGTAACAGAACTGTATACTGTATAGTATATAGTTTTAGTTTAATGCTTAATAGTTTAATTGAAACCAAAGGTTAAGCAAGTCTAACCCAATCTCAAATTATCTCAAAACACATCTAGTCGAGGACAGCTAGCCTTCACTTAGCTATCTTAGTTAGATATGAGCGCCGCGCCGGCGCGCCGCCGCCGCCGCCGCGAAAAAGTAGCGGCGCGCCGAGCAAGAGGATTTTTTTTAAAATCATATATATTCAAAAGCTTATACTATAATATAATAAGGCATATTTAAGATAATATCAATACGAAATAAGTAAATCATTCAATACTAAGTCAGAAAGTCATTCAATACTAAAAGACTGTGACACAGCTCCCAGCGTCTTCCACTGAATACAATTTTCATATCTGGAATAAGATTTAATGAATCAGTATTCAGTACGAACGAACTCGTTGTTATATATCGACACCGGAAATATCACTTAATGTAAGGGACAAAACACGACTTTTCAGGAGAGCGAAAAAACAACTTTTTTTTACAAATTCGTCTGTAACTTTTTATCATTTAGTCCGATCTTAAAGGTGTTTATGGCAAAGTTTCTTAGAATTTTGTCGGCTATATAACTATAAAAAAATATTTTCGTAAATTTATGCGTTTAGAAAATAGCATGTCCCTTACATTAAAAAAATTTGCTTATTTGTCCCTTACAGCACTAAATTTTTTTATGTCAACTATGCCATATTAAAGTAAGCATCAAGTTTAATATGAAACTGCGACACCAATATACTGAAAAGGACATAAAAAACTATGCTATGGAGGAAGTTTGATGTAATATATTAAAATCTAACACAATAAGCCCACCACGACTGGCTGGTCTACCACATAAGGGAACTTCGACAGACTGAAGCATTTCCCTTGGCACCGGGACTGTTCCCATCTACACCCAGAGCCCCTTTAGACAAGGTGGAACTTTGCAAAACCACATCTCTGCTCTTTTGTCCTACCGAAATCTGTATCCTGAGCCGAATAGAAGATGGATCTTCCTCCCTGTTCCGCTCTGCGGCCTCTTTCTGTGAACCTGACCTAGCGATCGCACACCACAAGTCTAAATGTTGGTTCTTGACCTGGCATTAAGCTTCTCATTTCACCTTATCAGGAGCTAATGTTCTCTTTTATCGCACCTGTCAGAGCTGCTTCGCCAGTGCCCAGTCATGACCTTCCCCTTCTATGACCTTCCTTTTTATGGTGTTACGCCAGCTATTTCTATTATCGGCCACTCGAAGAGCGTCGCAGACAGTCGACTCAAGTGTGGTACGGATTTGATCAGACCAACGCATGAGACAGCGGTTCCGCCGTCTTTTCCCCTCAATCTTGCCAATTATCATGAGTTTTCCATACCATGGTTTCAAGGTTTCCTCCTTTTTTTCTGGTAATGTGTCTGAAATATTCTAAGATGCGTTATTAGACAGACGGTAGAGAGCCTTGTTTGTATGTTTAGTTGAGCCAGAATGGTTGGTTGGTTTTGAAAGCAGTTTATGGAATTCAGAGCATTTTCCTCCAGCACCCTCGACGGCGTCGATACGTCTGCGGTCTGCAGACTTCAGAGTCCATGTCTCGGATCATTAAAGACAGATGAATATGAGCACGTACACAAGTTTCCTCCTGGTTTTTAACGAAATCTTCCTGCCAAGCCAGGTTTTATGCATTTTGAGACATGGCGCTCTTGGTCATCCCAATTCTTCTACGTATATTTGGTTAACAGGAGCCGTTGCTCGTAAAGATCAAAGACAAATTTGCTAACCACTTCCAATTTTACCGCGCCAGTCAAAAGCAGAGTGCTGCTTCTGTCTATGATGTTTTTGTAAGTTGTTGATCATTTGCTTCATTCTCTAAAACAGTTCTTTCATCTCGATTTCATTTGCAGCCAGGAGAGTATTGTCATCTTTAATGCTAGCTATATACAAATTACAATTAACCGCATTACATATTGTGTATACCTAAAGGCTAAAGGTTTAGCTAAAACATTAAAACTTTATAAAAAACCTTAAACTTTTACGGATAATACTTTTACGGATAATACTTTTTGAGTAGGTGCCAAAAAATTATCTTCTCACTTGAAAAACGATATTTAAAATTAAGGTAAGGGACAAATTTTAGTGAAGCTATGACAATTATTATGTATCAATTCTTAACGTAAAGGACACGTAAAGAGAATTGTACTAAGCTAAATGTTAACGTAAGGGACTGAATTTTATTTTAAAAGCATTTACGTTATTTTTATTAACACGTAAAAATATTTATATATCTATGGACGCTTCACACCACGTCAGCCTGGCCCCGTGCTAAGTACCTAAAGGACTTGTGTTACAAGTACCAGACAACGGAAATATATTTAATACTTTTATACTATACATATATTTAAGATTTTTATTATATTATACACATATTTAATACACAGCCATGACCCAGGAACTTTATAAACTTTTTTGTTCCGTCGGCGGGACTCGAACCCGCGACCTCCGGCTTAAGCTACCAACGCGCTCACCACTGCGCCACGGAGGTCGTTAAATCAATTTTTTTAGGAAAAAACCTGTCTAGACTTTAAAAAATGTGTACTGTAAGGGACATTTTTTTTAACGATAGAAGAATTTCAAGTATACCAAACGATAGAGCTCGAAATTCTGAATTCAATGATATATATTTTCGCCAAAATGTCCCTTACGTTAAGTTATATTTCCGGTGTCGATATGTGTATGGTAATAGCGCCTCTATACGATGGCCCGTCATAGTGGACTTAGTGGTGTCGGAGGCCGATGGCGCGAGCTATGCTCGTGGAATGACGTCGGTGTCAGTTTTTCGGCCGCACATCAAAGGGAATGGCCTAGCGATGGCGGTACGCATCTACAAGTGTGACGTGGCCCATACCACAGTCTGCAGTGCCCGAACGCGGACGAGTGAGGACGTCGCAGATTTTTTTCGAATTTCGTTCAAAATGACGAGTACGTGGTCTCAACTCTCATAATGAATGAAGTTAAAATATTTTAATATTATAACGGCGAAAGTTTGTATGTTTGTATGAATATTTGTTACTCTTTTACTCAAAAACTACTGAACGGATTTTAATAAAAATTTACAATGATATAGCTTATATACATCAGAATACACATAGGCTAAAATTTTAACCGACTTTCAAAATTAAGGACGTGTTATGACTGTTATGTTCGTTTTTAGGGTTCCGTACCCAAACGGTAAAAACAGGACCTACTGATACTTCGATGTCTGTCCGTCTGTTTTGTGTTCAATGATTACTCCGCCGTTTGTGAACCAATTTTCAACATTTTTCTTTTGGTTTATAGGATACTAGATGACGCCCGCAACTTCGTTGCGCCAAAATTCGTTTATCGCGCGGGAACCGTACATTTTTCCGGGATGGAAAATATCCTATGTCCTTTCTCGGGACTCAAGGTATCTCCATGCCAAATTTCAGCAAAATCGGTTCAGCGGTTTGAGCGTGAAGAGGTAACAGACAGACAGACAGACACACTTTCGCATTTATAATATTAGTATGGATTATCATCCTAATTTGGTACCATGTTCACAAAAATCGTGACCTCATGAAGAAATCTATAAGTAATCGAGGGGACTCCTCAAAATTTATATGGAAACATATGGTGACGTCGATTTCGTGGGAAGTATTCTAAGCAAAATAATATGCTAACAACAAGTAAGATTTTGCACTGAGGTGTACCTATCTGGTATGCCAATGTTCGGAAGGTATTGAGAGAACTTCTGACACTTTAAAGACAAGTTTGGGAGTTTCGGCGTCGTCTTAAGAACGGAAAGCATATAATGCTATTGTTACATTCATAATTATTATCATCATAAACCATAAATCATTATTCTAATTTTAGTCTCGAAATAATTATTCGTAGAAGTTCAGGGAAGGTTCATATTAGGAGGGAAAGTGTTACGAATTTTACTAGGTTATCTGGTGAAGTTAAGAAATTTTTTTAAATGTGCGTTTTGCATTGCCGCAATGGCTAATGCTTACATGTCCATCTTGAAAGACGTTTAGATCACAACTGAACGCGGCCATCGTGTAGATGCATTGCAACCATTGTATAGCCATCGCATACGCCATATTTTGATGGCGATGGTCCATTGTGTAGAGGAGCAATATACGCTTGCATCAAAATGGCGTCTTTTTCGTCGTCATTAAAAGAACAAAATGTTCGCTGTGTCACGCACGAAGGATTCCGTACCAATAGAGAGCAAAAATATGCTGAAAATTGGGTTTTTGTATATGAGCCACGCTTAATTGTTTAATTTAAATATCGAAGTCTAAGTAATAGATCCCGTCTTTACCCTTGGGGTACGGAACCCTAAAAACAGATTTAAAGTCGCATTTGAGGCACGCCGCCGACCAGAAAAAGTCGGCACGCCGCCGCCGGCCGTTTACCCATCGGCGCTCATATCTAATCTTAGTTTAGATACTCGGCTTCAAATTGGCACTTGTACCATTTAGGATGAAATTTATCGTCGGACATGGCTATTCTAATGTTATAGTCCGCTCTACATTGTTAAAGTAATGGGTTAAAAACAGACACAGTTCCAAAAAGTTTGCTAGCTATTTTTAATGACAATTTGATTGCAACTGAAAGATATTACTATGAAATAATCGACCATTCAGCTGATGGCGAAGGCATGTGTCTCTTTGGCATATTATGAAAAAGTGAGAAAAATATTATAGTTCATAAGGAATGGTCACTAAAACAAGTTGCTAGAGTCTATACTACAGCTAGATTACTGGCTAAACCTAATGGTGGGCGGTTCATCAACACGGATGCTATAAACCTGGTTGTTGGCGTTGTCAACATGCAGCAACTGCGTAGATTACCCAATGATGTCACCACAGGTTTACATTATTAATGATAACCTTATATTGCTCGGTACTGAACTAAACAAATCCACGAAGGTTATTAATGATATTGAAATAGCCAATACGTATTCAATGGAAGTTTCTCACAACTATTTGGATCACATCGAGTAGGTACGTGTGATGGATACAAACCACCACAAAGTAGTATAGACAATTTGACAGGGCTGAGGTGAAGGTGTCGATCGCCAAGTTTGATATTACGGTGCTGTACCATGTAGGTACAAATAACAAAACGTTTGGCTTTGTGTTATAGACTTCGCAGGATCAACATTCAACAGGTATGATTCCTGGTCCATAAGTTGACAGTAGTTTTAAATATCCAGCGTTGCCGATTGGTTCATGATTTGGCGTTAGCCAAGAAGAGATGTATTTTCTCCTTGTTTGGCTCTCTCAACCTAAACAGCCTCAGAAACCGGACACAATTAAACAAGAGGAACTCTTCTCACATTGTCGCATCTTTATGGAACATCTAATTGAACAGCCAACCCGGAATGCCATTACAAATCACAGCATCCATATTCGAAGGCCAATATCAAAGATGGCTATGAACCATACTCGGGCCGGCGTCAGAACGACTTCCTCGCTCTTAATTACTCGAAGGCACGCGAGGCATGTACAGTAATACCTTACCGCTTTATATGGCCAGATTCAGTTTCCTATAGCGACAACACAATGAGTGATTTAAACCACCGAAATTCTCGCGCTTATGGAGTCCATGTTCAGAAAGCGGGATATATGTATGTATATGTAGATTTGTCCTTGGCTAATTGAAAGACTCAATAGAAAAGTTCGTGAATCATGCTCATCAGAGTGAAGTATTAGTACTACTTCTGCACATTCAAACTTTTATTTTCTGATAGTGATTTTATATTTAAAGTCGCATGTATCCTGAATCACAAGGAGACATTTTTTGTTGCCTGCTGAAAGTTTCCAGCAAAAGGATTTAAGAAGTTCCTGAGTTGTGGACCACAGGTGGCAGGTGAAACCTTCATTGTATTAATACATTCAAATTATTGTAATTACTGGCACACGATATTGAAAACGTGACCTCTAGGACGCCAAAAGTCGAGCCTACCCGCATACACCCCGCCCACAGCGCCCGTGTCTCGCAAATTCTATTACGATTTACGATACAAAATCTAGACAGAGCGTCGCAACTCGCAAGGTTTAATTACTTATGTCGTCCTTGAAAATTGTTAATGACCGAGCGTCTCTATTGCAATTAATCTCAAACTGTTCTGCCAAAATATCAGATCGAGAGAGGATGAAACATGGCTTATGACGAAAATAACCATCTCAATTTTTTTGTGCCCTCATCAGTAGAAAGAGCTGGACTTAGTCCGACTTATTTACCATTCTTTACTTCTACAGCGACTCTATCTTCACTTTTCTTATCATCTGAAGCCTTCTATGCCAGATGACTTCCTTTCGACACTGTCGAAAATCGTTGCGCATTAACGAAACCCGGTTTTCAATTCTGTTATTTCTCAGCAATTGCGATGCAAACTATCTCGGTTCATCTTATCTGGCAGTACAATGAAACAGATAGCGCGGCTAGTCAAAGAACAATCAACTCCTCGCGCTGATGTAATGTAGGAATCAAGTGGATTTCGTGTAATTAATACTTAATTATCATTTCAAGTTTTACATTTTGTAGCGGGCGTAATAATGTTTAGTGGTGGTTGTCAGTTGCTACTTGTTACTAAGGTGGCATTAAGGGTCCGTATACGAAATTTGTCGATTTCGCTGATTTTACAGACGTGATTTAACAGTTAAAATACAGTATTTCTATAAGTTTTAATGCACAACATGTAAGATCATTTCAATTATAATATAGTGTTGGAGCTAGATTTTTTATTTTTTTAAGTATTTTTAAATAATCCAACTCAAACCCGCAACAGTTTTGTGATTTTTGCTGTAAAAGGTTTAGAATATCACCTGTTTATGGATTGTACTGACGTCTTAACGGTATGAAAAAAATACAATGTACTGTTGAGAAAGTCGTCTATAAAATGTTGGAATTACTTTTTACCACTTTAATATGAAATAGTTGAGTAAAAAATATGTAACTCGGCAAAATTTTAGAGAAAATGGGCAAAGAATTGCTGTTAATTTCGGCAACTTGGAGCTGTAATTCATAAAAAGAAAACGACAGAAATAATCTATAGATAAAATTCTATCCAATTCGAGAAAAAAGAAAAAAAAACAAATTGTGCCAAAAAAACACGATTCAAAACAACCTAAATCTCACATTTTATTACTCACCGCAAGTTCGAGTCGGCTTTCCGCGCTTAAATATATTTTAAATCTAATAATTAATATATATTTTTTTAAGTCTAATAAGGGGAAAAGGAGGGGGCGCCTATTCGGCAAACATCGTTTGTCAAATGACAGAAAAATGATCAAAAACATCAGTCCTTAACTACTTAGCCACGGATACCTAAGCGGGGGGGACGGGACGGGGGGGCAAAACAAAAACAAACACAATCCAGAAAGTCCAAAAGTAGGTTAGGTTGGAACTTAGACCACAACACCCAGAATAGGAGACGTCAACTGATAATTGAAGCTAGTTGTGCCATATTGAGGATCATTGGTCTCTAGGTATGATTGAGGATGGATCTGAAGATCTGAGGTTGAACCCCTAGAGTGCAATTCCTAAGCCGAAGGCTTAATTGTCATAAAAAAAACAAAACGTCAAAGTAGTGCCATAATAAGGAAAAGAACACGAAGAAGACAGTAGTACGTAGTGAATTTTGTTAATAATTTATAATTTTTGTCAAAATACCTTGATTCACATTGTTAAACAAAGTTAAAATTTTAGTTCTCCACTCACAACAGCCTAGCGAGAGGTATCTCTCCGAAGAAACACTCCGTAAATTGCCGAGAATAGAATAAGTCGTAACCTCACAATTCCGAATTTGAAAGGTGAGTAGCTCCAAAACTGGGAGACTTCTGGTTGTGGTGTTGGTACAGGAGGGTGATTTACCCCTCCCCCCCTTCTCCCCCCGCCCTGCCGTTCAGCCAATTTTAACGTAGGTTTCAAAACACCTACCCTAACTATAATTAAAAATATGAAGATTTTGACATAAGCCATACATTATCTGTCGAACTCTTCATTAATTGAAGTTTAATCATCATTAAATGTCTCTAAGTATTTCAATATTTGCTTAGACTTTGTTCCAAGTGGCTAAACCTCTGACTGAAATAACAGAGAATGTTGCTAGATATAATGCCTTTTAGACTCAGTTTTTCAAACTTTGATCAGACTCTTAGCCCATCAAGCCCCATAAGCTCAACGGTGACCGAGACACAATAATAGAATAACAATAGATTTCCAAGAATCCACGACCGAAGGATAAAGTTGCGAAAGCTGAACTCACTATTGCATAGATGAGCATAATTCTTCATCTGGTGATATTTGCAGATACATATCATTAAAAATCTCACCTTGAGGCCTACTCTGAACAGTTTAAATAGCATTATTACTCTAACAAGAATTGTTATCTATATTTGCCAACGGCGACATCACAATTTACAGACTTAGAAATCGTTAGTTTAAACACGAGACACTTCGCACGAAATGAAACTGTTCGAGTTAAATAAATATTTGTTATTATTCGTTTCCTCTTTTTTAATTTCAGAAAATGTTCCTTTGTGAGGGGCAACTGCAATTTCTTGAATCATTAGACCAAACTGCAATTTGGTTCTATATTTTAGCTTTTGAATTTTCTAAGAAACATGTGACAAAATATTATTTATAATCTATGCTCACTCAATCTAGATGTAACAGTAACAATATACACAGGCAGGTAAATTTTATGTTCTCGTCGAGGTAATAACGCGTTTAATTTGCACGGGTAATGTATCATTATCTAGCAGATTGTTGTTAACGATATTTTTTTTGTATTTTTGTATAATACAGACGAGCGTATGTGATGAGAGGGTAATTATAATACGTCAGTTTATTATCAGTTCCCCGCAGTAGGGACGTGATATGATAATTATGCCAAGTGTACCACGGTGGTTGGTTAAGAGATTTCAATCTACTTAAATGTTCTTACATCAATCAAATGCTACTTTATAGTCTGTAAATGGAATTCTAAGACAAACTCTTTGGTAGGTAGATATAATTTCAGTTACTAGGTCCTAACTACTAAGTTAGGATTTATAAATACGTTCGTACAAATTATTTCCAAAATCATAAAGATAACGTACATGCCTAAACTCTAAAGTAATTAGTGATACCGAAAGTTTTTAAATTTTCTATCCTGTATATGTTCATTACATAAAAATGTAGCAAGCGTCGTGTGAATGGTAATGTATTTTTTTTGTATTATTTAAATTATTGAATAATACAATTCGGCATCTTTAATAACAATTACATAATCCTATTCTATTCGTACAACTTACGGCACAAGTTTGCAATCTAAACGCATTTACGGAGACACAGAAACGAGCATACACAGGTGATTCGCACAGAAATGCACAGGTATCGCACAGAGGCGCACACAGGTCACAGAACAGACTCGAACTACTCTGTGGAGTAATTCAACAAACGCGACCAGCGCGCTCCGCGCCTCACACTCAACTAACTTTTGACACGGTGATTGTTTGGCGTTTGCCACCGCCCACCAGCCATGTCAGACGTGTGTTTATTATCATTAAATGACATAAAAATTATTATTGCGATTTGCGGCCCGGGGTAAAATGATACTTCCGAATTTTGGCCCAAGTGTCGAAAAGGTTGGTTACCCTTGTATTAGAGAGATTAGGATGGAGATGATCAGAACTTTCGTTTGTCTCGCGGGAGAAAGTGTCGACTGTGCAGTGTGCAGTGTCGAGCCAGTAATAGTTCACAGCCGGTGAACACGATCGCACGCGACACTTCGGTAACACTAAAGCCGCGTTTTCACTAGGGGACATTTGTCTCGCGACCTAGTCGCGCGACGCGAAATGTACGTGTCCCGCGACATGTCGCCCGACGTTGCAGCAACTTGTCGCTGGCGACATACTGTTCACAACAACAAGTGATACATACAGTGTGAACAAGTCATAATATGTCGCGACTCGCGGGACAGAGTTGCAAGGACAAACTACATAAATGTCGGACGACTTGTCTCCGCGATATGTCCCCTAGTGAAAACGCGGCTCAAGGCAGTGTTTCCCAACATTTTTCAGCCCCCTAGAAAATCAAGCACAGTATTCAGTATTCACGGACCCCCTAATGAAATAAACAGCAAAAAACGGATTCGCCGTCCTAAGTAAGCGTAACGATAACGAGACATTAGCATTTATGTATGGTCCAGAGGTGACACCGCGGACCCCCGTACATAAAAATTATACTCGCGGACTCCAGGGATCCGCGTACCACAGGTTGGGAAACACTGCACAAGGTATATGCCATTAGAAAAGATAGTGTGTATTATTTTAAAGTACAACTAGGAAAATCAATATTGTGCTATCATTGCTAGTTGCTACGCTTCACAGAAAAGCTGATCCAAAGCTTACCAATACTCAATAGTCTCAAGTTTATATCGATGGGTCCTACGTATACTGGCGTAAGTGAAAAAAATAGATTTTACAGGAGAGCCAATTAAGTTGTCAGAACCATATTTTTGGGTCATATCTTGTGACCTATTTTAACGAATTTAGTGAATTTTTGCATGTAGCCTTATCAATTAATGCTTTTCTTATTACTGGTAGCAAATTTTATACATATTCAATATTTTTTGAGATTTTACACATCGGCCCTTTTACGTCGTCGTATTTCTATAATGATATGCTTATTGTTCAACGTAAACAGATTTAAATGATCATTCGCCCTTTTACTAGGCTCAACGTAAATATAATATTTTAAGAGATTCCTGTTTTTTTTAGCACGTAATTATTTAACTGTTATCACGTTTTACTGTCTACAAGGAATCAGTTAGAAAGTATTGCTCATTGTGTAGTTATTTCAGTTTAACGCAGCTACGCCCATATACTGTGCTATACATTAGAATGTTTAAGAGGCCGGGTGCCATCGAAATTCTCATACACACGTAATACCAAAATCTTTTTCTCATACGAAAATATTTAACATGTTTGAGTTATTTTTCAGCTTAAAATAGTAATTACCTAGGTTCCTGCATATTTATTTTTCACAAAATATTAAAACGCAAAAAAAAATTTTTAGTGTTTAAATATTTTGTAGTAAATTTACTACTAAATATTGAATGAATTGAATTTCGATGGCACCCGGCACCTTAAGGTAAGTATTTCAACTTAAAGTGTGTAAATTTACAAATAAAACAATCTGCTTAATTTTTCATGCTTTTATTTATGATAAATTGTTTGTAGGCGGCAATATAATGAAGTAGGTTCAATAATAAACTAAAAATTTCTTCATGAAATCAAACGACAATTTAGAATGCAATCAAGTATCTACTACAAAATATGATAAATAATATTATTGAATATAAAAATA
This sequence comes from Lysandra bellargus, assembly GCA_905333045.1. Lineage (NCBI taxonomy): Eukaryota > Metazoa > Arthropoda > Insecta > Lepidoptera > Lycaenidae > Lysandra > Lysandra bellargus. The sequence continues at coordinate 8,890,043 of HG995339.1, read as the reverse complement.
TAATTATGACAACTTCTAACCTTTTGTTGACAGTTATATGTAAGATAATATTAAAATAAAATGAGACCACTTCTAATTCTTCTGCAAAATCAACTTTTAAAAAGTAAGAGGAACAACATGATAATCTAATCACAACTTTTACTAGTAGAGTATCTCTCAAAAAGCAAACATAACAAAAAAAAAAAAAAATATTATTAAACGTTTTCTGTACCCACTTAATTTGAGACGAGCCAAGCGAAGCGCAAGGGCACTACCTACCTTTTCTCGAAGTGTTTCGCCGTTTTTTTTAACCTTCATAGAATTGGTTTCCGTTGTAGCAGATAGTTCATATTTTCAGGATATAATGTCATCAATAGACTTATTGAGCTTACAAAGTCTCAATTGAATATCTTCTATACTTTAGATTTTATTGATATCCAAAATACACCGATTTCGTCACTGACACACTGATGGTCATCAAAATGTTGAGCTACTTCCTGAAGTGCTAGAAAGCTGAAATTTGATACGCAATCTTAGTTTAGTATACAACCAACAAAATAATTCATAAACTTGTGATTTTCGTCCCTCATCCCCTAAAATGGGGGTGAGTGGAATCTGACCCTCGTAGAGTTGGTTTCCGATGTGCCAGATAGTTTATATTCTCAGGATATAATGTAAATAATAGACTTATTGAACATACAAAGTCTCAATTGAATAGGTTTAATATTTTATATTTTATTGATATCTGAAATACGCCGAAATTTGGTTATACGCCGTAAAATAAGTTTAGTAGGGGGGTAATGGAAGTTTAAATAAGACTTTTATCAATTTTATGAATAACTAGCTGTCCCGGTGAACTACGTGTCACTTTAAAACCTTCCCTGGACTTCTACGAATATTTTAAGACCAAAATCAGCCCAATCCGTTCAGCCGTTTTCGAGTTTTAGCGTGACTAACACATTTGACAATCCATTTTTATATATATAGATATAAGAAGAGGACATGAAAGTTTACACGGGATGGACATATTTAACTAAAAACCTCTTAATAAAAAATAATAAAAAACACTAAAAAGACTAAAAAGACTGCCTAGCAAGTAGCAACTTACAAAAAGGACTTAAATCCCACCAAAAACATTTCATGTAAAAGTTACCTCGAAGACCACAAAAGGTTTGCTCTGTGAAAAAGACATCAGATCTTATGTAGAGCCAAGCTTCTGAATCGACGCGGCCTAACTCTATCGATTCTAACTACAACAAATTCTACATATCAGTATGTATGGCTGGTATTGCTGTCATTAATACGAGATGCCTCTACGTAATCATTAGCGCTTGTTAGTTGTAAGTCTGTATTAGTAAGAAGATCAAAAGACAAATCTTCAACTGCATATTCCGCACCAGAACCAGAAGGAAGAGGAGAAACTGCAATCAAAGAAAATTTATGAATACTTTAAAACCATCATTTACTAATATCCAAAAAATATTTATTTGCACTGATATCAAGAAATAGGCATACGAATATAGATTTAGAAAAAAACCCTTATAAATAATTCGCCAAGTGCGAGTCGGACTCGCGCACGAAGGGTTCCGTACCGTTATAGAGCAAAAAAGGCTAAAAAAATGTTTATTGTATGGAAGCCCCCCTTAAATATTAGTATTAAATATTTTGTTTTTAGTATTTGTTATTATAGCGGCAACAGTTATAATAGACAATCTGTGAAAATTATAGAAGTCTAACTATAGCGGTTCTTGAGATACAGCCTGGCGACAGACAGACAGACAGACAGACAGACAGACAGATAGACAGACATACAGACAGACAGACAGACAGACAGACAGATGGACGGACGGACGGACGGACAGACAACGAAGTAAGTTGGGTACGGAACCCTAAAAACGTACACGAATGAAATAATTTATTTACTTAATACAAGATAGACTTCTGTACATACGCACTTACGCCACTGTATGTTTTAATGACTTTTAATAATCACATAATAATTTGCTTACTTTAGGATAAAAGGTGATAAATAACCATTCAAAAAAATAAATAAAAAAACCATGTTGCGTTTCATTAGATGCCAAAAATACAATTTTTAAATCAAAGGCGTAAGTGATTACCCTAAAAATTGAACTACGTAAATGGGCGAAAGCGAGTTCACGCCTTTTTACGAAGTATACCATTAAATTACTACTAAATGTTAATATTTTGCAACAGTGATATGTAAATATCACTTCACTAGAATAAATAACAACAACAAAATGGTTGACTCATCTTACCTGGACAATCAGTTTCATTATTTTCGTCTTCGGTGTTTAAATCACTACTGTATTTTCTTTGGCCAATAATTTTATTTAAGATTTTTTGAGCCCTTGTGATTGGCATTCTTTTTGCTGGCGGCATTTTTGTTAAAATACTTATTATTATATTATAAAAAAAAACATTATACTGCGCTGAAAACGAGCGAGCATACCAAAGGTAACGGACGTCGCCGCAACACAGTATAACGGCCTAAGCGGCACCTCTGCCCGCGCGCCGTTACCCTGACGCTTGGCTTTGGCTATGTAGATGGGCGAACCGTCTGATTGGGCTTTATACGTGACGGAGATTTACATTTACGCCTTTCTGACTAAAATTTTATTTTAAAAATAATCAACAGAAAAAAATAATTCTTCACGATATTATAGATTAGAGCAAAGTGAAATCATTGGTCATATAATTGGAAAAAGGCGCAAGCGGCAGTTTCGCCTCTATACGTAGGACCCATCGATATGTCTTCTAGTACTTCTAGTACCAAGCCGAATTCGAAGTTTACCAGCAGTTACAGTTTCAGTAATCTGCTGAAAACGACAGTAATACATACCTAACATGAAAGGCTGTGCAGTGTAGTGACTAGTGCATAGTGCATACCATACTATCAATGATAGAAATAATATTAGCGTGATGGCACTGAGAATCTAACTATTCCTCAAGTCTTCATTATCATCAATCATTTAACCATACTCCCCTTTTTTTATAAAATAAGGGGGCAAACGAGCAAACGGGTCACCTGATGGAAAGCAACTTTCGTCGCCCATGGACACTCGCAGCATCAGAAGAGATGCAGGTGCGTTGCCGGCCTTTGAAGAGGGAATACGCTCTTTTCTTGAAGGTTTGAAGGTCATATAGGTCCGGAAATACTGCTGGTGACAGTTCGTTCCAGAGTTTTACAGTGCGCGGTAGAAAGTTACGCGAGAAACGCACCATGGAAGACTGCCACTCATCAAGGTGATGAGGATGGTATATTTTTCGCGTGGGGTATGAAAAGTTGCAGGTGGTATGATTCCGAACAATTCCTCAGAGCACTCTCCGTGATACAACCGATAGAGGATGCAGAGTGAAGCTACATCTCGGCGTAATTCCAAGGGGTTATTCCAATTAAAATTGTACCATTTGTACCATTAACCCATCAAGCCCCGTACGAGCACCGGTGATCGCGACAACAATAGAATACAATAGCATTTCCGAGAATTCCCGACTGAATAGACTGAAATATGAATGTTATTCGGAGCTTAAACTTTGCTATTCGAATATTTAAGGCGTTAAAGCTAGATGTAACGTACATAATTTTATGTAAATACATGCAGCACCATTCGAAATGGTAGGTATAATTTAAAAATATAAATTATTAATTCCCGGCTATAAAATATGATCTTAATGTTTTAATGTTTAACATTTAGACAAAATTAAGCAATTAGCAAGTTATAATCATGGTTTAATATCCGACAATCATAAATATTATATATATATCTCATTATTTGTAACATTCAGACCAAAAAGATAATTATATTATAATATATAATAATAAAATTACTATTTTGGCAAAAAATTTACAAAATTGGCAAAAAATAATATAATATTGAAGACGCTACACTCTTGATAAAGAAAATCTTCATTTTAGGACATTGATATTGGGAAACTTAGCTGTAACACAAATTCTAGATGTCATGTAGCTGTAAAAAGCTCTTTTAATATTTAATAAGAGGTAACATTCAAGAGGTTCTTCAGTTACACCGCTTTGACATCGAGGGCACTTCAGTCTTCACTGTCAAAGATCGCTGGCCTTGAAAACAATTTGGTTGATTCATTGCAGATAGTAAGAGCCCGCCCCCGCAGACAACAGACTTTAAGTTGGCCGATAGTTTGACCAAATTGGGGTTTCAGTACATTATTATCGGCCGATACAAATTGTTTAGTGTGCGCACCTTCATACATCTTCGTACTGATTAATTTCGATCAAACTATCGGCCGATTAAAAGTCAACAGTCTGTGGGGGCTTTAAGGGCCGGGACACAAAGACACGACACGACGCCGTGTCGTACCACGACGCGACGTCGTTTCACGATGCGACGTCGTGTCGTGGGAATCTAAGACGCGCGTCGTTAAAAACTACGACACGACATCGACGCGACGTCGCGTTGTAGAAACTCCTACGACGTACGACGTCGTACGATGTCGTAACGTAGTTTTTTAGGACGCGCGTCGTGGGTTCCCACGACGCGACGTCGCGTCGTGTTTTTGTGCCCGGCCCTTAGAGTACGGTTACACGGTCAGTCTGGCATCAGTGTCATCAGGCATCAATGAACTGTCATTCCATCAGTCTGAGACTGAAGCCAGAATGATTCAGACTGGAAAATACATAATAAAAAATTGATCAGTCCGTCAATCTAATGGTTACACGATCATTCTCCCGTCCGGTTCGTCAGTCTGAAGGACTAAACTGATGCCAGACTGACCGTATAACCTTGGTCTAAGTCCCAACTTTTAAAGCAACAACCATCGTCCATCAGTTGCTGTCTCTTTTCTACTTTAATATTGTGGTTAAAATGCGTTTTTAAAGCTTAATTTAGAACCAATGTAAATCGTAATGTCGTAGTTATTCACAATTTTTGACAATCCTACGTTCTTTAAACTGCGAGTAGAAAAAGAATTTTATTTTGGTATCTTCTTGCTCTATAAATGTTTTCATTCCTTATAGACTTGTTTATTCGTAGCTTGTGAGTTATCACTTATCAACTAATTTTATTCAAGAACTACTAAGTAGGATTTCCTGGTTCCTAATTTCCTAATGAATAACCGATTACCTCAATTTGTGACTATTCGTCAGTACAGTGTTGTCAAACATGTAACATTAGTGAAGACGTCCGCGTCAGTCTACTCTGATTTTGATGATGATTTAGATTTTAAAATTAGTAAATATTTATAGATAGATACAGGCTAACCGCTAACGAAACAAAAATTTGCAACAAGACATATACATGCTTTATTTCATAAAAATTTTAGAGATACCTCTATCCCTGATCTACTGTACACCGTGTGATCTAGCCTTTTCCGAATCAGTACCCCGCTTATGAGGCCGGGCTGCCCTCGAAATTCTCATACATACGTAATACCAAAATCATTTTCTCATACGAAAATATTTAACATGTTTGAGTTATTTTTCAGCTTAAAATAGTAATTACCTAGGTTCCTGTACAAAAATTAACTTCAAAATATTTAAACAAAAAAAAAAAAAAATGTGTATAATTTTTTTTCACTAATTTTATTACTAAATATTTAAACACTAAAAATAAATAGTAAATTTACTACAAAATATTTAAATACTAAAAAATATTTTTTAGAATTGAAATATTTTGTAGTAAATTTACTATTTATTTATATATTTTTTTGTGTTTTACTCTATTTTTTAGTGTTTAATTATTTAGTAGTAAATTTACTAAAAAAAATACACACAATGAATTTTTTTTAGTGTTTAAATATTTTGAAGTTAATTTTTGTGCAGGAACCTAGGTAATTACTATTTTATGCTGAAAAATAACTCAAACATGTTAAATATTTTCGTACGAGAAAATGATTTTGGTATTACGTATGTATGAGAATTTCGAGGGTAGCCCGGCACCTTAAGATTTTAGAACTCACCCGGTCCGAGATGGCCTCCTCCATCTTCCCGCGCTTGAGGCCCGGCGCTCGTATGACATTCGGCGCAGCTGGCGCCACGACGGCGGGCGGCGGAACCGACCCGCCCGCGCCGCCGCCGCTCACCGGTATGAACCCCGCCTCCATCACCACATCACAGCCACTCGATAACAGATGGCGCTAAGCGCATCGCACATAAAATCACTTCAATTCACTGCCGGACGAATTAGGTAAATCACTAGCCATGGTGAGGAACTTCACAAACACATTGAGCATCCGGAATGGACGAACTTAATACTGATCAATTCCACTTGTTATCACCGAACATCTTCTACCTGGAACAAGAACGACTTTATTATTGTAACGAAAACAATTTATCGAAACTGGTTGGCGACGAGTATAGAATAATTATCAAGGTCACGACGAGTAAAGGAAAACAAAATTAGGTACGATCGAGACTGGCGACTTTTTTGCTGGGCGTTTTTTGATCATTTGCACAAGTCATTATAAGTATTATTATATATAATTTAAGTTTACCGCATTGGTGATTTTATAACAGCGGGATATTAACCCATCAAGCCCCATAAGATCACCGGCGATCGCGATTCGCGACAACAATAGAATAACAATAGATCTCCAAGAATCTGCGATCGAAGTATTAAAATCTTTCGGAAAATTATGCTAGTTAGTAGTAGTTAGGGTTCCGTAGCCAAAATGGCAAAAAATGGAACCCTTATAGAGTCGTCATGTCTGTCTGTCTGTCCGTCCGTATGTCACAGCCACTTTTCTCCGAAACTATAAGAGCTATACTATTGAAACTTGGTAAGTAGATGTAGTCTGTGAACCGCATTAAGATTTTGATACAAAAATGGAAAAATATTAAAAAATTTTAGGGGTCCCCATAGGTACAACTGAAACAAAAAAAATTGTTTTCGTCTAACCTATGCGTATAGGGTATCTATGGATAGGTCTTCAAAAATCATATTGAGGTTTCCAGTATAATTTTTTTCTAATCTGAATAGTTTGCGAGAGAGACTCTTCCAAAGTGGTAAAATGTGTCATCCCACCCCCCCCCCCCCCCCCCCAACCCCCTCTAACTTTTAAAGTAGGGGCATGATAATTCTAAAAAAAATATATGATGTACATTATTATAAAAACTACCAACGAAAATTGGTTTGAACGAGATCTTACAAGTAGTTTTTTTTTTTATACGTCATAAATGGTAAACCTTAACTTTCATTAAATCAACTAAAATATAAAAATAAATCAAAAATCTTTTAATTTTATAGAAATAAACCTTATTGCTGCTGCGGAACCCTTCATGGGCGAGTCCAACTCGCACTTGGCCGGTTTTTAGTCTTTACTTTATCGTACCGTTTACTTTATCGTAACGACATTATACGAATAACGTAGAATCGATTTGTGTCCATCCGAGCGCGGCGAAAAACAGATCGAGTTGACTTGCCGTTACGGCGCAAGCATTCGATCCCAAAACACAATTATTGTTGATAATAACAAGTAATAATAAAACAGAAAGTAATAAGTTCTCCTAGGGTTCTATGTTTTACTGATTTCCTTCAAAACGTATAACCCGTATCGTCTCTAACTCTCTACACAAAATAATGTTCAAGATTTCAATAAAGCTATCAACCATATTAAGGAATTTTACAAATCCACAAACTTATAATAAGACTCAAGCTTAGCTAAGATTAACTTTTTAATGACATAATAATATGAATCTTTCTAAATATAAGCTAGTTAAATGTTTAAGTGGTGCTTCAGAGTCAGTAATCACCAATGATATTCTACTTAAAGTAACTGTAACAGTCCGACAAATCGGTAGACAATGAGACATATTATTTATGAAGTACAACAACATAGCAATTACTATACAACAGGCGCTAATTATTATTTATTTATCATTCGAGTTGGGAGGTAAATGATCTCTGAACCCACCGCCCTCGCAGTCCATCCAGAAACCTTTTTAGTTTTTAAACCTTTCATCAAAATATAAAGATATAAACAGAGTTTTAGGAATAACAAATTAGGCGGATTTTGTTATAGTTGGGGAGGTAAAGAGGAGATTTCGGGAGTAGCTCGAGCGTGTCAGATTAAGCTTGCATATAGCTTCCGACATGTGTCTAGTTATCATGGCATAGAAATCAGATTTCTCACGTGGTAAGTATTTTTTTTATATTGAAATTCATAATTATGATATAAGACTTATTTAGGTTAATAATTATAAAAATATTTATAATTAACCTAAATAAGCAATTTAGGAATATATTTTCTTTTTCAAAACTTTAAAATGGCTGCAGTTTCTGAACCCACCGCATAAATAAAAAAAAGCTCTTATTATTTTTTTATCAGCTTTACCTAAGGTACAAACCTACTAAGTCTCCATGACGCGCGAGTGGCTACAAAAATAGCACCTTAATAATAGAGGAGGGGAGCTCCTCTACTATTAAGGATGACATGTGAGTCAAAACTACTACATGGTCGTCAAAATATCGAGTACGAAACATGAGGCGAGGAACATAGTTTGATGCACGTGTTTAAAAGCGTTGTAAACCCGTGTAAATAAAATTGATTTAGTAACAAATAACAATTTAGGCTTTTATTTGAACCCGAGCTTACAAATAGGTACCGGATTCAAAGCTTTGACGTACAGATAATTTTAATCAAACATGGTTTTGGGACGCCCAACAAGGCGAAAGAAAAGTTTATATTTTTACACTTTTATGTTACATAATTAGTCATTACTATTATTAGCCTTCTACATAATCCTATTAGCATAATAATTTAATTAAAATATTGTATTTGCCAAGTATTTTGGAGGTACTTGAAGCAATTACTGCCTTAACATAAGCTTTAATTACTTTAAATGTCAAAAATTTTTCGAAGTAAAATAAAAGTATGCATTATGTTTGCCATTGTTTCCAATTTTTACTCATAACAAAGATCTTTTATCCGAAAGTTATTGATGACTAATTCGAATGTGTGTCAATTTATTGCGCGTTTTCTTGTTCGCACGTACCGATACCCACTTATCTATCTGCCATGACAGTTCTGCAGAATCAGGACAAAAGGGGGCCAATTCCACTGTAGCTTCTTCAAAAAATATAGCTTTGTTCAGCCATTTATTCGAAAACAACTTTGAATGACGAGATAGGTAACTTTGTAGACTACAAGGGAGTCTAGCACTTATGTAAGCTGAGTTGTTCGTAGTTTGTACACCCGAGACCAATCTAGATAAAACTATTGAACAAGGAGAACTTTCACGAATAGAACCAGAAATCTGTATTCATTAAGCTTCAATCGTTATTGATCAAATCTTTTTCAAATTTCTATGACAAAGTAACTTTGTGCGCAGTGTTATAATTTCGTTTATCATTTGCGCAAAAGATGAGAAATTTCGACCTCTTGTTTCCAGACATTTCTGATTTTTACAGACTGTGGTAAAAGATCAGCTACTTGACACAGTCCCACTTTTGAGCCACAGGTCATTGGGCTTGCTAGTTGGTGTAAAATGAGATGTCATCAACGGGACAGCGCGAACACCGTCGACAGCTGAACGCTCTAATTGTCACAAAACGCCAGAATCATCTTACCAGACGTTCCCACGTGTATACATGAAGACATTATATGTATACAACTTCATTATTATTTACCTTATGTACCTACCTCATTAGTCATATTTGTTACTTATTAAACTGTGTTTGAAGTCAGCAAAAATTAACCTAAGAAGCTATAGTCCCTCTTCTAAACAGAGAAGTACGTAAGCAATTCAAAGAGTTGTTGAATTTTTACATTTGTGGACTGATAGCTAAGAATAGGCTGCTGATACGTCAACAGGCGTAGTATGGCTACAGAAGAAACAAAACAATAGAAATGTCAGATTTTAGGGACAAAATGGCAGATTTCATTTTGGTTTCTCCCGTAGAAAGAAACTTTTTCTGTGGTGGATATAATTATTATATGCTAAGCAATAATTGAGCACAGAAATTAAGTAATACCTACTACGCAAGATCGTCAACAAAACCAACAAGGATAACACAATGCCATTGAGGATAAAAATTTCTAAGTAATCGAAGGAAATTGCAAAACACGATGTACGCCTGCATAATTATCGTCTGCACGTAGTAACGAGCATACAACTAGAATTCGTAGTTAACAAAAATATACGGCAATATTTCCACGTTGAGTAGGTAACTTTAGCAAAGCTACGGTAATATTTTCATCGAAACCATCAATTTTGTTCTAAAATTGGCTGCTAATGATGTAAAATTTCAATGCAACACCACAGCTCTTGTAGCCATACAATAGGGTACACGAGGATTTAAGATGTATTGTTTTGGTTCCGCACCAGTTAGTGTGACCCCCGACGATGTCGTTAAGCCGGTTTAATGTTTTCACGCTGGTGGCTACAGCATTCTACCTATTTCTAATATTGGCAGCATAATATTGATTGGGAGAGAAAAAGATTATGACTGCTAAAAAGGTCGTGAAGAAATACTGAGAAACTTTAATGTCAGTGTTTCGTCTACTCCACCTGTCCACGCAGAGTCAACATTAAGAAATCCCGAGAAACTAGAATTTAGAAAATGTTTCGTCTTTGCTCTCGAACAAAAGTCAAAGATTTCTCGCAAAATTCGCCTTCCAGGACTTCCCTGGTCTGGACGTCGCATAAACTTTCGCTTACTGGACGTTATACGAAACCGCTTAGCATAAAGTGATTACGAGGACAGCATGGCATCTAGCGGTACAACGACACTGTATAGTAATTATTATGGATTAATGTGGCGGTATCAAAACAGGCTTACCGTAATCTATCTAATCCCGCTATCGAATTCCAGCGGACTATTTCTATGAGGCGCCGCGCTGTATTGATTAATTCAATTAAACAGTGATAATGATTTCTCCTGTTACGTGTTAATCCCTACAAGTGTGTATTCTGTGGGTGTACAGTTTAATATACAAATCTTCCATTATCACACTTTATTTGGGGTATTTTTGGGACTTGGTGTGTAATCAGTAGCCCAGCCCCTCTAGCATACGCCAACGAGAAAATTTTGTCTACACGTTTTCTCGATGTTTGATGGCTTTTCTCTTCATCTCAATTGACCCTAACATGACATACATTTTTTCTCGTGTAGATCTGTCTTTAAAATCTATCGACAATGTCAAAAAATGATTTTGACATTCTGTCGTTATCGACAATATAACTACACACGAGAGTGAGATATCTCGAGATTTTCTCGTTTGCGCATCTTAGGCCGGCAGATCGCGAAGCAGGAGGCCTACTACGAAACCGTTTTTAGACTACAATCGGACGAGAATACCGCGTCACAACGTCATTTCACGTTTGTTACGAGTAGAGCGCGGCATTCTCGTTCGATTATTTGAATCTCAAAACGGTTTCGTGGTACGGCCCCTGGTTACAGCATACTCAATCAACGTCGATGATGGGCTATGGCATTGCTGCAATCAAAATCTCTATCGCTTGTCTCATAGGCCAAGTAGAATGGCCGCGCAGATACCATTCTGATGTTCTATTGTGATGAGTTGCATCGAATTTTTAATCTGCCATAATATCCACAACGATAACAGTCTCTGCCTGGTCATAGAAAGTTCACATTTCACTCACACATGGGATTACTGGTCCTGAATGCAGCGCAGTACTCCTAGTAAAGAAGACAATTGAAAATACACAGAGTACTGTAAAAAGTTTTTGTCAATATTTGAAATAATTGATATGAACATACTTTCATTCAAATCTAATTTTATATTCAATCAGTACTCTAGATAAGTCGACCATTACAATGACACACCCATATCTTATCTGACGCGTTGGTTACAACCGCTTTTCGAGACAACCTTTCATTTCACTTTCTTAATCCTTCAGGCCCCGCGCGAGCACCGGTGATCGCGACAACAATAGAATACAATAGCAATTCCTGGAAATTCCGACTGAAGTATTAATAGGGAAAATAATTTACGACGTGACTCAACGGTCACAAATTGGAATAAATTCTGGACTGCAATTCTAAAACTCAATTGTGAACGCGAAGAGACTCCATGCAAAATTGCTGATAGACAACATTTGATGAATCTGTGCCAAGTTCAATAAGTAGATATGCCTCATCTGCAACGAAACTATATTCTGAATGTATGTAACCAACAATTTATGCTAGGTTTCTGAATTTTTTGCCAATGAAACTGGGAATCAATTAGCGTAATTTTGCTGTCTCCTTTTTATTTAATTCTATGTTTAATAAAGAAGAAGCTAGTAGTGATGATGACATTGTAGACGAGGTGTCGTTTTGCAGCGTTCACAACAAGAGATCGTTATCAAATAATTGCTGAACGTTCAAGATTGATAGGACGATAAAAAGTTTATTTCCTATTCTTTACCAGTAACAAGAAACACTGGCAACCAGAACATTGCAAAAAACTTGAAATGATCATCAACTATAATTTTGATGATAAATATCTAAATAATTTGTATAACAAGACGTGTTTAATGTAAGTTTGATTAAGGTTTCATATAATATGTAACTTTTCGACACGATTTTCTACACTATTTTTAATTAAAAATCACACACATTATAAAGTTGCTTCCTTGTGCTTACAAGTTTAAAACATGCCCCCGAGTTTTCCAAGCTGACTAGATATTTATATTCCCAATGACTAACCAACTGGCTACGAGCCAGTAAACCCTTCTCATTTACCAAAAACAATCAAAACTCTACTTTATTCCGCAATAGCACGTAGTATTATGCTATTATATGGTTTTGCTTAACCGAAGGAATGAAATTTGAAGCATAATGAAAGTGCTGTAGGGTTGAAAACATCACAAGCCACGAGTTGAGGTAATAACGGCTAAATTCCACTCGAATGAGTTTCCATTTCAGTTTTGTATCTTAATCCTATTTTAATTCGAATAAGATTTAAATGGACTTCGGACCAGCTCACTATGATCTTTTGTGTATTTTATTGACTGTCTGTGGTGAATGGTTATACGTCATCATATTATGAATTATCTAAGGTAAAGTAGAGGTCTACTTTACGAACCTAGAGACAGGGGTCTACCAACCAAGTTACAGGTAGCATAATACACCTTTGTTTAACTTCGAAAGTCATCATAGTCGCTGTTATAAAGATGGCACAAAGGCAAGGGCCCAGTCGCCCACGGCACTGTTCAACTATTTACAACTTAGGTCCAACTATGTACAACTTAGAAAGTTAAACGAGTTCAAATCTTTAGCCTGCATTATCATCTTCACCATTACGTATTCTAAATTACGCTATAAAACAAGGTACTCGATCTTTCCGACAATCGTGACCTTGCGAAAAAGGGTTAACGGCCTAAATGACGTGTCCATGACCAGTCTAGAAGTCATCAATTCGGTTCATTCTGATCTTAGCAATCCGAGTTTCAGACATAGCGCAAAAATAGGGCTGGCAGGGCAAGATTACCTTAGATTCTTAATTGTGATTTCTGGACAAGAGCTTTTATACTCTGAATGTGAGATCCTGATCCTCTTTCGACACTACCTACGAGGAAACTTTCAAGGTGAGCCAAATCTACAAAGCATCTCGACATAAAAAAAAAAAAAAAAAAAAAAAAATTAATGACACATCTGCAGACGTGTGTGCCAACACCCAGTTGATTAAATAATTATGATGATAAACATCGAACGAGGCAACCTCTCTCTTCGTCAACCAGAGCGATTAGTAAACAATGAAAATGTATCATTGCGTGCAAATTCTCATACAATATTAACCGACCATGAAGAATTTACATTGCCGAGTGTAGAAGACACTCAAAATAAACCTAAAAGCCTAGGAATATACTTTATTAAAACTATGACAATCAATATTTTAATGAAGAATATCTAAGGCATCTCAAAGGACTTCACACTTCCTACATAAACAGGAGTTCTACAGCTCATCTCTTTCTCATAGGACCTGATTTGATCCTTTTGTAATTTGTTCCACAAGCATAGTTTTTGTGTAGTAAGTGGTGGAAGAGGGCGATTCCGTTTATTGAACGAGTTACACCGGCCTTAGTTACCCGAGACCCAAGGTCCCTTTCGAAATAACTAACTCGAGCAGGTTGTTTCGTATGTGACACAACACTGCATCGAATGACAAGTATCCATGGAAATGCAATTGATTAGCGAGAGATAAGCGTGGTGGTGGTGGTACACCTGTAGCGAATGCTTGGATTGTTATCCTTTTTTTAGGGTTCCGTAGTCAACAAAGAACCCTTCTAGTTTCGGTCTGTCCGTCCGTCTGTCAGTCTGTCCGCAGTTTTATTCAGAGACTATAGGACCTACAAAGCTGTAATTTGGCATGAATGCACATATTGATGATGCCATGCCGACAAAATGGTACATGAAATCTTAAAAAAATATTTTTTCATAGTAGGTACCTACACATCAAGCGGGGATATATATTTTTTTCGCGTCCACCCCATCGTGTGGGGTGTCGTTGGATAGGTTTTTTAAAAATATTGCGAGTATTCATAAATCATTTTCCGATTTAGGGATCCGTTTGTGAAATATTAAGTTTTAAAGTGGAAAAAATCATTAGAGTGCAGTGTCCCCTTCTACCAGCTAAACGGTTGCTTCTGGAAATGTGAAAAAATTTACGGAAGTAGGAAATATGCTGAATTTTTAAGGAAAACTATCACGGCTAAGAAGACTTCATAAGTTATTGAGTAATAGTCGATCAACTAAAAAAGACGGGTTGCACTCCGGGAGTGCCAGCAGAAGTGAAAACTTGATTATTAACGTTGTGCATTTTTGATAACCCATTTTTTATGAAAATCGATTAATCGATAAATTTAACCTATCGATCAAGTTTCGATCAAGGTTTCGATCAAGTTTCGATCAAGTTTCGATCAAATTTCAAATCGAGTTCGAGTTCGACACAAAACACTACTCTCCAACCGTCTTACGGTTTTTATATAGTTTTTCGATCAGCACGAGAATCTGACGCGACTCAACGCCGTTAAAGAAGTTTTCACTTCAAAAATGTATTCGGCGAAGGAACTTTTTATTCAAATTCCTTTAACCCTTCTATATGTGCAAAAATATTTGCAAAAGAGTAGTGTATGGAATGTGCAAAAAAAATGGCGCCCGGCCTTACCCCCTTTTTACAAATAATATAATATTTTTACATCCAAACCATATTTTATGTTTTTGTAAAGAATTTTATAATATCTAATAAATTTTCTATCAATCAAGCCATTATAATATAGTATTTAGTCTGATTTAACATTCTTTTTAGAAGTATATATTTTAAAATATATTTTTCTGACTATTTCACATGAAATAAATTAATATTTTGTTATAATCTACACGACAGAATCCAAGAATAGACCCTTGTTTATATAATTTATCGTCACAGCTTGAGATGTTTACAAAAACAGGTCATAAATATCACTCGAAAAAAATGCGTTTCGTATTACCACAAGCAAACTTCGTCATTATGGCTTTACAAATAAAGTTCAAAATGGCTGCGGCCGGCAGAATACGACCGTTAACTGTAGACTTTTAACTCTTTGTTTTGGAAATATAAGAAATACTATCGATATAAAATAATCATGTAGACGTTGTGTAATAATTTCTATAAGCCTTTTACGTAATTAATTTACAATTATATGAAGCAAATTCCGTCCAAAACACTTATAACACACACAACTTTTTTCTCAGCTTTCACAAGTTATTACGATGTATTTCTTGCAAATGGTTATCTTAAACTGCTTATTACTATTAAAGTAAACGATTTTACTACTTACATTCGATAAATCCAATTATTATTTCACACAAATCACACAAAATGACAGAACACACACGAAACAATTCACGATTTTCTAATGACTGAAAAATATTCGTCGACCACAGATTGTATAATATTTTGCATTCAGAATGTGGCAAATGTACCATAGATTATAACTAACCAATCTTCTTCATACAAAAGTAGTCTCTAAGTCGACGAAATACGTAACTCGATCGAATGAA
Organism: Lysandra bellargus; assembly: GCA_905333045.1. Lineage (NCBI taxonomy): Eukaryota > Metazoa > Arthropoda > Insecta > Lepidoptera > Lycaenidae > Lysandra > Lysandra bellargus. The sequence continues at coordinate 8,874,078 of HG995339.1, read as the reverse complement.
AGAGCGCGGCCACATACGGCCGCTTGGGTGTAGACAGAATAGCTGCAGTATAATCTGTGGCGGCCGGATCCGGCCGCTTCGGAATTAATGGGTTAAAAGTAACTGAGATGATATTGTTAGTAGTGTAAAATACGTTATAAATGTACATTTATTGACCACACAAAAATTTAAAAAAACTAGCGGTACTACGGAACCCTATATTGCGCGTGGCCCGACACGCACTTGGCCGGTTTTAATACTGGTATTGGCACACCTTACATTTCCACCACTGCGACTTCTGTGAGCCTATCAAGCTATAATATTGTCTTGGGACCCGCAACGAAATGAGCTCTTGTAAGACTCTATAATGTAGAGTCAGCTTTGCTCAACTATGTATTTCATATAGAGTCTATATGAAATAGATAGGCCAAAGCTGACGAATACTGACAGAATATGAGAACTTTTCACGTGAGAACTTTCCGACGATCGTCCATCGGGGGGCAGATTTGTTATTGGAGAAGTACTAACGTATTCCCTCAACCAATAGCCAGAAAAATCCTAAGTATAGAGTTATAGGCTATAGCAGAACTCATCGCGTTAATAAGCGCGAGTAAAGAGGAAAAGATTCGTAAAAGATGTCCCTTTCAGACTCTTTCTGAAGCCTGCACGACTCTCACTCATTTCCAACTGTGCCAGAAGTGTCTAAAACGAATCCACTACCCAGCATAGTACTTCGCAATGTGTGAAATCTCTTACAATACGTTTTACCCAAATACCATACGCCAATGTCTGCGATTACGGCATCATCCTATACAAACACAGCGACTATTGCGTGTGACACCAATAACGCCAGTGTTATCATAGTACCATAGCGAATTACTGCTGACCATGAACTTTCGTTAGTGTGAAAAGCAACTGAGATGTTTATCAATCACATCGCAAGCACACCTTCCTATTACACAATTAGATGTTGCCCGCATCTTCGTTGCTTCAATGACAGGCAATAGACAGACAGACACACTTTTACATATTATATTTTATAATTATTATGGATTGATATCCACCGACCCACCTAGTAACACAATGTGTAATAATTGATGTCTATCCTGCAAAGGCGCGGAAAGGACATTGATGAATTCCCAAATAAATAAGTGTCTCAACCACGAAGCTAGTCAAAAAATCTTATACTGACATAATATTATGAACTTTTGTATCGCCTCAGACCAATAAAAAAAGATAGACAGAGCCATCCATGCTACGCGGTGAGGCAGGTAATAGAAAGCCGATACGGCCATAGGAAGCCGGCCGCCCGCCATTCCGGTTTCAACGAGTGACGGCGCATGTCGTTTTCATCTGTGTCAAGAAATATCAAAATATGCCGTCCTGCATCGTTAAATGGTGCAAAAACAATTCTTGTGCTCAAAAGAAACCTTGTGGGATTACGTTTCACAAGTAATTAGTTGAATATTTATGTATTACCACCGAAATAACGAATTTAATTTATTAGTTTTAAAAATTGTCTCGGGAGTCTCGGAACACAGAACCTCAAACAGTGCTGCATGCTGGTCGCAAGATATTTTTCCCCATAATAGGGGAAAAATATTATTACGTGCTGTATTATCCTGACAAATGTTTATTTTTAACCTAAAATTCGTTATTCATTTAAAATCTATTAATATAAATAAAATTGGAGTGTCTGTTTGTAGTATTGAAAGATATTTTTACTATTTGCATATTAATCTGCATACGATACATACTGCATACACCAAACAACATTCTTTAAAATTTTTGTCTGTATGTATGTCTGTCTGTTTGTCTGTCTGTTCTTAGTTGAAACACATAATAGGCTACTTGACCTATTTTTTTCTTCATTCTAATCGCTTATTAATCATTCATTTTCACTAAAAAAACTAATATTTTAATATTTTAAACAGTAGAAACGCATAAAAATGTTGATTGAAAAATATGCCCTATATATGGCGCCGAAAACACTGTCCGCCATTTTGCCGCCATAGTGTGACGTCATGTTTTTTGTATTTTATACTTTCTTTATTGAAAAAAGTTTTATGTGCTAAACGTACGAGTCTAACAGTGCTTTAAAAATTAAAAAAGAATTTAGAAATCATTTGTAATGTTGAACACTTTTGTAGAAAAGTTTTGGCCATTTCATTTCCTAACTACAATAAATGGAGATAATATATAAAACTGATGTTTTATTTGAATTATTCAAGAAAATATATTTTATAAATCTTTTTAGGCTTATTCATATTATTTATGTACAAATAAACTTACATATAACGAGCGCGATAAATAAAAGATATTAAATTACAAATGGGATGACGTCACATCCAGATCGGAAGTACCGCAAAAGCGTTTTCGTCACTACAATTCCTATTTTCATAAAATCATATTTTCAAATCGACTTTATTTATCAATCATAAGCTTTTATTTCACGATAAGGGTGAATACAGTTTCCTAGGTCAAGTTCTACTAGAAATATGCATTTTTTTCAATGAAATTAAATATATGTCAAGTAGCCTATTTATTAGATATAAATATTTAAGTATTTACTTTTTTCAGCAATTACTAATGAATGATGATTAACAATCTAGTTTGATAGCAACTTTTGTAGTCATTACTTAGTAGCTTAATAAGACTGCAACAGGATGGGAGTTTGACAATCTGAAACCCTGAGTTGGCAACATTATTTTTTTGCACACAAGCGCACGCCTAGCGTATTTATGCTAGGCGTGACGCACACATTGATCGACAGCGACTTCACCCCATTACCTGTAAATACTCCGTCTTTCTTTTTTTATTGGTCTGAGTGTATCGCTTTGTGGGAGGACAGCAGCAGCTAACATTTCAGCTTCGTAACTTTTAAGTCTGGTTTGGTCTGGTATAAATAGTCAGTACTCAAGATGCAGTACTCAACCGCGTCTTGAGACCGGGTCGCACAAGTCGCATCTTAAGTACTGACTATTTATACCAGCCTGAAGCCGGGTCCAGACGAGTGTAACGTGTAATGTAAGATTACGTGTAATTTAGCGTCGACAGTGTGGACGGCACACGAATTCAAAGCGAATTGTCCAAACGAGCCTTTATGCTCGCGCGAAAACCGACAGCCGATGGATAAACCCCAAGCGTTACATGTAATACCCGTAGTGCCGTCCACACGTAGAATTCGTGTTACATTACACGGTGAATTACATTACATGTTACACTCGTCTGGACCCGGCTTAAAACACCGATCTAAGATCATATATTATGCGGAGTGTCGCTCGTCACTAAGAATTTACTTATTTTTAGGATTATTTGAATAAAACTTCTACACTTAATAATGACTTCCGCAGTGGAGACTGAGTTCATCACACCACCACCGAAATTTACACTTATTGTTGTACAAAAACCTTTCCCACACAAGTCACAACGGTACATGTATGGTCTCCGTTAGGTTACTCATACTACTGATCATTATAATAAATTGTATGTATCTATGTAATAAGGATGTTTTTAAATATTATGACTAGCAGTGCGACAATTTATTACGTACGAAAAGAATGGCTTTCGGCAAAGTCATTGTTAGGTCGAACTAGCCGACCTCTTTGTATTTAAAAAGTATACATGGCTATACATGGCATAGTACAATTATTCGTTGCTAAAATATGGCTTGTAAGTTGCACATTGGAGAAGTGAATAAATATACTTATTAACGCAATTACAGCCTTTGAGTTATAGATAGACCTTTTAGGAGCTCAAACAGTCATTATTATATCTTCTCTTCGCCATCATCTTCGCCATCGTCCCACGCGAAAAACATACCATCCTCATCACCTTGATAAGTGGCAGTCTTCCACAGTGCGTTTTTCGCGTAACTTTCTGCCGCGCACTGTAAAACTCTGAAACGAACTGTCACCAGCAGTATTTCCGGACCTATACGACCTGCAAACCTTCAAGAAAAGAGCGTATTCCCTCTTAAAAGACCGCCAACGCACCTGCAGCTCTTCTGATGTTGCGTGTGTCCATGAGCGACGGTAGTTGCTTACCATCAGGTGACCCGTTTGCTCGTTTGCCCCTTATTTAATAAAAAAAATATACGCCATTAAATTAGTTTTTCTTTATTTCCAAGGAAAGGACCAGGTTGGATTAAAGGTATTGGTAGTACATACTTTTAATAAGACAGGTTAATAAGGTTAACTGCACCAAAAGTACATACTGCGTAAGGAGTAGATTCTACATAATATTTCTTCAGGCCCCGCGCGAGCACCGGTGATCGCGACAACAATAGAATACAATAGCAATTCCTGGAAATTCCGACTGAAGTAATATTTAACGTTAGAGTATAAACTCTTACTTATTGTCGTGGTGAATTTTAGTCACAAAATGTAGTGTTACAATTTCGGTATCAACTGGCATAATATTTTTTATATAATATTGCAGATTGTATAACTCGTGCCAAAAAATCCAGATACGACGGAAATGAACATTTTATGCTGTTTGCATTAGAAATTCATCGTTCCGCATTTTATAAAGGTCGCTAGTATTAATGTATTCATTCTAAATGCCTCTAAAATCCAATTATCTAGATTCTAGACCTAATCATATTAAATATTAATGGATTTTGTATTTTTTGCCGGTTTATGACGCTTATAAAGGTAAGAACGACCAGGAACTATGGAGTTTAAGTCGCGGTTACTATAGCAGGTATCCAGTTCTAAAGGTCTACTACCTAAACTTAGATAAAATATTTAAAAACAATTTTCTTATCTTAGTTTCTTCGGGATAATTTCACACCTATTACAGTATCTAAAAAATTAGAATAATTATAGACAAAAATAGATAATATAATCAGTAAGTACCTAATAACAATTACATCAATTATCTAAGTCTTATCTTAGCATCTTACCACAGTATATGGAACATCTTACTGTAAGTACTGGGACTTTTACGTAATCTTAAGCAGGCCTTGTTTTACGTATTCTGATACAAAACGTGTGAATGTGACTTGAATATAAATATCTATTCAGTATTTACAAATGTGGCTTCTTTTGAACGTTTAACCTATAACAAAGCGTTCAACTAATCTTGTACTATCATAAATGCGAAACGACTGAACCAATTCGGATAAAATTAGGTATGAATAATGTGACCATACGTCCCGCTTTCAGGCAGTCTGTCCCGCTGTCCCCCGCGAGGCTGAAATTGTCCCGCTTTCGCAAACAGACCAAACGACAATTTAAAAGTATTTTTATGTTCGAAATGCCGAGGCAAATGGCAACGCCCTCTGAGGCCTAAGCAGCCTTAGCTCTCCAAAGCAGCCTTAGCTCTCCAAATAGTCCCCTAAGCAGCTTTAGCTCTCCAAAGCAGCCGTAGCTCTCCATATAGTCCTCTAAGCAGCCTTAGCCCTCCTAAGCAGAGGGGGACTATATCGTAGAAGCTCACAGAAAACCGGCGTGAAACAGCGCTTGCGCTGTGTTTCGCCGAGTTTACCGAGTTTACCGGAGGCCCAATCCCCTACCCTTTGCCCTTCCCTACCCTCCCCTATTATCTTCCCTGCCCTCCCCTATTCCCTCTTAAAAGGCCGGCAACGCACCTGCAGCTCTTCTGATGCTGCGAGTGTCCATGGGCGACGGAAGTTGCTTTCCATCAAGTGACCCGTTTGCTCGTTTGCCCCCTTATTTCATTAAAAAAAAAAGATCGTTGATACCTGCACGTCACAAGTTCACAACTCACAATTCACGATATTTTTTTTACTTCAGTTTAGCCATGTCAGTAACAGGACTTAAGAGCCCGTACTCTCTTTTCTACTGCTCTCTTCACACTCACGCCCGTCTTTCATATGCCAGGTGAAAAAGGACGATCGCCAAGTTAGCGGGCAGATAGAGGTTTTCTGTTTTTTAAAGGGTTTTTTATATTAAAGTGGTAAAAAGTAATTCCAACATTGTATAGACGACTTTCTCAACAGTACATTGTATTTTTTTCATACCGTTAAGACGTCAATACAATACATAAAAAGGTGATATTCTAAACCTTTTACAGCAGAAATCACAAAGCTGTCGCGGATTTGAGTTGGATTTTTTAAAGATACTTAAAAAAAATAAAAAATCTAGCTCCAACACTATATTATAATTGAAATGATCTTACATGTTGTGCATTAAAACTTATAGAAATACTGTATTTTAACTGTTAAATCACGTCTGTTAAATGAGCGAAATCGGCAAAATTTCGTATACGGACTCTTAACAGGAGGGACCTTCAGCATCTGAAACTTTATTTTCTATTTCTTCAATAATCTTCTTTGAAAACAGAATACGACGATAAAACGCGAGAGGAACGAAAAAGGCAACCGCTTGGTGGCGGAAACGTTTTTTTTTTTGTATTTTTGTGAAAATATGGACGATTGTGACATTTTCTTGCAAAATATGGACTTATCTTTGTAAAACCCTAAAATATGGAAAAATATGGAAAATAAAACTTGGTTTTTCACAGTCTAAACATGATAATTCGTGTAAAAAACACATTCTAGGCTGAAAATCGCGTAAAATAAAAATATGTATTTACATATAAATCCGGGACCTACTAATAACTATTTCGCTATTTCATATAACGATCCTGCTTCGATGCCACTTCATTATCAAATAATGGATTTGCGACTTTGACTGATATTATATCTAATAGATTTGCCAAAAACTTATCATGTGAGTGAATGATAAGATATCATTTTATTACGTAAACACATTAAACAATGAACATAGTAAATAAATTATAGGAAAATGGTTTTAAGTAACAGTAGTAGCATTTTCTTATATTATCTATTAATAATTTCTTTTGACATCATGAATAATATTATTAGTTACAATTTTTTTTTATGGAATAAGGGGGCAAACGAGCAAACGGTTCACCTGATGGAAAGCAACTTCTGTCACCCATGGACACTCGCAGCATCAGAAGAGCTGCAGGTGCGTTGCCGGCCTTTAAAGAGAGAATAGGGTAATAGGGGAGGGAATAGGGTAATAGGGGAGGGTAGGGATGGGTAGGGATGGGAAGGGAAGGGAAGGGAATAGGGGAGAGTAGGGAAGGGAATAGTGTATTTCTCCGGTCGAGCCGGCCCATTCGTGCCGAAGCATGGCTCTCCCACGTATTTTATGGTTGGTTGGAAGAGACTGATTCCAAATAGTAAGGCAGTCTATATCCTTTTTTTTTTATTGTACTTTAACTATAATTGTGATCAAGATTTTTTTATTCAGAACATATAAAACATATTATTCTTACTATGCTGGTTACTCCAAAATATGAAGAAATTAATGCTACTTGTAGCATCCATAAAAATTATGTCACAACTCACAGTTGTTGCATACATAACATTACCTAAAACTTCTTATTGCATGTTATGTACTGAGATAATATTTAGTGCTAGATGTTACTCACAACCCTATTGTGTGGAAATTCGTTTACCCGCCAGAAACTGTACATTTGACTGCTAAAAAACTGCCCAACAACCTGGGAATCAGTCAATCTCCATGCTAAACTTCATCCAATTTGGTTCTGCATTTTTATGGTCTAGTTTTGTAAAATAAAATGTTATTAATTTAAGTGCATTACTTTTTTTAAGAGAACTTGTGTATTATTATTATTTAATTCATCAAGAACCATACAGTAACTGGTGAACGAGACACAATAGAATATCTATTGTGTCTTGTTTTCCCATGATCGACGGGTTTAAATACAAAATATAATTTTATGAATCTATACTAATATTTTAAATGCGAAAGTATCTCTGTCTGTCTGTCTGTCTCGCTTTCACGCCAAAACTACTGAACCGATTGTAATGAAATTTTGTACACAGATAGTCTAAAGCCTGAGAAAGGACATAGGCTACTTTTTAACTGGAAAAAGGGGTTGTAAGGGGGTGAAAATGCGTAAAATTGTTCAAATTAAGTTAGTTCCAAAAATTCATAACAGATGGCGCTAAGAGTCGCCTACATCTCGCTATCGCTTGCTCATAAGTCTTTCTATAAGACGTGGCACCATATTGAGTTAAGGTTTTCGATTCTTTCGATTGTTATTCACGTTATTAAATAACTCACTACTCAGTACTATTATCTAAACCTACCAATGATAAATAGTTTATGGGTAAAGCTAAAGTTGTGTAATGGGGGGGCTAAATAAGCTTTAAAGGTATTAATAAAGTTTACTTAATTTAAAAAATGAAATATTATATTGTGCACACTGCATAGTGCGAAAGTATCTCTGTCTGTCTGTCTGTCTCACTTTCACGCCAAAACTACTGAACCGATTGTAATGAAATTTTGTACACAGATAGTGTAAAGCCTTTGAAAGGACATAGGCTACTGTTAACTGGAAAAAGGGGTTGTAAGGGAGTGAAAATGCGTAAATTTGTTCAAATTAAGTTAGTTCCAAAAATTCATAACACATGGCGCTAAGAGTCGCCTGCGTCTCGCTATCGCTTGCTCATAAGTCTTACTATAAGACGTGGCACCATATTGAGTTAAGATTTGGTATTAATAAAGTTTACTTAATTTAAAAAATGAAATATTATATTGTGCACACTGCACAGCTGTTTTTGGGTATTTTGATTTATGGGGTACCAGGGTTTTATGAAGCTTTTAAATTTGACACCAATTTTGTTGACACCGCGCGGTATAAACTGAAGTCCATGCGGACGAAGTCGCGGGCAACAGCTAGTTAATAATAATGTATTGTTACTTAGTCCATAAAAATACTTTAATTTCTTTGGTAAGTTTAACATGTGTTTGTTACAAAATATTATCTGAATATCATCTGAATTATGATCTTACACAACAGGCGGTTTAAACTAGTGACATACTAATATAGCATAGTGATCTTAAAAGTAATAGAATATTAAAAAGATCTGCTCGTAATAACATTGTTTTATTACTGTGATGGTATTATGTTCCACAAACATAATTTATATGATGTATTTTAATACTATTCTGTAGAATATATTCGTATTATATAAATGTACAAAATATTTTATAACCACAAGTAATATTGTTTTTGTACTTGTTACACTTTCAATAATAAATTATTTAGTAGCTAAAATTTAGGCAAGACGTTAAATAAGAAAAATTGTACTCATTTGAATATTATTGAATAGAAATCATAATATATTATTGTGTTGAGGTATTATCTCACAACTATAGGTTCCGAGGTCAGTGTGTCCTGTTGCACTAATAACATATTATCTTAAGTATGTGATGATTGATGATACTGAAGCCATATTGAAAATAATTTTAAGCTACACAAGAATGTCCTCATATTTTTATCATTTTACACTGATTTTACACTGATTGCAGATTATAAGAGACAAAAAAAAAATATATCAAATGATAAAATATATGATATGTTTTTGTGTTTGATACATAATTAATATATTATTTATATCATGAATCTATAATCAAGATGTGATAGTAGTGACAGTAAGTTTCTCTTGGTGTTATCGGAAACTTAGAAGTTTAGTATTTAATCCGTCGATCGCCAATTCTTGGAAATCTTTTATCGCGGCCCATATGGGCCTTACGGGGCTTGATGGGAATATGCATGTCCAGCAAAATCATTTTAATACTCAACCTAGCTGTAGTGTGCCTCAGGCCAGATTTGATCATTTTCTGGTGATAACTCAGTATTTTGGTATGGAACCAAAATTCATCTTAACCTGCTCAGTGGTTTAAGAGTGAATGAGTCCCAAAAAGACACATTTTCGCATTTAAAGTAAGAATATAGTATGTACCTATATTAAAACATTCAACACAAATATTATGTTAAATTCGCAAAGTATTGGCTTTTTTTTTTTTGTTTTTAAATCCATCCGATATGATTCATACACATGCATTAACATTATCAACATCACGCAAACTTAAATATTAGCTTTTATTGACACCACCTATTCAAATGAGCAGGAAGATGGGATTTTATGCTCAATTCATTTAATTTTCCTTGTATGGAAATATCATTCAAATGAGTATAAAAATCGTTCACGATCCCTGTTAAGCATGTTTTGTAGTTTAACATTATCAACATCACGCAAACTTAGATATTAGCTTTTATTGACACCACCTATTCAAATGAGCAGGAAGATGGGATTTTTATGCTCAATTCATTTAATTTTCCTTGTATGGAAATATCATTCAAATGAGTATAAAAGTCGTTCACGATCCCTGTTAAGCATGTTTTGTAGCTTAAAATGAGAATACAATCACATTCAAAGGTCAGAAAATGATCTGATTGACACTTTCACCGTTTATCCAAAAAACGACGACTCAATCATAACTGAATTTTGAATTAGTAAATTGATAGGTAACAAAGAGTTGCAGGTGTGATAAAATGAATCAAATTACTCACCAATATGAGCTATGAACGCCAGGACATCGGAAATGCAATAGTTATGATAAGGATATGCGATAAAGAGTAATTCTTGCGTTAAAACTCGACAAAACTGTGCGTCGGCCTCTTGATTTTCACACTGATCACAGGTTTCTACAGCACAATTTTAAAAACACTGATTAAAAACTGTCGACACTGTTTATTCGGTAAAATGTCCAGCTATGTAAATTTAATTAAGTATAAAATAAATTACTAAACAACTAAAACCGTCTATGCAAAATCGAATTCTTCCAAAAATAATTGATTGGATTGTTCGAAGTCCTAACGTCCTAACAACCGCTGAATGAAGAAACAAGATCACCAGTGTTGCCACCTTGAATTTTTATAAAGCGCTAAGTCAAAGCTAAGAATAATAGGAGCGAAGAAATAGAGGAAAATGTGGAAAAAACGGGAGGAAATATATTTGAAAGGGCTTATTCGAACGCGCTAATCTCATGAACTACCGGTCCGATTTGAAAAATTCTTTCAGTGTTAGATAGACCGTTTATTGAGAAAAGCTATAGGCTATATTTATCACGCTATAATAATAATAAAATAATAATAATATTAATTTTGTATGTACATTCATTATTACAATTCTTGCAGTAATGTATCGAGGAAATATATTTGAAAGGGCTTATTCGAACGTGCTAATCTCAGGAACTACCGGTCTGATTTGAAAAATTCTTTCAGTCTTAGATAGTCCATTTATCGAAAAAGACTATAGGCTATATTTTATTACGCTACAATTAATAGAAGCGAAGAATTAGAGAAAAATATGGAAAAACGGGCGAAATTATTTGAAAGCGCTTATCTCACGAACTAGTAGAGCAATTTTTTTGTTATTTGGCACAGATATAAAATAGACCACGTAAAGGATCATAGGCTATTTTTTGTGGACTAATTTGTCTGTGAAATATCTAATTTACGCGGGCGAAGCCGCGCAGATCGTCTAGTTTAAATATAAAACGAACAAATATGTTGTAAGTGGTGTAAAAATTACACAAATGTATTCGTTTTTATTCAAAAAAAAAATCAAAATCAAATCATCTTTATTTCGGGCATCGGAGGCCCATATAACAAATACCTTAAATCTAACATACATATTAATAATATAATAAATACCTTAAAAACTAACATGCATATTTTATATTCACTTATAAACTAACACTGTCACTAATTTTTGCCGGCGACGTGACTCGACGCTTCGTTCCGGAGTCTCCCCCGGAACCTCCTTATTGAATACTAGGTTTTTTTTGTATATCAATGAGTACGCAAAACAACTTTTGCCGTATATATTATTTCTAGTATCAATATAAAAAGTAGATAAAAACCTTTTCTCAGGCCTAACGAATGTACATACAAAATTTAATTAAAATCGGTTGAGCCGTTTTGGAGGTGTTCGCGCACCAGCACTGTGACACGAATTTTATATACATATTAGATATTAATATTGGATTGTAATAAGCGTAACGACTTCACACACAGCACACTGTAGTCTGTAACCTATTAAAACGACTTTATCAAACTTTTCTAGATTTCAACAGCATGAACCATGCACGAACCAAATTCAATGCATAGAATGTCAAGTCTACTATATTATATACCTTAATCTGTGATGTCAAGATTAAAAGAAAACATTAACAACGACTGCGTCAAGGGATTCCCCGGCTGTAGAGTAAGCTTAAAACAATATGAAATTCTGATTGTGCTTAGAATTTTCCCGGTAGGTGTGCTGCCAGATTCCATACTGAAAAAACCGCTAAAAACCACTAAAAAAAATAAAAACGCTATGTAACTAAAAAAATCCTCTAAAGGCTTTAAAAAAGCTCCAGTTCTGGTGGAAAAACCACCAAGGTGGCAACACTGAAGATCACCATTCACCGGTCTCCGTTCAGCCACAGACTACTTAGGGATACTACGTATCGTTCAGCGTTCACGTCACAAAAATGTCACAAAAGTTTTGTATTGCCATTTTTTAAATTTAATTTCCTCCAAAAAAAAAATTAATTTTTTAATAAAAAAAAAACTTTTCTGTAGTTCTGGAAGTTTCTAAATGCTAATTTAAAAAGTTATTAAATGCTATTCCACTTGACTAAATTTAGTTATTCACATTTAGACGTCTAAATTTAGTAAGTTGAAATAAGTGCTTTAATATTCACATATCGCTTCTCGGCCTTTTGGCTAAGATCAAAGTGTGTATTCACATTTAAAACAAGATTTTGTTCTCTTGGAGCACCCCATGCAGGCTGCAGCTGCACCAGTTACAGATTCAGCACTCCCAATCTCCCTTATCGCGCAACTATCACATTGCTGGATCCACCAACTCCTTTTGTTAGTATTCCCTGCTTTTGTTAGTAGAAATGAGAAAAATAAAACCAATGACAGTGAAACTTTTCTCTTTCAATGCATTTTTTTCTTTCAACTTTCGCTAAAATAAATATTGCATAATATAATTTGAAATTTCTCTGGTACCAATACCGATACCAAAAGCTCTATTATAAAATAAAGTATTTTGATAGTGAACTATCTAAATTGTTACTCTGATTACTACTCAAACCTTTTTTAGCAGAACCATAGAGTAATGCAGAACTAGAATTTTCACAGAACTTCTGCAGGATGGTTCGTGAGATAGTGTTCTCCACAGCTGGATGCCGTAGATCTAGATACTTTCATAGACGAGAAGCTTATTTTCAAGATTTAGTTGTGACTTTCTGGCCATTAACCATGGCATGGCAATAGTCAAGTGCCTTTCTTTTTGTTTGGTTAAATGTCCAGATATCGTACGTCATTGGATTGTGATATAGTTGTGACTTTCTGGCCAATAACCATGATATGACCAGATATCGTACGTCATTGGATCGTGGTAAATGTTTGATTTCATTTCGCTTGATCTCGAGGCTCATGTAAGCAGAAAATAAGGATATGGCAACAATATAGAATGTTTTTTTTACTCATTCCGAACGGTCAACAGAAGTATCTTTCATCAATCATCATTCATATTTTTTTCACTTTGAATTTTTACTTGAAGATCTAAAATTGAAATTCCTTTAAAATTTAGAACTTTTAGGCTGGGAATACACGTCAGATTTTTTCATCCGATAGTCTGGCCCGATCGTCTGATCAGACTGTCTGAACTCTAAGGCCGGCTATACACGTCAGATTTTTTCATCCGATAGTCATGTAATCTCAAATAAATGTATGGCATGAGTGCCTTCAGACAGTCTGATCAGACAATCGGGCCAGACTATCGGATGAAAAAATCTGACGTGTATTGCCGGCCTGAAGGCACTCATGCCATACATTTATTTGAATACCTAATACACATCCGATCCGATAGTCGGATCGGACGTCCGAGTCGGAAACAGCGCCAAGGCGTTTACGATTTTACTGCCGTTCCGTTCCAATTGTCTGAAGGTGCTGTCTGCATACTTTTGTACGGAGACCCAATAGACGTCCGATTCTTTCTTCCACTTACCAGTTGATTCTCTAGCATGACACTGAACGAACGTATCACATGGTTGTGGTTCGGACCGACTTTTACTTGTAAACATTAAAAAATAAATGGAATCATGTAGGGTGAATAATATGCCTAATACCAGCCTCCCCCCAAAGATGTTCCTGTATTTGCCACAATTGCAGTCTTAAAAATATTGTTTTCAATACAGTTTTAGGTAGGTTGATTAATCTTTATTAAGTAATGGTCTTGTTAGATTGAAAGAAAGAAAGAAACTTTATTTGGTAAAAATAATTGTAAAGAAGAAATAAAACATTTGAAAACCATATCTACCAAATTGGTGCTTACTCAGCATGTGTTGCGATCATAGCCGCAACGCTGGTTTTCAGTAAGCGCCTGCTTTAAAATAACTAACAATATAAAATTATTATACTCGGCGCGGCGAACCTTGATCCCTATGACACTGACAGCTAATGTCACCATATAACATTGTAGTGGCGTCACCATTAAATTGGGATCATATTGGGGGCGTCTAAAAATGCCATTTATAAATTTTACGTAGCTTTATATCATTAGTAATGTATTCCGTTGATATTTTTCACAATTCTTAACATTTTCGAGAAGTTATCTCAATCTCAATTTATGTTTACGTCCTGCAAAACTTACGTCGTGTGACGTTTATCGACTAAGGCGGCAAGTATCGATAAAAAAATTACTCTGGTAAACAAGTGCCATTTACGTCAAAACCTGATCTCATGCACCGAAAACTATGATTTTGATCTCATTCGATTCGGAATACCATCTAGAACATTCTATCAAAATTCCAAGACGGTCTGAAAAAAATGCAAAAGTTGTTTGGTTTTTTTTTAATATTTCAAAAACTATTTGAGATAATCAAAATTTGAAAATAGATCGTTAAAGAGCAGGAAATTTCCTAAAAAAATCCTAGATCCTGGAACCTTACCAATAATCCTTATAGCTTTAATTGAGCGGCGAAAGTAACGGTAAAACAGCGTGGTTCGGGTTTCGCGTGATTTGCCGCAATCTGCTACGTGAACTAAAAAATATTTTAAGTGATTAAATATTAATATTAAGGAATAAAAAAATTTGGGTACTAAGTAGACATATCAATAAACAATAATTCGTTAGCAAAAATAAATTATCACAATTTGTTTAATTATTATGTTTTTCTTAATTTGTTAATAGTCACCATTTTAATGTTAACATAAAAACGCTGATTATTTCTAAACAAGAAATCTAGAAATTTTTATTATTCTTTTGAGCTAATCTTAAAAGGGCTTAGAAGAGATTCTCGTTGACAAAATTCATTTTTTTTTATTTTTCACTTTTTTATTAACATTCAAAAGCATTCCAAAATTATTCATGTAAATAAAGCAATTACGGTACTTTTATATCCAATTATTGTTATTATTTTGTTTTGTTGTTGTAAGAAGCCAGATAACATTATATATTTTTATATTTATAACTAATGAAATTTAAATAATCATTTTTTTTATGAAGAAAACCCTAATTGTTTTATTTACATGAAAATTTCATGAATGCCTTTGATTGTTCATAAACGTCATCACTTATTAACCTTTACTATATTCCAAAAGTGACATAAAGAAAGATCTCTCAATACCATGGTACATTTTGAATCAAGAAAATTCACATCAGTAATAACAAAAATGAGATTTGGCCACTGCTTGGTCCCCTCCCACCTTTATAAATTAAGAATATTAGAAGATGCGAAATGCCCCAAATGCCTAGAAAATGATGCTGACCTCAAATATATTATCTTTGATTGAAAAGAACTAGGTCTAGACAGAATATTACTCTGCTCTGAAATAGATAACATAATATGTAAAGATAGAGACATAAGTGTACCCCGCCGCCCAGAAGATTTATTATCCAATTACGATTTCTTCAAATGTTTATACCGATTCATAAGTTCAACGATGGAAAAACTGTAAAAGTTATTGTAAATAGTGTTTTTTTAATGTTTTGTAAATAGTGCTCAGTAAGAAGAAAGAAGAAGGACATTAATTTTTTTTCATTTAATTTGACGTTTATTAATGTGTTTTTTCTGGAGCAAAGGACTTGTTTCCAGCCCCCAATAAATTAAAAAAAAAAGTCCTCAGTAGTCAGTTGTAAAATGTTAAGACTCAAGTGTCAAAGTAGAAGAAGAAGAGAAATAAGATTTGTTGGAATTTGTTTTGTAATCACTAAAAATTAGAAAATAAAGTATAGAAATAAAAAGGGAATAATATAATATAGTACAAACTTGTATGTGTAACTTTTATAATATGTAGGATTGAAATATATGACTATTTAAAAATTATGGACATGGCTGAAGAAAATCCAGGTGAAATCACTGCTGAGAAAGCGGAATTTAAAAAGCCTGTATTTATTGGCCGCATAGGAAAGATACCCAAAAAATTTAAAACAGAAAAGGAAAAACCCGAGGTAGACAACAAACAACAGAAGCCTGAAGAACATAGTAACGAAACAACACCACAACACACTGCAAAAGAATTGTTGACACCATGTACTTACAAGGAACCAAAATGGTCTGGGGTTTGTCCAGATGGTATGTATATTGTAACGTACAATGGAAATGTGGGATAGCCTCTTTTTCATATTAATACCTCGATTATGGGAATCACAGACACAATAGATTTTCAATTGTTATGCGACATCTGGGTGCCGCTTGGGGATTGATGAGTTAATATTTTCATTTCTTTCTACAACATGTCACAAAAATATTACTTTCAGGTTCAGACTATGGTTTGGAAGTGTTAAAATCGGGGGTGATTATGGAAAGAATAGATTTATCAAAGAAACCATATTATGTGTTTGGGAGGCAACCAAACTCTGATGTTGTGATGGCACATCCAACAATATCAAGGCAAGTTATATTTTATTCTGTGGCATTTTCTGGTACTGATGACTGATTATTTGAAATACAAATATTATTTGACAACAAATAGAATAGAATCTTAAGAAAATTCCAATAAAAATACATATTATGTATTTTTATTGGAATTTTCTTAAGATTTTGGTCTAAACTTCTAGGCATCATGCAGTCCTTCAGTACAAGGCATTATCCGAAGAAGGTGAGGTTCCTTCAGGCTGGTACATATTTGACCTGGGCAGCACACATGGTACCTTCCTCAACAGAGACAGGATAAAGGAACATCAGTATACAAGAGTTAGGGTCGGGCATCAGATTAAATTTGGCACCAGTACAAGAACCTATATTGTTTTGGTATGCATATTTTATCTTAGTATGTTATTCATGTTTTTTTAATAGCTCTGATGTCTTAACTTGAGATTTTTCCAATTTAAGGGACCAGATTTTGACCGTGAGGGTGAATCTGAGTTAACAGTAACAGAGATTAAGAAGAGAGCAAGTGAAATGAAATTAGAAAGAGACAGATTGATAAAAGAAGCTATTGAACAAAGGGAAAAGGCAAAGTTAGAGGAAGAGAGAAAAAGAGAGGAACAGGGCATTGATTGGGGAATGGGTATGTTAAAATCAGCGTTTACTGTCAATCACAAAACTTGCTCTTGCTTATGATTTTGTGTAGAGCAAAACGAGATCCTGTGACAATACAGTAGGGCCTCAATAGTCCGAACCCCAGCTAATCCGAATACCTCTATAATTGTACTTATTGTTTTTGACCCCCCCCCCCCCCCCGCGCTATTCCGCCATTTTGTTATAGGTACATATCTTTGTACTGTATTTGTGCATTGTATCGTGGCTTCAACATACGAAAAATGCCTTTAAAAATGTCTACATATTGTAATCCAAACGCTGTGTGCATCCAAACAAGGTATATATTTTGGGTGTTCGGACTATCAAGGCCCTACTGTATATTAAATCCTATTACCATGATAAACTTGCGATAAACATCAGTCCATTGATTTTGGAGCCAGCTAAAATTCAAAAGCTAAGAAACATAATTATACCTGTTTGTAATATCACTATTGATTTCATATTTTTATAATAGAATACAGAAATCAAAATAAAATGAGATATTATGTAAAAAATACTTCTCAGTTTTTCTAGTATGATAAATAAAATTTTGTTAATCAGGTGAAGACGCAGAAGAGGAACCAGACCTAGCCGACAACCCCTATGCCTCAACTGGCAATGAAGAGCTATACCTGGATGATCCAAAAAAAACCCTCAGAGGTTACTTTGAACGAGAGGGCCATGAATTAGTATACAACTGTGAGGAGAGAGGCATTGGCCAATTTATTTGCAAGTAAGTTTATCCAATTCGTCTTGGATAAATATCAAAGTATAAAAAATATTATATACTATATATTGTATTTACTATATATTGTAATGTTTTAAGAATGGACATTGTCCAAAAAAAATCACATGTACTTTTTATATTTTTTTCCGTTAAAATAGGGTACTTTAAGAATATAAATTAAATAATTTTGAAATTCATTGGCTAGTTTTTTCTCAATAAATTTTTAAAGTTTCGCTCTGACGTTATCATCGGCGGCCAATTGACCTCTGTATGTTTAAATTTCCTTTCAATCTTATTTATAATGGCTGGTTCGTCAAATGCAAGTTCTCATTATGTGAAAGCTGATACGAGAGGCTTACCAAAAATTTCGAAACGTAATGTTGGTTGAATTTATTGCTAATTTAACGCCATTGAAGGTCAAACTAAGGTTAAACATATTTGTTCAAAAAATGTAACTAATGGGTATTTTTTTCGTTTATATACAGAAAAACGATCACTGACCTTATTCCTCGAAATGTTTTTGTAATGAGCAAAATTAAAAAAAATGGACAATCCCCTAGAAGTGTCGAATTTGTTTTCCAGAGTAGAACTACCTATAGATGATGCTAGGGGAAATCCAGTAATAGCAGAAGTGATACATAAGGGCAAGAAGAAGGAGGCAGTTATTGCTTGTGCATTGGAGGCTTGTCGTATTTTGGATAGAGCTGGCCTACTGAGACAGGCGAAGCATGGTAAGTCAATTCTGAATTATATAGTTTGAATATTGTAAGGCACTGAAATGCTAATTAGTTATATATGCTAGGTGTATAGACGAGGGATGAATATTGGCAGTTGTTGTTACCCATAATTCTTTTTGTGTCCTATTTATTCACTCTCTTGAATATTTTAGAATCACGCAGAAGAAAGGAGCGGGACTGGAGTGCAGATGACTACTATGACTCAGATGAAGACACATTCCTCGATAGGACGGGAGCTGTGGAGAAGAAGAGGCGGGCTCGTATGGAGAAACACGGTGTAGTGGAGCAGGAGCGCAGCAAACCACTCACCTATGATGACCTGGTGATTATTTTAGAATATTATTGCCTTTATGGACTCTATAGATATTTTTATTGCTTATATTTGTGGTCTTATATTCACTGAGATTTAACATCATAATATATATTATAATATTATACTATAATATATAGTTTATATTATTTTTATATACTAATATTATAAAAGCGAAAATATCTCTGTCTGTCTGTCTCGCTTTCACGCCACAACTACTGAACCGATTGTAATGAAATTTTGTACACAGATAGTCTAAAGCCTGAGAAAGGACATAGCATAGATTAATCATTGGTCTTCGCGCGCGCGCTTCGACTAGATACCGCCGGAGTACTTGAAAAATGCGGCAACAAACCATACGCCATATATGGCGTAACCGCGCCAGTCGCGCCGCAAGCTTCGGGTGAGGTAGAAGTGTCGATTATTTTCTAAATTTTAAGTTACGTCCGTAGCAAAATGCCAGTTTGCGTATTGAGACTATGTAATAATAATACTACAAGAAACAAGAAAGATACTGGCATCACATACCATCAGTAAATATTATATAAATCGTCATAAACACAGAAAAATAATATAAACCAGAAAGTTCGGATCGGAGTACCGCATGATGTTCAGTGTTACCAATTGCCATTAACTAAAAATTCCCAAGTTTTTCTGAGATTGTAATTTTTATTTATTTATTTATTCATGTGTTATTTTTTATTGATATATACATAATGGCTGAGTGGATGAGCGCATTAGAATCTCTAACTAGGGTCGCTGGTTCGAATCCCACCGACGGAACAAAAAGTTTTCAAAGTTCCTGGATCATGAATGTGTATTAATAAATATTAAATATGAATTATGAGTATCATATTATAATAACAATCTTAAATACAGTTTATATTCTATGTACACATAATATTATAGTAACAAATGAGAAAACAAATTACTTTAACATCTGCTATAATTTAACATCTGCTTTTTTATGACTTATTCTTAACTTTCGTTAAACTTCCTACCATTGTTTTTGTATTTTTGAAATAAAAACCTTATGGAAAATACGCCTAATAAATATAGGTAGTGTCTAGTAGTAGGTACTACTAGTAGTAGTAGGTAGTGCCTAGTAAATATAGGTAGTATAATTTAATAATCCCTGTACCTCAATAAAAATATCTATTGTATATCTGCGACTCCCACGATCGAGGTCTTAAAAGACTTTTTGATTTAGGGCCGATTTTTCAATCGTCGGATAACTTTTACCTAAAGAATTAATATAATGGCTCCTCTACAACAGTGGCCAGCGCTGGGCGATCGAATGGCGCATGCGACGGCCATGCAATGGTCGCAACGCCTCTACATGATGGCCGTGTTCAGTTGTGATCTAAACGTCGTTCAAGATGGACGTCTAAGCATTAGCCATTGCGGCAGTGCAAAACGTGCATTTTTAATAATTTATGACTTAACCAGATGATCCGGTGAACTTCGTATCACCTCCCTCCTAATATGAACCTTATCTTGAATTCTAGGAATAATTATTTCTAGACTAAAATTAAAATAATGGTTTATGGTAGTGATGATGATGACAATGATAAATGTAATAATAGCATATTAATATGCTTTCCGTTCTTAAAACAACGCCGAAACTCCCAAACTTGTATCTTTAAAAAGTCAGAAGTTATGAAACTTTACAATAAAGCTTTTACATTATAATATAATGTAAAAGCTTTATTGTAAAGTTTCATTAAAATCCGTTCAGTAGTTTTTGAGTAAAAGAGTAACAAACATCCATACATCCATACAAACTTTCGCCTTTATCATAATATTATTATATCATAATATTATTATATCACCATCAGGCACCGACTGTCGTATCGCCAACGTGTAGAGGCGTACCGCCATCGCTGGGCCATCATCCTTTGATGTGCGGCGGAAAAACGGACACCGCCGCCATTCCACGGCCATCGCTGGCGCCATCGGCCATCCTACGCCACTACGTCCTCCCCACGCTAGCCCATCGTGATGGGCCACTACGCTGGCCCATTGTGGGGAGCCGCAATAACACTTTGACATTTTCTTCATATAAAATCTGTCAAAACGCCAAATTTATTCCTATGGTAAAGTTTATCTGATGATTGAAAAATCAGCACTTACTAATCAATAACAATAAATTACAAGACCACAGCAACTTATTTTTCCCCATTGATTTCGCACCAGTCACGTATCTGGCAACCCGATTATCTACGCACACAACAATATTTGTGCACTGTTTTACACACACTACAATATTGAGTTGCCGCATTCAAGAATCTGTTTTCTCTATAGAGCGCGGTATCTAGTCGAAGCGCGCGCGCGAAGACCAATGATTAATCTATGGGACATAGGCTACTTTTTCACTGGAGAGCTAAGAGTCGCCTACATCGCACTAACGCATGTTGAGTTGCGTTTTTCGATTCTTTCGATTTTTATACATAATACACGGTGATAAATAACTCACTATTCAGTACTTTATCTATGCAGTGACGTAACCTTAAACCTAAATGATAAATAGTTTATGGGTAAAGCTAAAGTAGTGTAATGGGGGGCTAAATAAGTTTTAAAATTTGGTAAAAAAAAAGTTTAATTTAAAAAAATGAAATATTATGTGCACACTGCACAGCTGTTTTTGGGTATTTTGATTTTAGGGGTACCAGGGTTTTAAAAAGCTTTTATAGACACCAATTTTGTTGACACTGCGCGCTATAAACTGAAGTCCATGCGGACGAAGTCGCGGGCAACAGCTAATCCATACTTCCATACTAATATTATAAATGCGAAAGTGTGTCTGTCTGTCTGTCCGTCTGTCTGTCTGTTACCTCTTCACGCTCAAACCGCTCAACCGATTTTGCTGAAATTTGGCATGAAGATACTTTGAGTCCTGGGATA
This sequence comes from Lysandra bellargus, assembly GCA_905333045.1. Classification (NCBI taxonomy): domain Eukaryota; kingdom Metazoa; phylum Arthropoda; class Insecta; order Lepidoptera; family Lycaenidae; genus Lysandra; species Lysandra bellargus. Next base: position 8,852,022 of record HG995339.1, on the reverse strand, counting down.
GGACATAGGATACTTTTTGTTTCGAAAAAATGTATGGTTCCTGCGCTATAAACGAGTTTTGGCGCAACGGAGTTGCGGGTGTCATCTAGTAATTAATATTAAAAAAAAGTGTGTCAGCTCCGACGCACGACTGGAGTTTACTCCCTAAGTACAAGTATCTAACCATACGCAAAAAGAGTTTATTCAACTGAAAAAATATTAATATCATATGAAATCAGATGTTCCGGCAATATTATCTACACCCCTTTCTGCCATAGTTATTTCAAAATACTTTTAGTTCACTTTAGCCAGTATAATGATAAAAATTATAACTTCACAATAACAATATTAATTATTGATATTTATAACAAAAATAGCAATATAAATACATCGACACTGATAGAAACAAACAAGCCCAATAACATAGTATATAGGTATAGTCGCCTATACAGCATACCATATGTACGTCTTAATCATAAAGTTAATATACCTATCGGAATATAATATTAAATAATAATAAAAAAATATATATATAAAAATATAATTTCTTATATAATAATATAATTATATAATAATATAATATAACATTCCGATAGGTATATTACCTTTATGGTCTTAATACACTCACATTTCTCATACCGGGCGCCTTATATATGAAAATCGATTCTTAAGGAGTAAACTCAAAAAAAAAAAAAAAAAATATATATATATATATATATATATATATATATATATATATATATATATATAATATAATATAATATTCCGATAGGTATATTACCTTTATGATCTTAATACGCTCACAGCCAAATTAGAAAGTTGCGCACTAAAGGTGCGCACCAAAAACGTGACACGATTTCGTTACTTGTTAGTAGGTTTTACCCCTCGGATTTTTCTCATACCTGGTGCCTTATATATGAAAATCGATTCTTAAGAGCCCGGGTTACCCTCGAAATTCTCATACATACGTAATACCAAAAACATTTTGTCATACGAAAGTATTTAAAATGTTTGAGTTATTTTTCAGCTTAAAATAGTAATTACTGTTCACGCACAAGATAGGATATATCTGCTATCCTGCTCCTAGCTGACGTATCATGCCTGCAGCAGCCCATTGGTCACCCATCACGCGATAATTGCAGCGATTGGCCGCCGATGACGTGATACGCAGTCGTGTCACCCCTCATACGCACCTAGGTTCACTTTGCATTCTCCATCTTAAAAATACGCATTTTAACCCCTTAACGTTTTCTCTAAAAATTCGCAAAATATTGTAAAAGTTTTTAGCTGAATATACGCAAGAAGTCGATCCAGCTGTTTTCTTCACTCCTCGAGTAAAAGGCCAAACCAAACCAGCCAAAATCGCGCAAACAATTACCTAGGTTCCTGAACAAAAATTAACTTCAAAATATTTAAACACTAAAAAAATTTTTTTTGTGTATAATTTTTTTTTACTAAATTTACTACTAAATATTTAAACACTAAAAATACATATAAATAAATAGTAAACTTACTACAAAATATTTAAATACTAAAAAATATTTTTTAGAGTTGAAATATTTTGTAGTAAAATTAATATTAATGTATATATTTTTTTGTGTTTTACTCAATTTTTTTGTGTTTAAATATTTACTAGTAAATTTAGTAAAAAAAAATTATACACAAAAAAATTTTTTTTAGTGTTTAAATATTTTGAAATTAATTTTTGTACAGGAACCTAGGTAATTACTATTTTACGCTGAAAAATAACTCAAACATGTTAAATATTTTCGTATGAGAAAATGATTTTGGTATTACGTATGTATGAGAATTTCGAGGGTAACCCAGGCTCTTAAGGAGTAAACTCCAATAAACTAATAATTTCAACAGGCATTCAAATTGGCAACTTTTATTTTATTATTATTAATGTGTTTTATTCCTCAATAATGTATGAAATTTTGATACAGCTCAATAAGATGGCAGAGCTTGAAAAGAGTATAGCTATGGAAGAGAAGGCTCTCGAGCGACTACGCGCATCAAACAAGAGCACAGCAAAATCAGAGGAGCAGGTTGATGCATTAGATGAGTTTATGAACTCACTGGGTTCACAAGGACAGAGTATGTCACAAAAGGCGGAAATATCTAAAACAAAGGTATAAATGTAATAATGTCTTCTAACAACTTCAAAATGACAACATGGTTTAAGCATATTCCTACACTGTGTACGGCAAAACAATATTAATATACTTAGTTAATAGTGTTTATAAAAATCCATTTACTTACACAATATGCTACTAGCAACTTTTAGACTGTCATTACAACAATATAATACAAAAGTAATTTCAATGTTACAGATGAATATACAGAAGTTAAAAGCTGAACTGGCAAAAACTACACGGCTGGCGGAGCTAGCCAGACCTGCAGATGCTCCTCCATTGGTGAAAAAACAACCTAACACTGTTGCAATTAAGCAGTCTAACTCTGTTGTATATGGGAAAAGGTAAATATAAATTATATTATTATTATTATAAGGATTAACTTGGCTATACTTAAGCTATTCAGTTAAAAAAGTTGCATATCTTAATACATATAAATCTCGTGTCACAATGTTTGTCCTCAATGGACTCCTAAACCACTTAACCGATTATAATAAAATTCGCACACCATGTGCAGTTCGATCCAACTTGAGAGATAGGATAGTTTAAATCTCAAATTATAGTCGCAATTTTATTTTATTGCAAATTATTTGTCTATAAAGAGCGACCATTGTTTATGCGACGCGGGTCACGGGATAGCGATGGACGTTGCCATGGTGATATACTTATATTTTAGTCACTAATTCAATAAAATAATACGGGCGATATACTTAATATAATATGGCAAAGAAACGTTTGCCGGGACAGCTAGTATATCTATATACATATTATAATAAAACTGTAGAAATAAAAATTCTGTACATTATAGATATTCAAAAAATAATAAGCGGGGGGTGTCACTACATCGCTATAGGAGCCAAAAATGTAGTTAGTTTTTTGTCTGTCTGTATGTTTGTTCCACTATCACACGAAAACTACTGATCCGATTTGAATGCGGTTTTCGCAGATATATTTGTCTTCTTCCAACTTAACATCTGGTGTATAAAAAAATTCTTCCCACCCCTCTAAAGGGACGAAAGAGGGGGTCAGATTTTGTATAAGACTTTTTCTTTAACAAGAAAACTACTGATCCGATTTGCATACGGTTTTCGCAGATATATTTGTCTTCTTCTAACTCAACATCTGGTGTATAAAAATCACCAAAGAGGGCGTCAGATTTTGTATCAAACTTTTTTCTTTAATGGACTTACTTCATATTATTAACTGTTTTTTCCAACTTAACATCTGGTGTATAAAATTTTTTCCCCCACCCCTCTTAGGGGACAAAAGAGGGGGTAAGAATTTGTATCAACTGATGAAGTAGAAGTACTTTAAATGGCAAAACAATGTTTGCCGGGACAGCTAATATACATACAAAGAACTCCTAAATAAACCACTCACAAAAAGATTTTGGACTGTGAACATTTGGCTTGTGAATGGCTTTACTGTACAGTTTATAAATACATTTAATTTGTTTAGATCTGAACAACTTTTAAATTCATGTATTATGTGACAAGTATTCAATTATAATTACTGATAGACATTGTCTTAATTTTAAGGATAAAATTAAAAGAAGACACAGAAAAAAGGCCTAAAGTGAAACAAGTAAAGCAAGAAGAGAAGGAGTTTGTTGAAGAAATGGATTCCGATGAGGAAATAGAACAGAAGGAAGTTAAAACTGAAGAAATATCTAAAAATACAACAGAATCAAACAAAATGGTAACAAATATAAAAAAGGAGGATGCTGGAAATAATGTGAAAGAAGATCAAAAGAATAGTAAAATTGAAGAACCTAAGGAAAAGAGAATATACGGGCCAATGAGACCTCCTGAGAACTATGTTATACCAGAAAATTACTTTGATCAAGAAACTGATCGGGATCTACCAGAAATAGAAGAAAAGGATAACATCTAAGTAGTGTTTTTAGTAAAACCTGAAATCAGCATGTTTTGTTTTGATACAACCCAACTATTCAAAAGGCTGGATGAACTTTAATATTTAAAAGCAACTGGTGTGTAAATTAAAACTTCCAGGTTTACTTCCCACAAAGTTTATTTACTTTAATGCTTAAATTTATTATTAAATTTATATTTACACATCATCGTTCCGAAAACAACTTTCAAAAAGCTAGGTTATGTTTACTATCTAGTAGAAACAGTGGCTTCTTTTCTTGCTGCATCCTGAAGGAGTTGGGTGTCCACTTCGTCTGCTGGCAACTGCACATAACGTACAACAGATCCACGAATAAAACAATTCTTCACCGACAGCATATGAGGATACTTGTCTGGGTCAATGACGCTTATATCCGAAAGTTTAATATTTAAATATTGATCCACTGAGTGCAGTGTTCCGCATATACTGAGGTCATTTTTCAGTTCAACCACAACGTCTTTCCCGACTAAGGACTTAAAAAACGAGTAGAATAACATTTTGTTTATCAAATTTAGTAAATAAAAGCGGCGAAATTGTTTGAGGTCCTTGATTTGCAAATGTCAATTACTAGTTGTCAATTGTCATTTGTCAAGACTCAAGCTAGTGCAGGGCTTCAAATAACGTTATTTTTTCATAACGTTACTGCTTCAAGGGCATAGATAACGTTATGAAAATTTACCCGATATTAAAAATAACGTTAAAAATTGATATTAATAACGGTTAATGTTATAACGTTATATAGGATTTATAACGGTAAATATATGTTCTTTGATAACGTTATAGTCCGTCAAGAAAGTCATGACAGGCGGGAAAATTTAATCACGCTTACAAGGTGTATTTTTTCTTTGTATTTTCACACAAATCTCGCAAAAAAAGTGGGGTGCGAGTGAGATTTAGTGCACCGTGCACGATCGCATACCTGATACCAGAAAATAAAGTTATATTTACCGTTATTATTATAACGATATTTGTTCGTTTATACATAACGAAAAAATATCGTTATAATAATAACGGTAAATATAACGTTATTTTACTAAATATCGTTAAAAAAATAACGTTATCTGGCTACCATTATGAAAATAACGGTACGTAACGATATTATTTCTGTTATTCGATAACGTTATGAAGCCCTGAGCTAGTGTTGTGCTGTGTCGATTACGATTATTAATACATCGATTTTCTAAAATTTGATTGGCGTAGGATGATGTGATAGTGATTTCAATGATTTCTTTGCAATAAATTTTATGCAGGCACTTCACATGGCTATTTGTATTTGCTATTAGCTATTTGTTGTATTTGCAAACATTATTGACGAATACGCAAACAAACAAATAAAGGCAAATACGACCTTCCACACATGGACGTCAAATACTAAACTTTTTCTTGATTTTGTTTACTTGCCTATTTGACTCCTTTGATGTGCGTCAAAAACCGACAAATGTACGGATACGTGTATTTGGTATTGGTCATATTTGTCAAATAGCCAAATAAGGCCAATATTTGTCAAACATACCGTCTACACATGGTGATTGTTTGGCAAATACATCAAATACGCAAATACAAATAGCCATGTGAAGTGCCTCCATTAGAATGTATTCAAATAAAAATGATATTTAAGGTACGGAGTACGGACTACAGTACACGGCTGACGGTGACGGCACATGACACATCGCAAAAGACTTGTTGTTGAATAGTTTTTTTTGAGTAAAAAAAAAATATACCATAAACAAAAAAGAAGAAGTATTTGTCAGTGTCACCTGTCAAATGTAAATTTAGCGTAGTGTTCGTGTGCGGTGTCGGCATTTTACTTTTTGCTGTGAAATAAATTAAAGACGGGTGCAACTGCAACTGTGCAAGCAGCTCGTTATCGGGTGCTTAGAGATTTCCGGGCTATTTAAAACTTTCTTTACGTAAACCGTAACCAACATAAACTGTGTGCTTAGCAGCATTGTTTGGTACCCGATAACAAAATGATGGACGATAACGCTGAGATTGTAAGTATCTTTTAATTGAGGTTCACAAATGATTGGTACCTATTTAACAAGTTATTGACCGGTTTATTATTGTATAGGATTGGGGAAACGAAAGGTTGAGTCGGGCCCAGCGTGCCGTGGAAGCGAACGTTTACGATGTGGACTCGTGGTCTTTGCTCATCCGAGAGGCGCAAACGAGACCTATAAATGATGTGAGGACCATGTACGAGAAGCTCATTACCGCCTTTCCAACTACAGGCCGATACTGGAAGATCTATATTGAACAGGAAGTAAGTAATAGCTATTGTAATTTAAAAGTTCCTTCCTTTTTAACCGACTTCCAAAACGGAGGAGGTTATTTATCTATGTATACCAAGGTATCTATTTACACCTAGAAAACTGATTTCATTTTAATGTATTTAGTGTCTATACACTTCTATTAAGTTAAATACTTTGTCCAACTTGATCCATGTTAGTAAATTCTAGTGTCTGTAATATTTGTTGTTTTTATGTTATAAAAGTCCCCGATCTGTAATTAAATGCAACATTACAATGCTACAAAGCAAGAGAAGAACATAAAAAATAACTTTGAAAATAACAATTTTATTATTTTTACAGATGAAGGCAAGGAATTTTGAAAAAGTAGAAAAGGTTAGTATTGCTTCGGGAATAGGTTAAACAAATTAATGAAATTATCTTGTGATGGTAGAGATGTTTGTAAAATATGTCCCAGTTTAAAGGCATAACTTTCTATGAAAAACTTCAAACATTGGAAAAAAAGTGTATAGATGTAAGATTAAATAAATAAGAATTGGAATTTCTTATCTTTTTTTTCAGTTAGGGTGTCTGTGTTCAGACATGTTGGAGGCGACTTTCTTTGGTTAATTTAAGTACAATAATAAAAAATATATGCTTAGATTTATTTGTTATAAAACATAATTTTTTTATGTAGTCTGCACTAACAGCAAGAATTCACAATGGAATAGAAAATTTAATCAGAGAAGGTCATTTTTGACATGTATTTATCCCTTTTCAATATTACTTTTTGTATTTAGTCAGATATGTATAAGTTTGCTTCCATTTTATTTTTAATTTTAACAAATAAACTGTTGACATTATACACTCCACCTTACTAATCAATACTGAAAAGAAGTGCTTGGCTATTCAATGATTTTTTTTTTAGTGAATTGATAAAGAATAAAGGCAGTGAAAATCTAATCAATTATTATTTACCTTAAAATTCTTTATTAGTAAGGTTGGGCTTTTATTATACACTTCTCAAAAATGTTTTTTACCAGCGACATGTGAACAACTTTTTAAAATTTGAGTAAAAAACACTGTATTCAGTTGATTAAAAAATTCCAATATCTATTGCTACTATAGCTACAACCACTCTTTTTATGGCATGGCAGTAAAAAGGCCCATTCACTATCCTGCATTGCAGTCCGCTTATGCAGTATAATGAATGGTGTCGCAGACCTGCAGGCCTTTTAAGGTAAAGTATAGAATATAGATTATAGTTTTCTAAGAAGCACATTGTGTCATTCAACCATAAAAATTTTCAAAATAAGAAAATAGCAGCAAAGATTACTTTACATTATTTCATGTAATATTGGAGGTTATCAATTCGACGCATATGTATGTAACAGAACAGCCCAAATTTCGTATATATTATGTTAATCTATATATCAGCATCTGAACAAACGTGCCAAATTTCAAAAGTGTATGTATGGATGTTTTTATGTTTGTGTTAGCATATCTCTGGAACTACCATTCCGATTTTTGGATTCTTTTTTTGTTGTACTAGGTATTGTTCAACAGGGAATACTGCAAGTTCCATCAATATCGGTTCAGTAGTTTTGGAGATAGGGTGTTTAATTTTGAAGTCGGTTTTATCTTTTTAAAATACAGTTACTTATAAAACAGATCAAGTAAATATAATATCATACAAGAAAAAACTCACATTTATGTTTTATGAAGATATCCAGACCCAATGAACTTCATTTATATACAACTTAAACGAATTCAATAAAAAAAAAATAGTACATATTATTAAAATCAGGATTTTTTTACTAAATAATATAAAATGTGTTTGTCCTATAGCTGTTTCAGCGATGCTTGATGAAGATTCTGAATATAGAACTGTGGAGGCTGTATCTCAACTATGTGAAAGAGACCAAATGCATGTTACCTACTTACAAGTACGTAAATAAAGAGCTTTATGTATAATTATTAATTTAATTATAACAGTGACGAAACATCTCTATTGTTGCTACCTATATTAACTCTGCACTATCAGAGCCAGAAAAGTTAGTGCCTGGTAATATTGCGTAGATACGCAAGAGTAGATACCCTAAGCTATAAAAGTTAACCACATAATAAGGTAAATAACTAGTAGATTGGACAGTACCAGTCATTGGAAAGAGCACAAAAACACAATATTTATTAATGTTGCTTTAAAAGTTTCTTGTTTTTAAAGTAAAAGAACGCCTGTTTTTTAAGAAAAACAGTGAGTTTTTAAAGCAACATTAATAAATATGGTGTTTTTGTGCTTTTTCCAATGACTAGTACTGTCCAATCTACTAGTCATTTACCCTATACGCCAAAACTTATGTCAAACAAATTGTCCAAAGTGAAGAAGACACAATCATTTTTCGTTACAATAAGAAAGAGATCGCTATAGCGATCTAGATGACGTCTCAGGCGCATGTGACGTAACAAATAGTTTTGCGAGAAAGAGATGGACAATATTTTTTAACATCATAAAAATTTAAATCGCGTCAATCTTAATAACCAATTCTAGTAGATTAGTCTATTTCTATTCAGCAATTTTATGAATTCATATAAATTCATATTATGAATTCATTTCATAAAAAAAACGTGTTTAAAAATATTAGTAAAGACGTGTTTGGTTGTATATATATAGGGAGAAAATGGCCCAGGCATACGACTTCGCGCTGGACAAGATTGGGTTAGATATCCACGCATATCCAATCTGGAACGACTACGTCACGTTTCTCAAGGCAGTGGATGCCGTCGGCTCCTACGCCGAGAACCAGAAAATATCTGCTGTTAGGAAGGTACGGCAAGATGCTTTTATTAACTCTGCATAGGAACATGCAAGCTGCTTCCAGCAATAGTATTTAATTTATTGGTACAGCAAGCCCTTAACTCTTTACCAATATTTATAATTTTTTTACTGAAAGTACTCACCATAATACTCTACCATAATATTATCTTCCCAAACTTGTAATAAAATATTTAAAGAAGAAGGACAAAATAGTTACAGTCCTTTTTATTACAAGTTTGGGTTATTACTGCGTTCATTTACAATAGGAAATACGATCTTCCGTTCTTAATTTTATCCAAAAATGGAATTGGAACTTGAAGTGTATTTTCAGGTTTATCAACGAGCGGTGATCACTCCCATCATCGGGATAGAGACGCTGTGGAAGGACTACATAGCCTTCGAACAGGGAATCAACAATATTATCGGTAAACATCTTTATTTTGGCATTTAAATTTTGATATACATAATTCGATGTCATAAAAATTGTAATAAAAGACTCGCTGCGCCTTTTATGTTACGTTAATTTGATCGCTAGAAGTAGAACATTACACAAGTACTTTCACAGTATATTCTTCTAGTCGCATCCTCATGGCTGAGGGACGTGACCACCAAAATTAGCTTTCACAGTATATAACATGGCACAAAAATTAAAATAAAATTAAAAAGCTTAGTTAATAAAGGAAGCATGTTTCAGCTGAGCGCATGGCTATGGAGCGGTCGCGCGAGTACATGAACGCGCGGCGCGTGGCCAAGGAGTTGGAGACGGTGACGCGCGGCCTCAACCGCAACATGCCCGCCACCCCGCCCACCGCGGACCGCGAGGAGATGAAGCAGGTGAGATGCAGACAGTGTCGGAAGTGGTATAGTCATATCAGCCGAGCGCATGGCTATGGAGCGGTCGCGCGAGTACATGAACGCGCGGCGCGTGGCCATGGAGTTGGAGACGGTGACGCGCGGCCTCAACCGCAACATGCCCGCCACCCCGCCCACCGCGGACCGCGAAGAGATGAAGCAGGTGAGATGCAGACAGTGTCGGAAGTGGTATAGTCATATCAGCCGAGCGCATGACTATGGAGCGGTCGCGCGAGTACATGAATGCGCGGCGCGTGGCCATGGAGTTGGAGACGGTGACGCGCGGCCTCAACCGCAACATGCCCATCACCCCGCTCACCGCGGACCGCGAGGAGATGAAGCAGGTGATAATCTATTCAGCATCTGCCATCTGAAAAAATACAGCCATCCAGCTTTCGTGGTTGTCACCGAACTCTGTGCAATCTTAGTTATAGGGTACCGTTCTAAGGCCTCCGCTAGTTGCATTAGAGGAAATATAAACAGCAGAGACCCTTATACAATAATACTATACCGTAAAGAACTAGATTACTATTGATTAATCCGTTTTAGAGCATCGTAATCTTATTGTTTAGAACAGTACGAAAAACACAACACGTGCGAGTGCGCCGGCGCCTATCTACAGAGCCTAGGAAGGTGTGTATGTGCGCACACACATTCTAATCATTCACACATATAAGTATAGACTGATTGCGATTTGCGGCGCCTTCATACGAAGATGTTCAACTGTTTTTTTATTGTGGTAATCCCTTTTATGACTTTTTTAGGGTTCCGTACCCAAAGGGTAAAAACGGGACCCTAATACTGAGACTTCGTTGTCTGTCCGTCTGTCTGTCCGTCTGTCTGTCTCCAGGCTGTATATCAAAAACTGCTATAACTAGACTTCTGAAATTTTCGCAGATTATGTATTTCTGTTGCCGCTATACATAATGCCGCTGCCGCTATGCATAACAACAAATACTAAAACAAAATAAAATTAATAATTAAGGGGGGCTACTATACGGCATACAACAAACGTGATTTTTTGGCCTTTTTTGCTCGATTTCAATAATGGTAACTATTAGACACTTGAAATTTTCACAAAATCCTTGATTGTATGTGTTCTTTAATAATAATTAATAATAATATTAAAATAAAATAAAAAAATTGAGGGGGGCTCCCATACAAAAAACACAATTCTTTGCCTATTTTTGCTCTTTATCGGTACGGAACCCTTCGTGCGCGAGTCCGACTCGCACTTGGCCGATTTTATCTAATCATCGTTATATCCAGGTGGAACTATGGAAGAAATACATAACGTGGGAGCGGTCTAACCCCCTCCGGTCTGAAGACACGGCGTTAGTGGCGCGTCGAGTGATGTTCGCGATAGAACAGTGCCTGCTCTGTCTAGCTCACCACGCCGACGTGTGGCACCAGGCCGCACAGTTCTTGGAGTATTCTGCCGCGCTGCTGACTGAGAAGGTAAGAGTAACATGCTCTTTCGTCAATAAAGAAGAGAGATATGATAATAATAATTATGTAATCCATGATAAAAACATTCCATATAAATTGTAATTTGTACACACTAATTAAAAATCTGTTACTAATTTCGTATATTTGATGACGTGCGTATAAGTGTGTGAGTACATGTTACCTTTACGTACGCCTTTGCGTGTACGCGTATGCGTATACAAGCGTGTGCGTACATGTTTTGCTATCAGAGAAACTGATTCGGCCCTCGGTAATTTGGTTGGGTTATCTGAAGTCCAACCAGATCATGACTGGAACATAAATATGACGCCCCATAATAACCCGATCGGATAATGTAAGTCTTAGTGGGCCCCTAGACGTTCAATTTTATTGTGCAATATCATTAAACAATATTATGGAAAAATTTATTTGACAATAAGATTGAAAGGCGGATGCGTCCAATATTAACCCTAGACGGTCAATAATATTGCGCAATACGTGATATTGCACAATAAAATTGATCGTCTAAACTCTAAGGGCCCACTAAGACTTACATTATCCGTTCGGGTTATTATGGGGCGTCATATTTATGTTCTAGTCATGATCTGGTTGGACTTCAGATAACCCAACCAAATTACCGAGGTCCAAATTAGTTTCTCTGATAGCAAAACATGTACGCACACGCTTGTATACGCATACGCGTACACGCAAACGCGTACGTAAAGATACGTCGATCGCCCGCCTATGAATAATTTTCTCTGATAGTTTATTTCGAGGTTTTTTTCTCAATGATATGATCACCAGGGTGACGCGGCAGGCGCGCGGCTGTGCTCGGACGAGGCGGGCGCGGTGTACGAGCGCGCGACGGCCGGCCCGCTGCGCCGCTCCACGCTGCTGCACTTCGCGCACGCCGATTATGAGGAGTCCCGACTACATTATGCCAAAGTATGTCAACTCACTTTTACTTTTTCTTAAACGTACAACGTTTTACGAATATCGTTTATATTGAGAATTCAGATGACGCTTACGTTTTCTAGGATATATCCACTAATTTATAAATAAGCCTTTGTCGTACTTAATCAAAACAAGGTGCAGTAAAGCGGGTTGAATTTCGCATACACACTTCATCATATTATAGGGTTCTCCTTTTGATACAAGTTCTACTTAAAAGGAGAACCCCACCACCTTGCAAATGTGTAAATTTAACTAAAATAAAGTTTTTTTTTTTAATATAATATATAGGCCTCTCTCAATGAACGCCTAAATGACCGATCTCCTGTTACTCGCATACATACTTACATGTATTAAAACAATGCAGTGGGGTAGCGCTGTATCCCATGATAAAGTCAGCGTACCTCATGGGTTAAGAGTAGTAATGAATTTTACAATTAGAGAGTAATAACTATATAACTATATAATGATATAACTAATAAATAATATAATGTTATAACTCTTCACTCCATGCACAGGTGCATCAAATCTACACTCGCTACCTAGATATGGACGAGATCGAGCCGACGCTGGCGTACGTGCAGTACATGAAGTTCGCGCGACGCGCAGAAGGCATCAAGTCCGCGCGCACCGTGTTCAAACGCGCCAGAGAGGATCCCAGGTACACTTACGTCTTACAATCCCCGCGTTCCATTTAGCGTTAAAAACGCTCAAAATGCCAAATAAATATTATTATTTTTGTTGCCTTTTTGTAGGTTAAATCGACTACTACACTAAAGATAGTGGCAATCATGTTTAATACTGATTGTTGTGTGATTGCAGCCAGACAAGTATTACTAAGCTCGGGATTAGAATGAGAATAAGTATTTATTATGTGAATAATATATAGTGGTTACAATGAGATGGTACAAAGTGAAATGGCAGTCGTGTATTGTCGGATATATCTAATTACTTCTAATTACTAATCTAATGTATAAAATTCTAGTTTTCGTTGCCATACTCCTCCGAAACGGCTTGACTGATTCTCATGAAATTTTGTGAGCATATTGAGTAGGTCTGAGAATCGGCCAACATCTATTTTTCATACCAAAAATTATTTATATGGCAAAACAACGTTTGCCGGGTCTCGATATAAAAATATTTTTTCTGACGAAGTTTTAGATTATTGTAGAACGTGTTTAACAGGTCCCGTTACCACGTGTTCGTGGCGGCGGCACTCATGGAGTACTACTGCTCGAAGGACAAGAACATCGCGTTCCGTATTTTCGAGCTCGGCCTCAAGAACTTCTCGCACGTGCCCGAGTACGTGCTGTGCTACATCGACTACCTCTCGCATCTCAACGGTGAGTTGTGATCATGAATTAACAATTTGAGTAGTAAATCCCACAACGGTTTCGGTGACGGTGGCCGGTTTAATTGAAACCAAGCCTGTTACGCAGGAGTAATTTTATAGTGCCCAAGTGTGTACGCAGTACACAATAGCACTCTCTATTCCTTTACTCTCGTAACGAGTGATCCCATCCGACGCATGGATCATCTTACTTGTCAGACAATCAAGTGATCAGCCTGCATTGTCCTAACCAAACTTAGAAGTAACATGTTTCCAACCTGGAAATTGAACCCACGACCTCCGAGTCAAGAGCCGCGCTCTAAACCACTGGACCACACAGGCCCATAGGCTTATACTGAAAATCTCTTGGCGAGGTATGCCTCAGTGATGCCTCAGTGCGATAGGTTGGTCGCAACTCGCAAGTCACAACTCTTGTTATTTGATGTTCATGTAGAAGGAATGTTTGTTGTTGGTTAACACAAAGAAAAGAGGAATTAGTATTTTACAAAAAACTTTGCTCAAAAGACGGGTATGAGCTTAAGCTTATAGCAATAAATATACACTTTCCATGCACTTATTCCACTTTATTTTCTTCGCTTTCTTTCTTCCTTTCTTGTCTTTTGCTAATATCTATATCTCACTCGCACTCATACCTTTACAGAGGACAACAACACGCGCGTGCTGTTTGAGCGTGTGCTCTCGTCCGGCAGTCTCAAGCCCGAGAGCTCAGTGGACATATGGAACAGGTTCCTGGAGTTCGAGTCCAACATCGGGGATCTCGTCAGTATTGTTAAGGTGGAGAAGCGACGACAGGCGGTCTTGGAGAAGGTATGTTGACCTATATTTTTTTAAATAGTACGGAATAGTGTCAATTCAAAATTATATTTACACAATAATTAATTTAGCACAATATTAAGGTCAGCAGAAATGGAAAATAATAAATACTGACAGATATAAGGGTCCAAATGATAGATTTCACTTGTCAATATGTCACAATTCTTGCCTGTCTAAGCGGGCCCCTAGACGATCAATAATATTGCGCAAAAAGGCGGGCGCGTTGAATATTAACCATAGGCCAGTGGTCCCCAACCTTTTTTTCATGCGGGCCACAAACATGTTTTGGTCTTAGTGTCGCGGGCCGCAACAACATTTTTTAGGGTTAAAATATAACATTCTTCAAGATTAACAATTAAAAAATGGAAAAAATTTAACGACTATCACGTAGACTTTACGTTATTTTGTCGGTGGGCGTGAATTTCAAAATTGTTTAACATTACGCGGGCCACAAATAGAGTCCTGGAGGGCCGCGGGTTGAGGATAGCGGCCATAGACGGTCATAATAATATAGCACCAATACGTGATGAAATTGAACGTCTAGGGGCCCATCTATATTGGCCGTGTTTGTTGGCGAGTTATTGAAGCTTGCGTGAAATTTATCAAACACACTATTAATAATATTTCAGACAGTTAACTGTATAAAGTCAAATGAAATGACAATTTTTAGAGCGCATGCGCCAATAAAAGCCAACGAACACGGTCACTATTTAATACACTTTTTTTCAGATTAAAGAGTTCGAGGGCAAGGAGACGGCGCAGCTGGTGGACCGGTACAAGTTCCTGGACCTATACCCGTGCAGCATCGCCGAGCTCATGTCCATCGGGTACACAGAGGTCAGTCTTTTCATAAACAGCAGTCTTACTCCGATCCGATACGATACGATTTTGATTTACGAGTTTGATTAGTTCCAAATTGAGCCGCAGCACGATCGTGCACTAGTGTAGCTGTCAGAAGTGGAAAAAGCCGTTGAGATCGACTTTGTTCCAAATTGAGCCGCAGCATGATTTTGCGCTAGTAAGTATAAGTAGCTAAAACTGTTGAGATCTAGCTAATTCGATTTTCGATTCAATTTTGATTCTGTCGGGAGTAAAATTTGAGATTACTTAGCAAATGTAGTGTGTCTTTTATCACTGTATATTATTTTGATGGGTACCTAGACAGAAAAGGATAACTGCGATTCTTCCACTCCCATTTTTTGCCCAGGAACTTAAAATTATACTTAGTCTGGCCATAAATACTGTTACAAGTAAAAATAAACAAAATATTACATTTGAATTTGGATTCTGTAATTTTTATATGATTGTTTATTGTGTTTTCTTGTTTTGGCGCCAATGTACTTTACAATATTTTGCGATACTGATATGGAATGGGGTGATCAAAAGAACCAAACGTTGTGATTGCATCACACAAAGTAGGTATGGAGTCCAATGTCATTTTTAAAACTCTCCATACGCTTGGTATTAGTAAAATGTTTATGTACCGGGCCATTAATTAGTACAATGAGACCTCCTCTGCTTGTGGCAGAAAAAGATCTGGCCGTCCACGCAGTGTTCGTACGAAAAAGGTGGTCAAAGCAATAAGGGAAAGAATTTGAAAAAAATCTATTCGAAAGTAAAATATTTTATCTCACGAAATAAAGATGGCCCCTAGAACCATGTCGCATATTTTAAATGATGACATATGACTTTCAACCTACAAGAGACGTACTGGTTATTTCCTAACTGATAATTTAAAAAAGAAAGGGTGGTTAAATTGAAACAACTACTGAAGCGGTACGCAAAGGGAGGTCACAAAAAATGTTTGTTTACGGATGAGATTTTTATGTTGCAATTAAGCAACATTTTAACAAACAAAATGGTTTTATTTATGCTTGAAGTTCTAAGGTTCAACATCAAGTTCAAAAACCAAGAATGGTCTTTCCAACAAGGCTCGGCGCGGGTCATAAAGCTCAGTCGGTTTGGTCTTGGTTGGAAACGAACGTTTCGAACTTCATCAGAGCTGAAGACTGGTCGTCGTCTAGTCCCGATCTTAATCCACTGGATTATGATTTTTGGTCAGTTTTAGAGAGTATGGCTTGCTGTAAATGCCGTGATAATTTGCCGTCTCTACGACAATCCATACGACAGGCAGTGAAGAATTTTCCCATGGAAAGAGTCCGTGTTTTTAATGATAACTGGCCACAATGTTTAAAGGACGTAGCCAATGAAGGCCAATTTGAATAAGCTTTTAATATTTTAAATTGTTTCATATTTATGTATTAAAGTAATACACTGTAAAAGTAATAAAATTTATTTGCAACAGAAAAAAAACGTTTTTCTTTGTTTCACTATTTATGGCAAGACTAGGTATATACGACCATAAAGGTAATATACCTATCGGAATAGAGAAACAATCCCGAGCTGTCAAGTTTAACCAAAATTTGATTTACATCTTTGTATACAATTATGTTTATGTGTGCGTGTCAGTGATGTACAAACATCTTGTAATTCGACAAAATATTGATCATGGAATAATAATTGTAAGATTGTAAAAGTAATAAAGTGGTATAAAATAAAACTGCATAGATATTGTAGGTATACTTAATAAAATTGTAATTTTGAAGTAAAATATGACTTTTCTTCAAAATGCTTGCTGCATAATTAAGTATGCATGCATTTTTCTTCGCAGTCCAGTTTGGATGGTTAATTATTTTAAGCCATGAATTTCTGGTATCCAGGTCAGCAGGAAATCTGAAAAATTGGCCAAGTGTGAGTCGGACTCGCGCATGAAAGGTGACCGGTTTCAACCGGGCATTTTCTAAAACCCGACACGATACGACACAACAGGTTATGTCACGTCACATCAGTACACGACACGACACGACTTCACTAGACCCTATTAATTTTCAATTCACTCTCTATGAGCCCTTTTATTTGATGCCCATCTTGCGGAAGTGCTTTTAACTATTCCCCTATATTGGATGAGCATTACAATATCTATGGAAATTTCAGAAGTCTATTACTATAGCGGTTCTTGTTATACAGCCTGGAGACAGACAGACGGACGGACGGACGGATGAACAGACGGGTAGGAAACGAAGTCTTAGTAGTAGAGCGGGACCCCACTACTAGGACTTTTTACCCTTTGGGTGAGGGAACCTTAAAAACAATAAATTATGTATGATAGTATATTAATATACTTAAACTAATTATAAACTACGGATGAGTATGTTATCATTTCAACATTCCTAGATAATTAGTATACTTAACTAAAAAATATTTTCATATCGATACTACTTATCGATAACTTGATGCAGCCCTAGTGTAAAATAGATGAAAATATTGTTTATACAAAATATCCTTAAATTGTGCACCATGGCTAGTCAAGTTATGTTTTCCATATAATTAAACATACATAGAAGTGAATTATCAAAATCAATACCAATAACTCGTAGGGAATTGGCAAAAACAATCTTAAAATTAAGTCCTGTCGATGTAGAATAATTCACCTGTAAAATGAATATTTGTCCGGGTTTTTTCGATGTGTGGTATCACAGTCAATCTTCCAACTTATATCCATGTTTCTGGAGCAGTATTTCTAAAAACTATTCATTATTTAACTTAAAATCACAATTTTTCTAAGAGCCCAAATTGACAACGATCGGCACAGGGTCAGACAGAATATCAAACAGACGAAAAAAAAGCTATGCAACCTCAAATCACGCTTCTCTTTCTACCACGCAGTGTTACTGATAGTGACATCTCGCTTGCTCAGGCCTTTGTTTCTCTATTCCGATAGGTATATTAATTTTATGTATACGACTTAAACTTGCCGGTAACAGTGTCATAATGCAACATTTATTTTAGGTGGCGTCAATGTCAAACAAATCGTGGGCTCTAGGCGGGCCGCTCGCTGGCATTTCGCCTGAGTTAGCAGCCGTTATATTAGGACAAAAGTAAGTATACTCATGCTATGTATTACGCAATTAATTTACTAATGTGAAATTGAATACAAGAACAAACTGCTCATCACATACTCTGGGAGTGCGGTCTCTGGCATGAGGAAAGAACCGATCTGTTAAACAGCCTCCAATGTGTCTCTGGAGTCGTATATTACGATGACCTCGTAGGCAGCGCAAAGAATTTCCTTGCTTTCAAAAGTTTTTGTCATAAATACTATTGGAAACAATCGAACACAAGTTTGCCATCCATACTAATATTATAAATGCGAAAGTGTGTCTGTCTGTCTGTTACCTCTTCACGCCCAAACCGCTGAACCGATTTTGCTGAAATTTGGCATGGGGATACCTTGAGTCCCCGGAAAGGACATAGGATACTTTTTATCCCGGAAAAATGTACGGTTCCGCCGCGATAAACTAATTTTGGAGCAAAGAAGTTGCGGAATGCGGACATCATCTAGTTATTAATAAATGTCTTTTTTTATGAAGTAGGCATTAATTTTTTTTCCCGTGGTGCTTCCCCTTTTGTTCGGACATCAATGTCATTACAATTTTGGCTGTCTACCGCTTTGCTTGGGGAGGGAAATTGGATATCTCCTACTCTTCCTACATTTCTTCTGATGAATTTCGTTGCGGGTCCCAAGACAGAATTAGCTTGCCCCTCGGGCATCCCTGAGATCATATCAAAGGGTTTTCGTGGTTGGTTACCACTGTTAATCCTGGCGACACAGGAGTTGAGGTGGTGGGAATGTGTGGTGGGCCTTTTGCCCGTTTAAAAAAAATTATGTGAAATTGAGCTAGTAAGAAAGATATGACAGAAACACAATGGTGCGAAAAATAATAGCAAGAGACGAATAAATTGCTTTTACAGTGCACTCTAAGAAAAGAAATTAGAATACAATAATTGTTCAGATAACTAGTTATTTAAGTTCCATTCGTAATTAACAAAATGTTTAACAAAACTTGTTTATCCAGAGACCATGATCCAAATAAGGACATCGCTCGGCCGGACACGAATCAGATGATACCGTACAAACCGAAAGCGAACCCGCTGCCTGGCGAACATCCTATACCCGGTGAGCTTACCTAACTAGTCTTCCGTGTCTTAAGAAATAACATTGCAAACTCTAAGCTGATCAACGACAAAGTTCTTGAAATGTGTCTTAAATTATAATAAGTTGTCATAAAAGTATCCATTTACTTTTCTAAGACAAAGGCAACGTTGCAGCTAATCATTGTGTAACTATTCTTATAAGTTAGGGACCCATCAGACAGAGAGCGGTCACGCAAATAAGCGTTCTGTGTTCGCATTCTGCGTTCGAGCGTTCAGTCACACAGGAGGAATTCTGACGCGGTCAGGACACTCCCTGTGTGAGTATCTCTTTATAACGTAATACAACACAAAGAACGCAAAACTGACCGCTTGAACGCTTGACCGCGACCCTTGTACGGATAAGAAAACGTGAAGGCCAAAACGAGAAATGTATAGTTGTATAAAATTTGTATCAGTTTATACTAAATAAATTGAAATATGTTCAGGTGGCACTTTCCCACTGCCCGCGGCTGCGGCTGCACTATGCACGCAGCTGCCCCCGCCGTCGTGCTTCCGCGGGCCCTTCGTAGCCGTCGATCGCCTCATGCAGCTATTCAACCGCATCTCGTTGCCGGACAAACGTGAGTATACGCTCGTGTGCGTTTACGTACTAGTGTACACAGATACGTAGGCGGGCCTAAATTTTTTTGACGAGTTATATAAAGTCAAATGTTTGTGATCTGTCGGCTGGATTTGACCCAAATTATGTAGGTCCGTCATGTAGAATTTTTAAAATCCATTTTTCTGATAGTATGTATACAGGCGTAAAAGTTAAATGCTGTACACACTTTTGAAATCACATAAGAATATGAAAACCTTATTAATACTTCAGTCGGAATTTCCAGGAATTGCTATTGTATTCTATTGTTGTCGCGATCACCGGTGCTCGCGCGGGGCCTGAAGGATTAAATCGAGATAAAAATATGCAAGACTACGAATAACATGAAATTTGTTATTCGTAGATGCAAGATGATATTCTCTATGGAAATACAAAGAGAAAAAACCAACTTTTGAGCGTAATCACTAATCACGCTTAGAAAATTTTGTACTGCGTTTAAGAGAAAAAGTTTTCTTGACCAACTGTACACTTATTTTGAAAAAAACCAACGACATTTAAAGGACTTTATAATAACTTCTAAGCTACAATCATACTATATTATATATCATATAATACATATCATACTATTAATAATTTGAATTTATTTTTAAAATATCTTGACTGTTTTTATCAGCGCCGGCGCCGACTCCTGAGAATGGATGTGACACGAAGCTGTTCGACCTGGCGCGTTCCGTACACTGGATCGTTGACGACGACGGCCTCACCACCGTCTCTAATAAGGTAGTATTTTTAGTACCTAGTAGCAAAACCTATTTTTTTCTGTTGTCCCAGTTTTGGAGTCCAAAATTGGTATTGTCACCAATTTAAAAGGTAAATGCGATGCGACACTCCACTCACATTTACATGTAATTTGATATTTTTATGTTCTAAGATTTACTATAATAATAATTATTGTTAATTATTAAATTTTTTACACATTTTTTACAGTTTATTGAAACAAAAAATCTTGAGAGGTGTCCAGGGGACACCCGAATGGAACGAATTTATTTCTTATGTTCAAAAAACCTGTATACATATTATAGTTTATCTAAAAAATGCCATCTAGTTAACGCAGAGGAATACTATTAACGCCCTCTGTAGGTACTAATAAAAAAGTGCCGAGATCAAATATCGTTTTGTCTAGCCTCCTTTCACGCCGAACGCGCCATAAGGAATTTCGTTCCAAAAATGTAATGAATTTATTCTTCAGGCGAGGCGGAGAAAGCTGGGGGATGATTCCGACGACGACGACTTGGGCTTCGCGCCGCCCGTCAACGACATCTACAGACAGCGACAGCAGAAGAGAGTCAAGTAAACGGAACACTAATACTAAAGTAACTGCCAAAAAAGATCTTGAAACTGCTCTTAATCCGTCTATTCACCTGAAAGTCTTCACAGGAGGTTGGTGCCCACAAATTTTGTCATTGAGGTTTTGAGATGGGGGTTTTTAAGTTCTGTTTGACGCATTAATTGACAAGAAATAGGCTACGTGGCTGGTGGCAGGTCGTAGGTAGGAAAGTATCCGATTTTTTACTGACAGTTTTTGAAAACACTATTACACCAGGCGTCGCTAAGTACGTGTCGTTGGTCGGGACCACAACCTAGTGATAATAAAATATAATTAACCTTTATTCGCGTAAATGGCGTAAGTTTTCCTTGTATCGTATATGCAGATTTTTTTGCCAAATGTTTGGCTCATTCTGATTACTGAGTTCCAAAATATTTGTGAATACTGCCGAATTGTATTGCCCTTATGCCAAGGGGGAAACAGTTAACTATATAACTCCACGTACGTAATGGCTTTAGTGTTCGAAATGTGAATTCTATTTTTAGGTGAGAGAGAACAAGTTTTAGGAATAATTAAGTTTACAAACGAAATTGTATTTATACCATGTGACTTGTGAGACGTTCGATAAAATTCACATGATTGTTTTAACGAGATAAATGTGTAAATAAGTCTGTCAGTCAATGAACTGTTGAAATTTTGAATAGAATACTTTTTTATGATAAAATAAATGAATACGATAAGTAAAAAAAAATGTTTAATTCATATAATTCCCATTAGATTAAAACCCGATGAAAAGTTTGAATAGGTTGACAACACAAACACCAACACAGCTGCTGCACATCTATTTATTTACGGAAAGAATTAAATAGATTGGATTTTATAAACAATTATCACTTATTCATAGAATTATCTACAAGCAAGACTAAAAATACACAATTTCGGTCACTAAGATTTAAGTATCCAACTTCCATCTTGCCTTTACCTCTATTTTTGTATGCTGATGATTCCTCTAGTGATAAATAATATTATGTAATAATCGATTTAGACCATTGATTCCCAAAGTGGTCCAGGTGGACCCCATGGGGTCCACGGGAGCCCGATAGGGGTCTACGCTTGCCTGGAAAAAAAAATGGGGGTCCACGAGTCGTTAACGGGGGTCTATAAAAATTAGGTGACCCGATTTGACTTCTCCTATGAATATAGGCAGACAATATTATATTAATAGCAGATTAAATATTACAGAGCGAGAAGATTTAAAAATAAGTAAAAGTGTGGTAATTTTTGTGTTAAATAGCTACAAAACAAGAAAATATTTGCGTTTACGTACGTAATTCGGGTTTTACCACCCCGAAGCGAATGTTATTGGTTCCTTGTACTGTGAATTGTGAGTCAAACTTAGATTACAAAAAAGTAAAGTCCAACTGTTGGATGAATACGCTTTTCAGACCGGCCTTGAACTGGGGGGGGGGGGGGGGGGTGTTAGTTGTGGGGTCCACCGGATCCAGCAAAATGTTTAAACTGGTCTATGAGAAAAAAAAGTTTGGGAACCTCTGATTTAGACAACTGCAGTCTCTCTAAAGCTGCGCGTCTACCGGGTCGGAATCGGAGCCATTTATAATTTGTCCGGCGCAAAATGACGTTCCAGTGCACGCAGTACCATAGAAATCAATACAAACCAACAAATCCGTCCGCTGCGTACGCTCCGCGATGGACGTGCACCTTTAGACAGTAGCCCAGTATTCGAAATTAATGACCGAAATTGTGTCGTGTCGGATTACACTTAATCTAGTCGTACGACTTATCGGTCGATCTCGCCGAACACAACATCGAGCGTGCCGATGATCGCGACGATATCGGCCAGCATGGAGTTCTTGCCGACCTTTTCCAACGCGGCCAGATGGGCGAAGCCCGGCGCTTTGATCTTGCATCTGTAATGCATAATGTGGCATCATTATATACATAAATATGTATTATCATCTCTACGGGCTCCCACACAAAACTGCGAATTCGCATCGTAATCTCATTTTCATTGTCAATTTTGTCGCAGATATTAGCGATGCGATGCGAATTCACAGTTGAAAATGAAATGAAAATTCGTTTATTATCTCACCACAAGATCAATACAATGTTATGTAATATATACTCAACAAACTTGGCACTGATTATGTGGGAGACTGGTGCCTAAACTAGGCGAAGCCTGTATTTCAGGACACCAGGATCTCCAGGCTAGGTAAAAGTATTCCAACTACATATTTATACAACAGAGCAGTGAAACATTTCCATTATTATATTATTAATGTGTTGCTCATAGGGTGTGATAGTAGTACTTTGTGTGTATGTGTATGTGTGTGTGTGTGTGTGTGCGCGCGAGTGTGTGTGCGTGCGTGTGTGTGCATATTTGTGTGTGTGTGTATTAGTCAGGCACAGTAATGAGAGTTTCAGTGTTTATGTACGATAGAGTTAGCAGCCATTCATTAACTCTTTTTTGCATGCTGTCTTGGTTAGGGAGTAAATGTTTATTGCCTTATTAATTTTTTTGTAAACATATCCCCCAAGAAAACTAAAGAAACGATTGGCAAAACGGGTGCGAAAACGGTGCGCGGTGGCATCTGGGTTATTACGTATTTTGCAAGCGGATGGTGGGATGTAATTGAGGAGGCTATGGTGTTTGAGGACTGCATGGGATATATACAGTTGGCGTACCGTCAAGGCTTTTGTTTGCTTATAGAGAGACTCGGTTGGGAAACGGAATGGAAGGCTGTTTGACACTTTGAGGATTGCCCGTTGCGCTCGTTCCAATTGTAACATAGTGTATTTGTGTGTGCCGCCCCATGTTGAAATACAGTACGTGAGCAATGGTTGGGAAAGTGTGAGATAGACCACCCTCCTCAGTCTTTCGTCCGCCACGTTTCTTAAGTTTTGAAATATTGGTATCAGTTTTCTTATTCGAGACGTAAGCGCATCTATGTGTGGACGGAAGCTGAGTGAGGGGTCTAAGATAACTCCTAGGTATTTGGTTGAGGTTGTTCTTTCCAGGGGTTCACATGTACATGGCTCAACATGGGGGTTACAAGTGTGTGCGGTGATACTATGGAAGGTCAACGTGGGGGGCGTTCGTATCGCGAATGGGATGTATTTGGTTTTTTGGGCGTTAAGGGTAAGAATGTTTTTACGTAACCACTCTACTACAGTGTCGAGGCCACTTTGTGCCGTTTTAAAAACGTTAGCCCAGGAATCTGAGTGGAACACGAGAGCCGTGTCATCCGCAAACGTGAAAATTTTCCGTCGCGTATGTTGAGCGTACACAGATCATTAATGTGGATGAGGAAGAGGGTTGGAGCAATTGCGCTTCCCTGAGGGACGCCATGCGTAGTAGTTCGTTCAGAACTTAGGTACTCATCTACCTTAACACTCTGTGTACGCTCGGTTAGGAAGTCCTCAAAGAGTTTAAGCTGGGTTCCTCTTATGCCTATATGGTACATCTTTTTTAGAAGGATAGAAACAGAGACCGTATCGAAGGCTTTAGCTAGGTCTAGGAATATTCCTATGACTTTTTGTCCAACATCAAGCTTTTTTACTATGAAGTCCGTGAGTTCGTGTACTGCGTCACCTGTTGAAATGCCTTGGCGGAATCCATACTGTGATTTGGAAAGGATGTTATTGTTTTCTAGGTAGGATATTAATCTAGAGTTCATGATTCGTTCTAATATTTTTGCTAAGGTTGGTAGGACAGCAATTGGTCTGTAATTCGTGATTTGGTCTCTGTTACCCGCCTTGTAAATTGGATGAATAATTGCTCTCTTAAAAGCTTTTGGAAAAACGCCTGTTGAAAGGGACAAATTTAAAACGTGTGTTAGGGTTGGGGCAATAACGTTTATGTTATTTTTTATGACCCCTGCTGGTATATTGTCCCAACCTACGGCACAGTTACTTTTTAAGGACATTGCAACTCTTGTAACTTCCTTAACGTCAGTCGGGAGCAGCACCATTGAGTGACAGGGAGTAGGCTTAGTACTATTAGGGCTTTGTGGTGGCTGGTGTATTTTTTCAGCTAGAGTTTTTCCTGTATTGATGAAAAATTCATTGACTAAGTTCACGGAGTTTTCCGGTGAGGAGGTTAGTGACAGTATCTCCGTGGCACCGCTAAGATTTTTAATTCTGTTTGTAATTTTGTTAATAGATTGCCATAACGCTTTTGTATTATTTTTAGAGGCTAGTAGCTCGGTTCGGTAGTATTCTTGCTTCAATTGTTTTAGGATTTTGGTACAGGAATTTCTATAACGTGAGTAGGTGACGGAAAAAGTTTCATTATCGGGTTTTTGTTTTAATTTCTTGTGCATGTTATCTTTGTTTTTTAAACAGCGAAGAAGACCGGGCGTGACCCAAGGTTTTAGATTTTTTTTCCGATTTGCATGTTTTATCTGTTTTGTATTAGTCTCTATTTTTGAATAAATTAAAGAAACGAGCAAGTCTGCTGCCGTGTTAGGGTCTTCCGATTCATAGATTGGGGAGAAGTCTGTTTTAGATATGTCAGTAGCAATTTGTTGGTAGCTCAGTTTTGAAGTAATTTTACAAGTCTCTAGAGGTCTTTAGTAGTTGTGTCGATAGGAACAACATGATGGTATCATGGTTAGTAACGGTGGAATGAGCAACGCGCACGTTAGCCGGAAGTTTAGTCTTTAGCATCACATGGTCAAGACAGTTGGTAAGCCGAGTTGGCAGAAGGTGAGCTGGGAGCAATCCGAATGTTGCAAGTAAAGTTAAATATTGGCTTTTATTCGGATCTTGGGAGTTGTCGGCTATGTTTATATTGAGGTCACCAACTATTATTATATTGTTTGTCCGGTCTATTTTTGTTAAAAAGTCGTTTAATGAGTTGAGAAATGGGACTATATCTTTTGTCGATGGCGACCTATATATTACCAGCACTGTTGTATTATTTTTAAGGGATATTTGCAGGCAGTTTGCGTCTGTTAAAGGAAGTTCACTCACCGTTACCGATAGATATTTTTTTGTGTAGACGACTACACCGTCATTTTGTAGTCTGTTGTAATTGGTTGGGGTAGTCTCGACTCCTCGCTTCCAGCACTCCGTCAAGGCGATCAGATCCCACTGAATTCGGGTTCGAGCAAGAGCAATTTCGAATTCTTGCATATTTTTGTTAATGCTTCGGATATTTTGACAAATTAATTTAATTTTTTTTGTAGATTTACTCCTGATGGGGTGCAATCGTCCAGATCACAGTAAGCAGAGTCAGCGACGAATGAGGAGTCAATGTCGTTTATAGCTTGGTTTATGTTATCGAATAGTAAATTACTTTTGTGTCACGCGCTGTTATATCTCCCGACCACTTGTAAAATATCTGCAGGGATAGATAACTGCTATTTAAAAAAAATAAATTTAGAGTTTGGCTGAATGGGCGATTTATGTTATAATGTGTAATATTATGATAGACTGACTGTATGTAAATGTGTAAAGTGATGTTTATAATGTGTGTTTCTGAGTTATCATGTGGAGTTTTTATGTTTGTGTAAATAGTTTGATTAGAAAATTTTGTATAGAGTAGTGTTTCTTGTGAGAATGAAATGTATCTTAATAAAATCGACATACCATAATATGATTGATTAACAACAATTACATCCCTTATATAAGAATCATATCTAAGTTTAATTAAATTGTAATAATTAATAGATAGCATAAAAATGTATATAACATAAAATTGATAGACAAGAATTAACATAATATCATTAAAATAAGGATGTAATATATCAATTTTAAGTAAAACAATAACAATTGCATGCAAGAGTATTAAAATTAGTCAGATTTGTTTGTTCTTTAACTTTTCCAGATCAATTTCAGAGTTAACTCTAATAGGTTTATCGCCTGTCCTTTTCCGCAGGTATACAAAACCGTATGACGTCCAGCAAAATTCATAGTTGTAATCTTTTCGAAAAGCTCTGGCAAGTGCAAACAATTTCTGAGCTTTTTTTGTTAGTGATTCAGAGATATATAGGGGCTGAGCTGAGTGCTGTAACCCCATATGGGTAGTGTTTAGTTTTCCAGTTACATCTTTATTCTTGTTGAAATCTTTTACTCTTTTAATAACGTTTGTTTTAGTTTGAATCGTATCGAGTTCAATGATTATGGGGCTTGAGTTATCTTTGGAGTTGGTTCTAAATACGTCTCTTATGTTTGAGGGCGAAATATCAACATTTAAAACCTTTCCCACGGTCATGATTAATTTTTGGAGGTCTTCTTTAGTCTCGTCGCTCTTTTTTGGCATGTTTCTAAGTTCTACAACACTGGCCCGTGATTTACGTTCAAGGTTTTCAACACTCTCTTGAAGTAACTGAATTTGTTTCTTGTCTTCTTTCCTTTCAGTTTCGAGGTGTGATATACGCCTTAATAATTCGTCATGTTTGTTCGACAATTATACTGAACGCTCTCCGTAAGTTCAGTGTTTTGTGAAATAATATTATTTATTTTTTCGATTAAATCTTCAAATCGCTTTTCCTGGTCTTTTGCAAAACTGTTGAAAACGTTCATGTTTATCGTGGCGTTAGTAGATGTCTTAGCCGTTGTCCTTTTTTTCTTGTTTTCTGTAGCGGGGGCGGATAGTGTTTGTTGTAGAGTTTGCGCTTCGTCAGTTAAGACTGGTCTTGATTTTTCAGCGTCTTCTGTTAAAGCAGAAGGTGAGGGCAGAGGTGATGCGGGGGGTGTGCGGTTTATTGGCATTTTAATAATTTTTTATAGACTTTATATAAATTGGTATCGATAATGTTTTGTTTTTATAACAATAGATGGCGCTAACAGCGGCGTGGTTAGTATGAAACTGTATACTAAATTCACGGCGGCGGCTCACGTCCCAGTGGTCGAGCGGGCCCGTCGGCGGAACATATATAGCGGAACTATAAGCAGAATTTACGTCCGTTCACTACGAGAGTTGCCGAGAAAATGAGTTATGTGTGGGAGTTATGTGTGGGAGCCCTAATATAAAATGTGGATTGAGACAAGGAACATACTGGACCGATTTTGATGACATTTGACACAGATATGGAGTAGAACATGGTGAAGACAAACTACTTTTTATTATATGCTAAGAAACATATCATAGGGAATACCCTATGTAAATATGCACATGAAGTCACAATTAAAATAAAACCCATAATAACATTTGGCGCGGTACCAAAACATTTCGCATTTCCAAGCAGCGTGTTTTAAATTGCGTCTTATTAATTCAAATAAGGAAGTGTAATCAATTTTATATTTTTAAACTTAACGGCATTCGCTTAGTTTATCTTTCTATTTATTATTTTTATTAAAACACCAAAACTGGGTTAAACGTGGAATCATCATGTTTTCTTTGTCGTTCTAATAAAAAAGAAGACATACAATCAGACGACTAAGGGCCGGGACACAAAAACACGGCACGGCGCCGTACAACTCATCTTGAATTTGTATGTGAGTTTCTACGGCACGGCGTCGTACGACGCCGCACGGTGCCGTGCCGTAGTTTTTTACGACGCGCGCCGTGAATTCTCACGGCGCGGCCGGCGGCACCGTACGGCGCCGTACGACGCCGTGCCGTGTTTTTGTATCCCGGCCCTTACCTAACCTAGATTAAAGTTAAAATCGCTTAACTAACATACCTGTAGGGTTTGGATCCACCGTCGGACACGAGGTATACGCCGAACTCGCCCTTCGGCGCCTCCACAGCCGTGTACGTCGCTCCGGGCGGCACCTACAACATCATTGAATTAATATAATTATATCTTACGTCTAAACTCAAAAGTATGTTTGTATACCGACATCGCAAACCGCGACTAACAGAAGTTAATGCGAATTTTACGTAGTGCAGCTGGGTGCATCTCGAACTTCAGACTCTTGATTCGTACGATAAAACCTATATTTTCCTGAGTCAAATATTAAATAAAAACCCAGCGGCTCGCGAAACGTTAATCTTACTAGGTTACTATGCGAGCTCAATAATAATTGTAAGATAACATGGTGTCACATTTTCGACTATTCTGACATTAGCAATACAACAACGCACCTGATAACCCTGCGTGAACAGTTTGAAGTGGTGTATGAGCGCCTCCATGGAGGTCTTCATCTCCTCACGCGAGGGCGGCGTGAGCTTCGCGTCGTCCGTCTTGATTTCGCCCGCCGGCATCTGGTTGAGGCACTGCTCGATGATGCGCAGCGACTGACGCATCTCCTCCACACGGACGAGGTATCTGAAATGACAAGCTTTTAAATGCCCGTCCTTTTACTACCGAAACAATCGAGAATCAAATCGATGTTTGTATATTTTGGTACTTCCAAGATCTACATTAGCGCATCATCGTGCGGTGGCTTAATTTGTAACCTATGTATAGATCAGTTAACTAAAACTGGCACGTTCACAGTGCTCACACTTATGCAATTTCACTATACACTATGTTTAAAAATATAATATGTTTGCATCATGATAAAAATTATCGTATAATCTGCGTACGATAGTGATAATATGCTATCGTACATCGTACGTACGCACAAAATTATCGTATGTGTACGATAATAATTATCGTACGGTTCCGAACGCTGGCCGCGCGCCCATCACACGTTACCGACTTGTAACATCACGCTGTATTTATAAACAGTAGCTTAAGAAAAACAATAACTGTCCCCTTCACGTTCATAAGATAGACCGCGCGCGAGAGAGACGGGCAGACTTTTTATGATCCGTATGCAGTACGACGTCACGCCACGCGATTATTCACAGATACTACACAAGCGCAATGTATGTGTTGATCGTGCCAGCTCTTGTTAACTGACCTGTAACTAAAGAATCGAATTTTTTTTGTACCTAACCTGACCTAACTAAAGAAACGCGATGTCAATCTTGGTTCGATATTTTGATTGGTTCGATAGTTGCCAGCGTCAGAGTTGAGGCGAAAAATATGTACAGAACATATTAAAAGTATAACGCAAACTGATTGCCATGCACTGGGCACGGGTAATGAGTGATGACTTCATACGACCATGCAAATACAAGATATAATAAAACAGAAAAAACCAGAACAAGCAAATATAAAGCAAAATATTTTTTCTTAGCCTTTAAATATACATGGAATACATAAACATATAAATTACAATAAATAAATACCACACAAAATTGCGACTTCGCATCACATCGCAATGTCATTGTTAGTATGAGTTTTGTTGCAAATTTTTGGGATGCGATGTCGTCGTTTTGCGCCCTTAGAGCAGTGGTCCCCAACCTTTTTTTCATACGGGCCACAAACATGTCTTGGTGTCGCGGGCCGCAACAAAAAAATTTTAGGCTAAAAAATAACGTTCTTCATAATTAACGATTTAAAAGTGGAAACAATTTCACGACTTTCATGACGACTACATTATTTTTCCGGTGGGCGTGAATTTCAAAATGGTTTAACAGCACGCGGGCCACAAATAAAGTCCCGGCGGCGGGCCGCGTGTTGAGGATAGCTGCCTTAGAGGCTTAGATAGTTTTGTCAGACATTACCTGTCATAGCAGTCGCCGTGCGTGCCGATGGGTACGTCAAAGTCGACAAGATGGTAGGCGTCGTACGGCTGACTCTTGCGTAGGTCCCACTTGATGCCCGAACCGCGAAGCATCACACCACTGAAACAAACAATATCATTCATTTTGCAGTGGTGACTGCTTTTAACATATTATACCGCTTTATAAGTCACTGCCAACGTGGTACGTAACATGTAACAACATACTGAACACGGCAAGGCAGTTAAACCTGTTTCTAAACTTTGCGTTTTCCCAAGGGAGTCTTAAAATAAAACGACTGAAGACATGCTCAAACTATATTTTTACTGTTGAGTGATTTAAATTTGGTTTTACTCACCGGGTTAGTTTCAATACTTTGAGATAGTACACGTCATGTAAAATCTACAGCGTATGTTGTAGACCCAACTTTGAAGACTATGATAAAAATGTAGGTGGTTGTTACCTGAAGCCGTAGTTGAGGGCGTCCTGTGCGGTGACGACGCCCACGTCCTTGGTCCGCTGCACCCAGATGCGGTTGGTAGTGAGCACGTCCTCCATCTCGTCCAGCCGCTCGCCGAACTTGCTCGCGAACTCGTAGATGTCATCCATCAGACCGAGCGGCATGTCCTACATTAAAAAAGGTTTGTGAATACATATACAGTGATACAGTAGCAACTAGCAAGTGCGGATGCTGGACTGGATTAAATATTATTATAGCGAGTAGTTCAGACCACTGATGTTGCCTGTATCAGATTGTTCTCTGTGCATTTTATTAGTGACTTACATACAAGATATGTCCTGTTCTAGAGCTCATTATGGCGCCGCTACTATATCACCAAATATCAATGTATTTGACAGAAATATTGGTATTTATTTGTTATTGAAGAAATTTATTTACTTAAAAAAATCAAAATTCTTATAGTTTTTAATTTGGAACATGTCTATAGGCTTTAAACACAATTTTTGGGGTATCTAGTCTTAGGATACAACACTTACAAGCGACACGCCCCCGGGGCGGACATACGCGGCGTGCATACGGGCTCCGCTGACGCGCTCATAGAACTCCATCATCTTCTCGCGCTCCTCAAACAGCCAGAAGAACGGGGTCATCGCACCCACGTCCAACGCGTGGCAACCCACAGCCACAATGTGGTTGAGCAGACGAGTGATTTCAGCAAAAAGGGCTGTGACAAAAAGTAAATTAATAAGATACTGCTGTTTTGTACAAATCAATTGACCCTATTTATGCAAATTGAGTCCAATCCACACCATTGCCAAAATTGAGTTAATAATGCAGAAGTATTCCAAAATGGCCCTTTTATCGACCCTATGAAGATCGTACTAATCTAACAATTTTTTCAGAACAAAACATTTTTACAACAAAGTTACCAAGTAACAAATTAATGAGTATTGTTTTTTTTATATAGATCCAAACTACATATTGATCTCTCGATTTTTTTTTTAATTAGTCAAGTGGAATCATGCGACTTGTTTGCATATTAAAAAAGGCTTAATTCTTAATATTTTACAAAGACTCACGGGTCATTGTGACACAGGCCCGACACAAAATAGACATATCCCATTTTTTGATAGGGTAAAACGACTAGTCATTAGATAGTACCAGTTATTGGACAAAACACAAAAACGCAATATTATTTATAAAGTTTGCTTTAAAAACTGCATTTTTAAAGTAATAAAACGCCTGATTTTAAAGATAAACAGGTAGCTATTAAAGCAACCTTAATAAATATTATAGTGTTTTTGTGCTGTGTCCAATGACTAGTACTGACTACTGTCCAATCACTAGTCATGTTCATCCTATGTAATATTTATATTCAAAATCAGTGGCTAAGACGTTATTTTATTGCTTTCTTTTTTTCTCTTTAGGCCCAGTAAGAAAAGTGCTAATACGAAGAATAAGAATCGTTATTTGCATGTTTTTTGCAATTATATTCAATATCAGTGGCTAACACTTAGAAATTATTATTTTCATACCGTGCCTAAAGAAAAACACAAAACCAAAAAAATATATTTTGTTTACTTAGGTACATTTAAAAAGAAATCGGTCAAGTGTGAGTTGAACTCGCGACACGAAGGGTTCCGTACCATTATAGAGCAAAATTAATAAGTAGTAAAAAGTTTTATAGTGCCCAAGTGTGTGCCACACACTTAGAAATTATTATTTTCATACCGTGCCTAAAGAAAAACACAAAACCAAAAAAATATATTTTGTTTACTTAGGTACATTTAAAAAGAAATCGGTCAAGTGTGAGTTGAACTCGCGACACGAAGGGTTCCGTACCATTATAGAGCAAAATTAATAAGTAGTAAAAAGTTTTATAGTGCCCAAGTGTGTGCCCGTGTAAAAAGTCGGTCGTGCACCTGATCTCTCACCAGTCATGTCGGTCTTCCGCTTCGTTGGGTTACGAGAGTAAAGAATAGTGCTCTTGTGTATTGCGCACACACTTGGGCACTATAAAATTACTCCTGCTTAACTGGCCTGGTTTTATTGAAACCAAAGTGCTCTTGTGTATTGCGCACACACTTGGGCACTATAAAATTACTCCTACGTAACTGGTCTGGTTTCATTGAAACCAGAGTGGTCGTGTGTATTGCGCACACACGACCGTTACGACACGATCGTATAGAGGGGAAAAATCCAGGAAGAACAAGCCGAAGAACCCCATATCGAGGACAAACAGTTGCCGAGTTATAAGCACTCAAAGTTTGACATTGACAGCTCGGCAACTGTCAAACGTCGAACAAAAGCGGTCATAACTCCGCTCCCAACAGGCCTAGAGAAACGGGGTTTCTTCTAACATCAAAGGCAACATCTCGGCTACCCGCTCCCTGAATTTGAACTAAATCGGAGACATCAAAACTTCAAGGACGATTCTTCTACTATATACTTACAATACTTTTAAATGAGTAATGTAAAATTTGTCTATTACAGTAATGTAATGGACAAATTTTACATTACACATTCTTTGCATTTAATGGACAATAAAGGTCCGATAATGGCTCATTATTTTGTAAAATGGCAATGTAAGATACTCCATGACTATTATTTTTTGTATTATTATTATTATTTTTTACATTAAGATTTTTGCAACGTTGCTTGAAACCATCACTACTAATGCGAAAGTGTGTCTGTCTGTCTATCTGTCTGTCTGTTTGATATCTCTTCACGCCCAAACCACTGAACCGATTTTGCTGAAATTTGGTATGCAGATACTTTGAGTACCGGGAAAGGACAATTCATCCCGGAAAATGTACGGTTTCCGCACGATAAACGAGTTTTGGCGAAACGGAGTTGCAGGCATCATCTAGTTTTAAACATCCTTGTAAAAACCAGAAAAAAGTAGGAGCCCCACATTATATCAGGTAGGTACTTACTGCCGAAGCATACAACAAGATATATTTAGGATATGCTCACCTAGATACAAAAAAATATTAAGTTTTAAATCTAAATTATATATTTTTTTCATTTCAATCTTTTTTTTGGGAATATAAGCAACAATATAAACTAAAAAATAATGAATATATATTTAATTCTATTACTACATAACCGAAAGAAAAAAATGCCGGTTTTCTTCAAAATTTGAAAGTTCATGAGGCCTCAGTTTATTTAAAAGCAAATTTTATGAGTTAAAATCGTTGTTTCTATTACTAATTAGATGTTAGACATCCAAATCGGGTGCACAGATCTCATGCACGAAAATCCTGTTGACTTGTGTAATAAATCTAAAAATATGGTTCGCTTTGGATTATATGTATCTCACACTAATATAGTTTTCCTAAAAGGAGCCCTCCTGTTTTTGTTTAATTTTTGTTGGAAATAGTAGTAATTTTTAACATATTTATGTTTGTACGCATAGAATAAATTACCAAATATACTATTGTAAATTAACTTTACTTAAAATAACAATCAGTTTTAAAGAATACACAATTTTAATAAAAACGGCTTTTTCTCAGAACTGTCATCGCGTGAGTTGAGTCCGGTATGCATAAATAGGTCCAATTATTGTTGTTCAAAGATTCTGTAATGCTTCTGATTCTTTGAATTAAACTGAGAAAGACCTTGAAAACACTAACCAAAAGTCAAAACATATTTGCAAAAGGAGATGGGGAATATGTACTTACACTAAAGTTAAATGAAACAAACAACAATAATGAAATAATATTATGAACAACTTAGAAATAGAATCTTATATCTTTAAACAAGCAATTCTTGTATATATATATAATTAGAATCTCGGAATCGGCTCCAACGATTTTTTTGAAATTTAGTATATAGCTACGAATAACAAAACTACAGGAAACGTAACTCCCATACTTCAACCGTTTTAAATTTGGCTCCTTTTCGAACACTAAAATATGACAATAAAAACAGCCTGCGCGGTTATTGTCACTGTCACAGTTATGAAACAAAGCCGTGGACATTAATTGTCAAAAGCGGATGGCATTATGCAGTATACACCAAACATATCTACTATTTTAAAATCAAACATTTTCCTCTGATCCTTAAGTCATCGATATTAATAATATATAATAATAATTTTGAACAAACCTTGTACGACTCGGACGAATTTAAAACTATCCAGAGCACCTAGACAAGACGTTTTCAGATTACAAAAATATATGTGCTAAATTATTACAGAATTATTACAGAATTGAAATAAAAAATCCCACCAAAAACATTTCATGTAAAAGTTACCATGACGACCACAAAGGGTTTGCCCTATGAAAAAGACATCAGATCTAATGTAGAGCCAAGCTTCTCAATCGACGCGGCCTAACTCTATCAACCCTAACTCCAACACTTTCTACATATCCGTAAGTATGTATGGCTTCGCTGTTTCGAATATGTAGTTTCTGAATTCTGATCTGAAATAAGTAACGAAACAGCCAAGCCATACATACTTACTGATATTATGTAGAATTTGTTGGAGTTATGGGCCGATAGAGTTAGGCCGCGTCGATTGAGAAGCTTGGCTCTACATTAGATCTGATGTCTTTTTCACAGGGCAAACCCTTTGTGGTCGTCGAGGTAACTTTTACATGAAATGTTTTTGGTGGGATTTCAGTTCTTTTTGTAAGTTACTACTTGCTAGGCAGTCTTTTCAGCGTTTTTAGTGTTTTTAGGGTTCCGTACCCAAAGGGTAAAAACGGGACCCTATTCATGAGACTTCGATGTCTGTCTGTCCGTCTGTCTGTCTGTCTCCAGCTAGCTAGACTTCTGAAATTTTCACAGACTGTGTATATCTGTTGCCGCTATAACAACAAATACTAAAAATAAAATAAAGTTAATATTTAAGGGGGGATCCCATACAAGAAACGTCATTTTTTGGCCTTTTCGCTCGTAATCTATAATGGTAACATCACAAAATCCTTAATTATACTTGTACTTTAATAATTAATAATAAAATTGCAATAAAATTATTATTTAAGGGGGCTCCCATACAAAAAACACAATTTTTTGTCAACTTTCACTCTATACCGGTACGGAACCCTTCGTGCGCGAATCCGACTCTCACTTGGCCGATTTTATTTTTTATTAAGATGTTTTTAGTTAATGTCCATCCCGTGGAAACTTTCATGTTCTTATTCATAAAATTGGTGAAAGTCTCATTTAAACTTCAATTACCCCCCTACTAAACTTATTTTACTTATTTTAACTTATAAGTTATAACCA
Organism: Lysandra bellargus; assembly: GCA_905333045.1. Classification (NCBI taxonomy): domain Eukaryota; kingdom Metazoa; phylum Arthropoda; class Insecta; order Lepidoptera; family Lycaenidae; genus Lysandra; species Lysandra bellargus. The sequence continues at coordinate 8,815,403 of HG995339.1, read as the reverse complement.
AAGGTGAATGCCCAAAATAAACCCATAGTCGATTGAAATAATTTATATAAAGCAAAGTAGACCATTAATAGTAGATTGTAAATATGTAAATCATTTTATTCAAAACCATAACCGAAACGGATAATTTGAAAAATAAATCTGAGATTTTGAGACAGCGCTTTGAATCAACTATGTAATTTCTTCCTTTGTTTTTGTGTTTTCTTCTTAAAAACGATGGTGACACGTCGTATAAGAATATACAATTTAGAGAAAATGAAGTCTAAGCCGCCCAAGTGCGTGTCGGGCCACGCGAAATGAATGTACATATTTTATAACGTATTTAAATACATTACTAACAACATCATCTCAGTTACGTTTTTAAAGGAATTTAAATTATAAGTTCCTTTAATACTTCTCCGGTTAGTTACATTTTTGTTTAGTTGATCGACTATTACTCAATAACTTATGAAGTCTTCTTAGCCGTGATAGTTTTCTTTTAAATTCAGCATATTTCCTACTCCCGTGAATATTTTTCCAGAAGCAACCGTTTAGCTGGTAGAGGGGGGACACTGCAAGACTAAAGATTTTTTTTCCACTTTAAAACTTCATATTCCACATCCCTAAATCCAAAAATGATATGTTATACTCATTATATTTTTAAAAAACCTATCCAACGACACCTCACACGGTGGGGTGGACGCGAAAAAAAATTCATCCCTGCTAAAATATGTGTAGGGGAGGTACTTACCTTAAACATTTTTTTAAAGATTTTATATACCATTAATTTGTTGACATCATTAATATGTGAATTCATGCCGAATTATAGCTTTGTAGGTCCTAATCTCTGAGCAAAACCGCGGACAGACAGACGGACAGACAGACCGAAACTATAAAAGTTTCTTGTTGACTACGGAATCCTAAAAAGAGATATCACCGTACGTTTTTCGGAAGAAAGCGTATGTATTCCCTCTTAAACGCACCTGTAGCTCTACTAACGTTGCGAGTGTCCAGGAGTGACGGTAATTGCTTTCTATCAGGTGACCCGTTTGCTTGTTTGTCCTTTTATATTTTTCGAAAAGACGTAGATAGTTAACTGATATCATGTAAATCGTTAAAAATATATGTACAGATTATACCATTTCTATAGCAAACTGACATTCTATACTTTCAGGTATAAAAGTGATAAATATTTTAATATAAAATACATGAACATAAGAATCAGTAGACAATTAATATAAATGTGTTTTTACTAATCGTCACATTATCGTTTGTAGCATCATGTCGTCCTAAATGTCATAGATTCCTATAAGAAAAGTCCGATCGTTTTCAAAGTACTTGGTGATTGTTTAATCCAAAAAGGACATTGTATTTGGGATACCGTAGATGTAGTCTACTATGCCCCATATAAATGGTTTTAATCGATTACGGGTTTTTGGTCCATACATTTTTGGGCATTCATCTTTCGGCGTATTTTAGATATCAATAAAATATAAAGTATTAGACCTATTCAATTGAGACTTTGTATGTTTAATTAGTCTATTATTAACATCATATACTGAGAATATAAACTATCTGGCACATCGGAGACCAACTCTATAAGGGTCAACTTCCACCCCCCAATTTTAGGGGATGGGGGATGAAAATTACAAGTTTGTGAATTTTTTTGTTGGTTATATACTAAACTTAGATTACATACCAAATTTCAGCTTTCTAGCACTTCAGGAAGTGGCCAAACATTTTGATGACCATCAGTGTGTCAGTGACGAAATTGGCGTATTTTAGATATTAATAAAATCTAAAGTATAAGAGCTATTCAATTGAGACTTTGTATGCTTAATAAGTGCATTGATGACATCATATCCTGATAATATGAACTATCTGCTACAACGGAAACCAATTCTATGAAGGTTCAAAAAAACGGCGAAACACTTCGAGAAAAGGTAGGTAGTGCCCTTGCGCTTCGCTTGGCTCGTCTCGGCGGGTGCACTACCGTGCACCCAGACTTACGGTGCAAATGCAGATTTTCGTAATCTCTTTAATTTTCGGTCATTACTCATACAAAATATATCATGACTATTAAAGTGTATGCTACATAAACGAGTAATCTGGCTCGGCATCCAATTCGGTTCGTTTCTTACTAAACGAAGTACGAATGGCATTATAAAAATAAGATCCTCCATACTGATGTCAGTCAGACCCTCGTTTATGAATTATGATTAAATTGTTACATCTTGTATAACACTGTCCATGGCGACTTTGTAAAAATTTTGTAATTACATTATTTTTTGATTATTGCATTTTCACAATAACATGTAAACTTAATAAGCACAAACACAAAGATACCAGCTTAATTTTATGCAAATACCCTGGCATCCAACTTAAATAAACCATCTTTTTGGGCATGTTTTTGTGTCGGAAAAAATACAAGAACTTTACCTAAGCATAATTTTAAAAAATTCACTTACTGATGAAACTTGAAAGGTTATTCCTGTATTAAAAGTCGTATCTGTATGATTTCTACACCATTTCACAGGGCATTTAGGCATTTTAACAACGAAAATTTTGTAAAAAGCTACGTAAAAAGTAAGTAAACAAATTGTAAAATGAGTTTGACAATAATTATCATGTCAACCTGGTTGAATGTCACTCGTGTATATATACACGAAAAATGTGTACCGAACACATGCATAAAGCATACAAGGCTCAAAATCACCAAGGTTGCGAATTTCAAAATCAATTTATTGAAAAAAATAATGCAAGTTATAATGATGATTCTTGGCTTATATTGTCGCAAAACTTATATATTAATAAACTTTGATAGGGCAGCACACAGAATTCTGTATTTCTTGTGTAGTATTGCTTTTTAATAGACATGTAGCAGAAAACTATCATTTCGGGAACGTTTTTCTATGTTGGATAAAATGCTCAAAAATAAAAATAACACATAATTTGAGCGTTGTCAAATAGCATTGGTTTAAAGTATATCTATATTATATAATCAATAATGAAAACAAAAGATACAAAAAACTTCTGCTAGCAAAATACGTAAAAAAATGAAACAAATTGCTTCTACCGTGCATAAAATTCAAGAAATTTCTTACTGTACAAAACGTTTACAATGGAATTAACATTAGATGAATAGAATGAAAGTTTGTTTATGTAATAAATGGTTATTTTTTTAATAATACCTACAATTTTACATATTTTATTAAAATTTTGTGATGTTCCCGGAAATGATCAACCGTTCCCGTAATGACAAACATGCTGGCGGAATGACGATATTGATATTATATTAAGGTAAAGTAAGGAAATGTTTGAACTATAGCATACAACGGTTTAAATAAGAAATATATTTATTTGTTTGCACAAGAAAAATCACTCTTAATCCTTCAGGCCCCGCGCGAGCACCGGTGATCGCGACAACAATAGAATACAATAGCAATTCCTGGAAATTCCGACTGAAGTATTAATATTAAATTCTTATTATTAGTTATTAGTATTAAGTTAGTCTTTTGGTGTGTTACAAATAACAATCAGTGTAGTGGAACTTCTATAATATTCATAGTTATCTCTCTTTTGAATTTTTCGGAAAAGCATCAGCGTTTTCTTGCAATTGAGTAGTCAATACTTCGCTATATATAAGTCGTTTGCGTACTTCAGGAGGTACTTGAATATCTTCAATTAAAGCATCAATTTTTCTTACGGGACTTGGTACAGTTTTCATTTTTTCATCTTTTCTTTGTAGTTTTTTCTTTAAAGATTGAATTTTCCGCTTCATTTTAACTATAGTTTCTTCCTGCTTTTTAATTTTTCTGTATGCTTGCGCCCTATCCTTTCGTACGGTTTTTCTACTTACTTGTCTTCTCTCTACTTGTCTTCTCTCTGGAGGTACCGCGACTAAGTCGTCAACTGTTTCTGGTGGCGTATTACTTATTATATTTGCTAAACCCTTTTTCTTTTCCCTGTATTTTTTGATGCATTTTTCCAACATTTTCTTTGCTTTCGCTTCTCTCGTTCGGTCATATCAGCAACTCTCTTCACTTTCTTTTCTGCCTTTTTCTTTTTATAATATTCCCTGTCCTTCGCTCTTTTGCTTTCTCTTTGTTCTACAGTCATATTATCCAAAAACTTTCTTTTTCTAGCATCTGCTTTTTCTCTTTGACGTAGATACGCTGCACTATCCTGTTTAAGCTTTTTTTAAAGCTTTTTCTTATTTTTTTCTTTATCCGGAGTCGCCATAATGCTGTTATAAAAAAAAAACGAAATTGTAAAATAAATTATTGAAACATTGTAAATTAATCGCCTTTGGAATCATTACATCATCATTCCGAGAACGTAACCATCATTTCGGGAACGTGTCATCATGTCCGGGAACGTTTCCGTAATGACCGTTCACGGAATGACGATTTTAAATAAACGCGCTTTTTTGTTATACGGCGGCCATCTTAAATGGGGCCTGAGTTTGTCAATAGTAAAATATTTAAAATTACATTGTTATTTTGTGTCGTAAAACAAACTTTCATCAATAATTAAAAGTAATAAACGTGTTCCCGAATTGACGGACTATTAATGTACGCTCCATGAATTATTAATTGAAAGGTACTTACCACTTATTTCTTATTTATTTGACGAGAAATGCACTGACCGCCGGTTTTGTTATAGGTTTTTTTTTGTACTGACGTTTGCTACTCTATGGCTGCGTTCACTAAAATTTTTTTTTATTCGATTATTAGATGCGTTCACTAAAATGACTTGTGCACTATGGGACAAACTATTTTTGCATTTTTATAATTAAAAATAAATATCTTTTTAGTATACTTTTTAAAAATTAGATTCTGCATAAAAATTACGATATTTTAAGTAATTACAGGTGTTAAATAGCTCAAATTTTTCACAATTATTTTGAAGTTTTTGTTGAAGATCGTACAATAAGACACGTTCCCGAGTTGACTTTCTATGCATGTATATTGATATATTTTAAAATGCACTTTATTTATAGATTGTATTGTTTGATGTACACTCAAAACAAGTTAGTCTAAGTAATTTAGTAACTTTATTTTCTAATTAAACTTAAGATTTAAGACGTAATTTTCTGGCAAAGCCAATTCTGCACCTTGGTGATTTTGAGCCACATGTATTCGGGTCACATTTTGTAGCCTTTTGGTGCACTTTTTTTGACGGAGTTACTCTTCCTGTAGTTTAAAGTTCACTGGTATATAGGGAGTTTCGGGGGCGATAAATCGATTTTATGTGTGTTTTTTTAATTTTTTGAATATAGTTTATTGACCATAACATTATATACAAAATATTTTTCAACTTTATAGTTCTCCAAACAAGGGGAGGTCTGAGGCTTTGGAAAAGTTTAAAAGAATACAAAATATGTAAGAATTACAATTAACAAAAACTTACTTCTGATGTATTTTGCTCTCAGAGGAATATCAATGTTGAGTAGTTTCTCCACGGCCAAACTGTAGCACTGTTCGTTGCACATCATGGACACGTAGTCCAATCTGTCAAAGTATGGTAGCGCTTGTGTGTATGTTTTGTACTCAATCAGCTTCTCCGTACCACGGTGGAGAAGACCAATGTGAGGGTCAGCTGAGCGAACGGTCTGATAAACAGAGAATGTTGATATTTAAGTCAAAACTTCTTCTTTTTTTTCAAAAGGTAGGGTGCATCTAAAGTAGAAATAAAAATGTTGAGTATATAACAATTAAATTATGACATAATAAATTACGGTGACTATCTTGAATTTTTTAATTTGAATTTACAAATTTTAATATTTTCAAAACTGGTAACTAGTAAAATGATTAAGGATTAATGTAAATTTGGTATTCACCTCACCATCCAATTCGAGGACCAGCCGTAGCACACCGTGAGCAGCTGGATGTTGAGGACCAAAATTCAAAAACATGTTCTTTACTTGTTTTTCAGTTGGCCTTACAATACCTAGAATCATGCAAAAATCTTAATTGTAAACAAAGAACGCTATGATAAATTTTATTATATTGAATTAAGAACTAGTAAGTACCTGTAAATAGTAATGTTTATGGTTGACAAGCATTTTGGGCCAAGCAATCTTTAATTTTTGTGTAATCTCAAGTATGAGGTTACACAAGATTAAATTAGCAAACAATTTCAGGCAACAAATGGTAAGAACTTACTGTCATAAGGTGGATGTTTCAGAAGGGCCAGTGGTCCTTCTGCGTACATGAGAGGGCCCTGGAACTGATCTATGAATGCCTTGTCTGGCATCCATCGGTGACCATTCCGTTGTGAACTAAATAAAATATAAAGATGATGTTATCAAAATATATCAACATGATATTGTAAGTTAACGTTTTACAAAAAGAGATGTTTATTTGTATATAGCTTTGAAATACTACAAATTACATTTACAGTAAATAGCACTTAAATGACGTTTTTCTAATAATAATTATTTACAAAATTTGCGCAGTATAACCTGAAATGTTACATAATTTCTGTATATCGTTTTAAGGACTGTAGCACTCCGTGAAATATTTATATAGATAAATAAACTCACTTCACATTATAAATAGCAGGTATATTCGTTAGTAAAACCTTGGAAGAGCTAGAATTTAAACTTTTCCGGAGCAAAACATTCACCAACGAAGCCATTTTTGATCGAAACCACAACTGACAACTGACACTTGAGAGTTGACAGTTTCAACATGTCAAAAACAACAGACCACTGCTATTTATACTGCATAGCAGGGCTTCATAACGTTATCGAATAACAGAAAAAATATCGTTACGTACCGTTATTTTCATAATGATAGCCAGATAACGTTATTTTTTTAACGATATTTAGTAAAATAACGTTATATTTACCGTTATTATTATAACGATATTTTTTTCGTTATGTATAAACGAAAAAATATCGTTATAATAATAACGGTAAATATAACGTTATTTTCTGGTATCAGGTATGCGATCGTGCACGGTGCACTAAATCTCACTCGCAGCCCACTTTTTTTGCGAGATTTGTGTGAAAATACAAAGAAAAAATACACCTTATAAGCGTAATTACGTTTAGAAAATTTTCCCGCCTGTCATGACTTTCTTGACGGACTATAACGTTATCAAAGAACATATTTACCGTTATAAATCCTATATAACGTTATTGCATTAACCGTTATTAATATCAATTTTTAACGTTATTTTTAATATCGGGTAAATTTTCATAACGTTATCTATGCCCTTGAAGCAGTAACGTTATGGAAAAATAACGTTATTTGAAGCCCTGGCACTGATGTTAACAGCTTAAGTTCGTACGTGTGTCACCCCTTTAAAACCATTTTGAAATTCACGCCTACCGAGTACCGAGTCATAAGTTTCCCAACCTTTGACCACCAGGGCTTCATAACGTTATCGAATAACAGAAAAAATATCGTTACGTACCGTTATTTTCATAATAGTAGCCAGATAACGTTATTTTTTTAACGATATTTAGTAAAATAACGTTATATTTACCGTTATTATTATAACGATATTTTTTCGATAAGTATAAACGAAAAAATATCGTTATGATAATAACGGTAAATATAACGTTATTTTCTGGTATCAGGTATGCGATCGTGCACGGTACACTAAATCTCACTCGCAGCCCACTTTTTTTGCGAGATTTGTGTGAAAATACAAAGAAAAAATACACCTTATAAGCGTGATTAATTTAGAAAATTTTCCCGCTTGTCATGACTTTCTTGACGGACTATAACGTTATCAAAGAACATATATTTACCGTTATAAATCCTATATAACGTTATAACATTAACCGCTATTAATATCAATTTTTAACGTTATTTTTAATATCGGTTAAATTTTCATAACGTTATCTATGCCCTTGAAGCAGTAACATTATGAAAAAATAACGTTATTTGAAGCCCTGCCGCGTAGGCGAGTTT